>JAHREE010000546.1:511348-631822 GCA_033628505.1 Tringa tobata | reverse complement strand
AAGCCCCATCCAGCCTGGCCTTGAACCCCTCCAGGGATGGGGCAGCCACAGCTTCTCTGGGCAACCTGTTCCAGTGTCTCACCACCCTCACAGCAAAGAATTTCTTCCTGGTATCTAATCTAAATCTCCCCACTTTCTGTTTAAAACTGTTACCCCTCATCCTATCGCTACACTCCCTGATAAAGAGTCCCTCCCCAGCTCTCCTGTAGCCCTCTTCAGATATTGGAAGGCTGCTATAAGCTCTCAATGGAGCCTTCTCTTCTCCAGGCTGAACAATCCCAACTCTCTCAGACTGACTTCATAGGAGAGGTGCTCCAGCCCTCTAAGCATTTTTGTGGCCCTCTGCTGGACCCATTATAACGGGTCCCCGTCCTTCCTATGCTGAGGACTCCAAAGCTGGACACAGTGCTCCAGAGTGCAGTAGAGGGGCAGAATCACCTCCCTCAACCTGCTGGCCACGCTTCTTGTGATGCAGCCCAGGATGTGGTTGGTTTTCTGAGCTGTAAGGGCACATTGTCAGCTCATGTTGAGCTTCTCATCTGCCAACATCCCCAAGACCTTCTCCTCAGGACTGCTCTCATTCCATTCTCCTGTTCTCCTTCTCATTAATCCAGCCTCTTTCTCTAACTTACAGGGCTACATCTCTGGAATAAAAAAGCATCAGAATTAATCCTTTGTGCCAGCTGCATTTGCTTTGCTCTCATAGGGGCTAGTACCCCATGTTACATAATTTAAAAGAAACATATTCCGTGAAATAACAAGAGAGAATTATTTCAGCAGGTTACTATGAATTGTGATGTATTAGACTGGTCCTACTTCAGTCCTTTCCAAAAATTGTCTGATTTCAGTTCCCTCTCTCAATCTCTTGGGCTTTGTAATTTACACCAGCATTTTATCTGCAGGCAGCACGTCTTTGCAATTTACAGCTAAGCTACTATATTTGAATAAAATGAAGAATCAGGGAATGGTGTTACATTCTGCCCAAGTAATTTTATACCTCAAGAAACACTGAAAAACTATAAACTGAATGGAATGGGCTTGGCAGGCAAGTATGCAACACAGCATATGGGAGATGTTCCTGTGCTGGAAAGTACTATTTATCCTCAGATGTAAAGCATAAAGAATTTGCACATATTCTGCATGATTAAAAATATTCTGGTACGTGTGTGGTGAGAACTTTAGTGTTCTTTCTTATACCTAAACTATGTAAATAATGACTTCCTTTGAAATTTAAGCCCTCTACATCTATCTATCTAACAGAGACTATGCTATCAGAGAGGAGGACTATTTTTGTTTTATATTAAGCACATACATCCTACCAAAAATGTGCAAAAAATTACTCCTGGGGAGGCACAGAGCCTGCATGCTTCAGCCTAGATTCTCCCTTCATTAGCCATAAACTGTCAACTCCATCAGCCTCCATAAGACTTCAAGCGTGCTGCATGGTACCCAGCACATCTCAGAGCGACAGGTTGAGGGCCTTCACTAACAACCCATCCCTCAGACCTTGGAGCATCATCCCTTGGCTTGTCATGAGCAATCCGGGTAACATCCCCCTCTCCCAAAAACTTTAGTTTAAAGTTCGGTCAACGAGCTCATGAGCAAACACCCTCTTCCCCCCTTTCAGAAAGACGAACCCCACCCAACGGCAGCAACCCTGGTGCTGTGGAGGCCCTACCATTGTCAAAAAACCCAAAATCGTGGCGGTGACACCAGCCATGGAGCCTTCTATTGACAGACTGAGCACGTCTGCTTCTCTGGGTCACTGCCTGTAACACCTGGGAGAAGAGAAGAAAAGATGACCTGCACCCTGGATTCCCTCGTTAACCTTCCCAAGGCCCTGAAGTCTCTTTTGATTACTCTTGGGCTATGTGTTGCCACCTCGTTGCCACCCACATGAAAGAGTAACAGCGGGTAATAGTCCGTGGTCCGAGGGTTGAACCAGACTAGGAACTTTCCTACTGATGTCCCTGACCCGGGCCCCAGGGAGGCAGCATAATTCCCTAAGAAGAGGGTCAGCCCAGCACATTGAACCCCCTGTTCCCCTCAGAAGAGAGTCAGCTCCAACTACAACTATGGCTACGTTTATCAAAATGAAAAACAACAAAACAAGTTAAAACAAAAAACATGTCCACCAAGTTAGAAAAAAAAGTAGGGTACGTAAGATACAAGAATGCTTTCTGATTTTCTGCAGCTGTTATCTGCATCGCTTAGCAAATGAATTTAACACAGAATGCCATTCAGAACTATCTTTAGTCCTCGTTAGTGTGTTAGCACATTATCGTAATTAATCGGTGTTATCATATTAATGTACAGGCACTTAAAGATGAACTAAGAACTGTCATGCTGTACCAGGTACTGCCAGCTCATCTTTTATATTACCATTTACACTGCTATTGCATCCTTTTTGTACTGTAATACTACATATCCGTGCAATAACACAAGTGCATTGGGGTCTTGATTTTGCAACAATTTAAGTAGAGATCTAAAGGAAACACCAATATGTGCAACATCCTCTAGTGGACAGAGGCAAACCTGTGTGTAACACTTTGCATTCGATCCACATCTGCAGAGTCACGCTGATGGAAGGGAAGTAGTACTGGAATTAGATTTAGAGGTGACGCTTCACAGTAAGATACACAGCCAAATAGGTCATGTCTGCAGAATACAGCCTACCTCACACACACACTGCCCAGGCTGAGAGCTATCATGCAAAACATCAGAGTCATTCAACGTTTTTTCAAAGGTTCATTGACTGGTCAAACCAAACCCAGTTCTGTCTGTAACACTTACAGGCATTTTTCATAAATGAAAGCTTTGGTCACAGTCAGTTCTAGCTCATAGGGAGCAGACCACAAACTATAGCTGACAAAAACAAACTACAAAACACCTTTAGAAAGCGTTTCTCTTCCTGAACTGATTCTCCTCCTATTACTTTGTCTGCATTTTTACAGTAAACTCATCACAGTGCAATACGAACATTTCACAAGCGTGTAACATCTCCTTAGTAGTTCACTTCTTTTGCAGGGATTTCACTTTTTACCAAGCTTGCTTTCATCAGTAATTAGGTGGCCCCAGATGGCTTACCAGGGATAGGATAGTCTGACAGCGGAGTTTTACATTTTGTCCAGGTGACACACTTGCAATTGTTCTGAAGTCTTCCCAGGGATTGCTGCAAATCTGGGGAACACTGCTCAACAAATGCAGCCTGGCGAAGTCTCACCTCTGTCCCAGTGGAAGACAGCTGTCAAAGGAGTTAAAGACATGCAGGGTTAAGGAAGCCTGGGGCTGAGTTGGGGCACTTAGCTCATTTTATCATGCTCCAATTCAAACCAGCACAGATAACATGAGCAAGGGACACCGAGCGGTCCGTTTTCTCTCACTAAATTAGCTGTTTTCCTTCAAACCCCCTGCAGCCTCTCTAATGTCAGTACTTTCACACCCTGGTGTACTCTGTTGGATTAAGAAAGCCCAGAGGTCACCACCATGCATTGTGATAGCTACTGACTGCAATATCTTGCTCATCTCCAGGTAGAGATCGTTTCTGTAGCTGTGAACCTTTGGGTACAGAGAACAGTCCAAAGGGCAAATAAACAAGCAATACGTTATTCCTTAAATACGCCGTTTTACAAGAATAAAGAGTCTACATCCTGGATCTTCTTTCTGTACAACATTGAAGGCTTACAGGAAAGGGAAAATTCCGTATTTGGAGAAATAAAGAAACCTGAGGAAAGGTAAATTAAAAACCCCAAAAGATCAGTGTTGAAATACTCAAGAGTAGAAATTTAATAGAGGCAATCAATGAAATCTCATCAACCACATATCGGTAAGGAAAGGGTACATTAGAAGAATGTATTGCTGTCTGCTCTGACACTTCAATTTCTACGAGACCCACAAAATCACAACAGCTGTTTATCTTCCTACCTTTTCTTGGTACTGCAAACTATACATTTCATCTTTCTTTTTGCCTTGCCTGTCCTGAACAATTGTAACATCTTAGCACGTTATTACGCAGTTATGAACGGGGGAGCAGAGGGTGATGGCAACCAACAGCTTTGCAACTTCTCCCATAACTTATTCTCCAGGCTGCTTAAAAGTTACCCTTACAGACAACTGGGCAAAGTATGCACTTCAGACCACCCTATGGTGTATTTACCTCCATATACCCTTACTCTTCTACGACAGGTTGAAGTGTATACCACATCTGATTTAAGGTATAAACTTTAAAAGGAACAAACAGCTGTTTGAGGTCTTTTACATCCTTAGGAGTCAGTGAAAAACAGGGAAGCATTTGTACATTCAAAAGCCCCTAAATCTTAAAAAAACAGTATCCATGCTCTTTGCTTTTTGCACAGTCATGGAAGAATAAGCCCCTGTCACAAATCACTGTGAAAAGCCAAGAACAGAAGATCAACAATAATCTTTCTTTTCCCTTTTTTTCCTTACATGTGATTTTATGCTTTTCGCAACGTTTTGAGTTAAATTCTGGTATTACAGGTAACAGAGCTATAGAAAATATTGCTGAAAGTGACACCAGTAAGTTATCCAGTCTACATTCCTACCCAACAGCAGGATCAACTGTAATTATTTCTGACAGATATTTTTATAACTTGTTCTTCACAATGGAACATGCCCTTGCAATTTATATTACATTCAGTGAAGAAGTCCCTGTTTACAAACAGCAAAATCTGTAGCTTTGGAAGAACAGGACTCAACAGAACAGTAGACTTACAAAGATATAAACAAATTCACAGAAAATTTGCATACTTCAGAAGAAATTAACGCTGGCAGAAAGGTTAATCGAGGTTATGCCCACCTCCAGCATAAACCAGCATATGTCCTCTATAGAACTTTTAGTTTTATTGATAATGAAGAGTATGGATGTTCACTGCACTTGTCAGTTGCTTTACACATGCCACATATAATTTTAAGCAGCCACTGCATTTGAATTACTATAATCTGATGACATAAGTCTAATAATCCTAAAGAGCTCAATGTTTCATTTAAGTCAAGGATTTTTCTTATCCACTTCACAACAAGCAGAAAAACTACAGCCAACAAGACTTGATCTTCTGGCTCCAAAGCACTTTCCCACCACATCTGCATCAAGTTTATCACCACTGAGAGTAAATGCCTTTGTACGATGGTTTACCCCTGGATTTTGAAAGCCTGTCAGACTTCAAAATCTATTAACCAGTAACTATTTATGGTTAAATTATCAGCGTCGCTTCAAAAGTAAGCACAGCAACTAACAATTTCTGCTCAACGTGGTGTGGGTGCCTACGCTGAGAGCTCACAAAGCATCTCTGGAAGACATAAGAAAGCACACAGCAGCTGAGAGCATCTGACTGCAGCACATTTCCTCTGTACCGGGAGGGCCCTTAACACTCCCCGTGGCATTTTGAAGGCCCAGCTTCCGTGAAGTGATTCCAGGATTGCTCAATACAAATCTCATGAGGTACTGGGAGAAAATTTGGAAATAAAATACCACTGGCTTAGGTTCATCAGAGATGAATCACGGATCTGGAACAAGATGAGCGAAACAACCAGTGAACGCTGTAAAGCTCAACAGGAGTGAAAATTCATAGCACTATTTCAGATCCACCATATAAGACACTTCAGATTTATTTTAGACCTTACAAGAGTATCCAAGCAGGACAGGCTATTTACCCCTTCTTGGGAACTCATGATGTCCTACCGGTAGGAAATCTCCAACACAAGAATTATTTTGTTTATTTTGCAGCTAGTACAAGGGATGTATAAGCCAAGCAAACCTTAGTCACAGAGATAATCTTCTTGGCTTTACACTTCTACTGCTGACTCGCATTAGAATTATAACATTTTACCACTCCTACAAAACAGATGCAGGCATGCAAAAGAAATCACTAAGTCTGTTAACATCTCTTTCCTAAAGGAAAGCCACACAGGTAGCAACGAAGCATATCATAATGAGCAACAGCTTACAAGACACTTCTCCTTCAGAGGCAGAATGCTTTCATCACAAATGTGTCACTATATTTCACTACTTAGCAATTTCATTAATTCAGAGACATGTTTCAGAGTAGTTACTCTCCCCTTCACTGCTCTGGGGATTTTTTCCTTTAGGAGAGTTTACTCCCTCTAAACCAGACACTGTCTTTTGCAACATGTTTTATTTTTATTGCTTGCCTCTGTCTCATTTAAAGCATGTATTATTATAATTGCATCTCCCTTTTCTCTGTGTAATCCAAATAATATCCGAAAGCTGCTCAATGAGGATGCCAGTGCTTTATTATAAGCAGAATCTCCTACCTCAAAGACACACTGAAAGAAAAATTTGTAGGATACTAGTCCCACATGATTGCAGAACAACACAGTCAGTCACAGGAAGGTGAGTGACAAGCAACCATTATTCTATGACGAATGCATCCATTTTGTTCTATTGTAGAACACCATTTCCCCCAAATTAACAGCCATATACTAGCAGTGAAAAAATATTACTGGATTGCAGAAAGGGCATTAGTTCATGAAGTTTACAATTTAAGCATATTTAATCTGGTAGAATTGCTTCATACTTAAAGAATCAGACAGCATGTGCTGTCAAACTGACATTGAACACTAAGCACACAGTGCAATGTTTGGAGTTTTGGGGGGTTGGGGTTTTTTGGTAGACAGAACAGACCTGTGACAAGATAGGGATAAGAGTGTCTCCACAAAGAGGTGATAAGGATAGGGTGCCTTCACAAACAGGGAAGTTAATTGACATTGCAGGAGTGAGAGAACAGAAAAATAAGGGAATTAACTGAAGCTGCAAAAGTTAGACAACTGAAAAACCACAAAAGTTAAATTTTTATGTAGTAGGCACATTGGGAAGTCTGTACCTTCCAAGTACCTCAGCCAATGGGGAAAGGAAGAAGGTTACATACAGCTGGGGAATTAGGATAAAATGAAGACTGTGTCCTCTGGCCATTGGAGAGACCCCACAGGGATATGTCCCAGTGGACTCTCCCTTTATCCGAATAAAGTCTTTCCAGGACTCCTCTGTCTCCTTCGTGAACACCCACCTCTGGCTACAGGACTTCCTGCACACGGGCAATACTTAATGGTTAGAGAAAAGCATCAGATCCTTTTCTAGACTAGCCAGCGTGTGCTCTTCAACAGTTAATCAGTTCTGAAGAGCATTCGACATGATGTATAAAAGACGTCTCCATCCTGTTAAGCAGGATGCGGTTTATCAGTTCGTTTGTTGAAAGAGATGTTGCACAAATGAAATTCACAGCATCAGCAATAACGAACTGGATGTTTAAAAAGCTCCTCACAGCAAGATGGACACCTCCAGTTCTCAATTAGAATGGAGCATTAAACCAGCCACAGAAAGACATTTACATTTCCAAGAGATTTTAGGGGATTCGTGCCTAGTCCTGGCTGCATTTCAACGAAGATAAAAATAAAATGATGTGCACTATACCAGCTCCACAGTAGGAGCACTTCCATGACTGGGAATGGAAGAAACAATTTCTGAAGCAGAACTTCTGTCATGGTCCTCGCCCCCATCCCCACCTCACGGCCAGCTGTGAGGGGAGAATCGAAAGAAAAAGGCGAAAAAGGCAAAAAAGGCAAAACTCATGGGTTGGGACAAAGGCAGTTTAACAGAACAGCAAAGAGAACAAGAAAACAGCAGTAACACATATAAAGGAATGTACAAACATGATTATGATACCAAGTTGTGACCTCCTGCCCCCTCCCCCGGCAGCTCCCGGGTACCCCGGGCATGGAGCCCATGGGATGGGATAGCTGTGTCCCCGCTACAGCCTGCGGGGAATTAACCAGGACAACTTCTCAAAGCCATGCAAAGTCAGCAGAGCACAAAAGCAGCTACCACTGCTGACAGGATGGAAACTGAATTTGCAAGAAGTCTACTTCTAGTTGGAAGGGGAAAAGGAGAAAAAGAATGTGACCAACGCAAGTCCACAAAATTTACCACAGTTCTTTCCTGGATAAATTTCAAAGTTGGAATGGGAGGGTAATTTTAAAGCCAAACATCACTAGTACACAAGCACGCTTTTGTTGTGATTACACATAACCCTTGCAACTGAAATGTTTTACTCAATAGCATAGTGTAGCCCCTTCAACTTCAGGTGTGTGTGCTGTCCTTTGCTCACTTTTCCTATCACTGTTATTCCCAGTGTTGACAACTGTTATGTTGGTATCACAAAGCCCAATGGTATCTGTTGCTCTTCTCAAAGCTTCAGATTAAGAATTGTAACTTTCATTTAAGATTAGTTTCTGTCCCTAACAGTTGCAGAAAGACAACAAACTCAACAGCCTCAAAAGACAAAAAACAAGAACACACAAAGATTTTCCATTAAAAAAAAAAGAAAAGACCCAATAGTTTTTGGAACTTCAACTCGTGAGTTATAGGAACACAGAGATAAAAATTCACTTTGCAAATGACAGGCAGACCTAGGCATATGCTCATTTAACCAACCTGTAGCCACAAATTCAAGTCAATTTATTGTCTCAAAACAGGTTCCTTGCTCTAACACTAGTATTTAAAGAAAACTCTACCAGTTATTTCAGGGGGAGAAAAAGCAGGTTCATTGGTGAATGGCGTCAATCATTCCGAATGAAGGATTAATTAACTTTTTCACTATGCAAATGTTTCTTTGTCATGTTTGTTAGAGTGAAAATAAAGGCCAGAGCAAGTTTCTGCTGAATCGCAGTGTTGGCAGGGGTAGGGGCCTTGCACGATGGCCATGCCTAAGCCCTGACTACTTGCTTGTTCTCTTGCACGTTCTCTGGCTAATTCTTCTCCCAAATGCTGACCCAAGTCAGGTATCAAGTATCTAATTATGTGAAACTTAGTGATCAGAATGAATGCTAAATATTTAAGCAGGAATTGCAGAATCCTAGAATGGTTTGGGTTGGAAGGGACCTCTAGTTCGTCTACTCCATCCCCCCTGCTGTGAGTAGGACATCTTTCATTAGATCACGTTGCTCAAAGCCCCATCCAAGAGTAGCCAACATACGTTTCATTAGAACCACAGTTTGATGTGAAAGCAGACTGCCTTTCACAAAGATGGTTTCAATGTTTGTTGAGTTCAGCTTTACACTGTCCTCTTCTACTGAGGTTACGCAGGAACTTTGAGCGAGATGGGATTTTATCAGCTTTCTCTGTACAATGTGTATTACCCAATCCCTCTTTGAGTGCAAGTTCCCAGTGTTACAGGAATTTCAATCAATGCCAAGAGAGACAAAAGAATCCCTCCCTAGCCAAGATACTTCTTATCAGACACAGCACGTGGGTGGAAAACAAATTACTGGGACCGTCTACATGGATTTTAACTATGGATTACACAAGATTTTAACACCATCGAGGGAAATAATGTTGTTAGTGTTTTACCATTTAACTATGATTTATTTTCACCATTACGTTATAGGTGTGAATCCACGCTGCCATACTTAAATCTACTCTCTCTCACTTGCACAATAACGTAAACCTTCTGTATGAAGTTACCTCTAACAAATCCCAGTTTTGAAACACACCACCATGAAGCAGCTAAGTACTGCTATCACTATGTGGCAGGCTCTTTCACAGTAGAACCCAGAATTCTTTCTGTCACAGACATTAAATCTGATAAAATTACTATAAACTGGGTAAGTGTAAGACAACAGGCTGGATTGCCCTCACCTACAGGAACTGTGAAGCACCTGGCAGTGCAGGTTATAAAACAGGTCTTAACACTAAAGACTGGACAAATTGTTTAGGAGACATCCTTTACAACATCAATAGGTCATGCTTATAAACCAATAAAAGATTTGAATGCAGTAAAACATGGAGCTGTAAAAGCTCATGAAAAGATTATCTCTGGTTTGATCACCAGGAGGCAATCACACACACTTGTTTTGGGCTGAGACTACACGGTCTAGTTTTGGATAGGCAAGTCTTTCTTTTAAAAATAATTTAATTACTCTGTAGGTCTTCACCCAGGAGACAACGTCTCCACCCCAGGCTCCCTTATTTTAAGTTCTGAAGATTGTATTTTGTCACCTTTTTTTCTTTGTTTGTTGGGGTTTTTTTTATAAACTTTAACCAAACCGCATAAGCCTTGGATTTCTACATGTCATTTTCAAAATAAGGGCCTGACAGACTGAAGGATCTCTTTAAAAGTGTGGGGGGGAAGAATTATTTTTGGTACTGCCTACCTGACTCAGAGGGAAAGAAGGAAACCAAGGCCTTAGTCTCAGAAAAAAAGACACATAATTAAAAAACATAAAATAGCTTCAGTAATCAAGCTGCCTAAAGTCCTGTGAGTGAGGGTATGTCATCATGATAGCATAAATCATGAAGGCAACAAAAGCTTACAAGATTTCCTCCCACATCTGCAAGACATGCAACTATCTGCTGCAGAAGGAACATGTTTCCTTTCCAAATATCAATATTCACCTAGCTTCACTAATGAGCCTCTATTTTTGGGCTTGCAGCTGTGTTCATAGTCTTAAGGATACACCAAATTGACTATGGACCACAATGTCTGTGTGCTTCAGGAGCATCCCTTCTTATATTTATGCAGATCCTATACATGTCAGGATTTGCAAGTATACTACAAATCAGTGATGAAAGAAATCTATAGCTGGTCTCATCTTGAAGGAAAACATCAGTTTAAGTATCCTTGACTTTACTGAGATTCCTTCATTACTGTTCCCATTACTCAATGAGTCATGAAAAGACAAATTATTCCTCTGTTCAGGCTCATGTTGGAAAATACTGTGAAAATACTTTCTTCTTCAAGAAAGACGATTGCTCAGTTGGAAGATAGCCACCTGATGCTGAGCAGTATTTAATCACAAATGTGACTATAGATCACAGAAATACTATGCTAATATCCTGTTTTTCTCAATTCTTGTCAACTCTAGCTCAATGTCTACAACCACCATGACAGACTTCACGGGCTGGCCCAGCCCTTGCTCAGAAAGAGAATAAAACTACTAACTGCGTACTATGATGGAATGAAGTTCATGATGTGGCATCAGCACGTTTTACTGTATGTTCCTACTTATCCCATGGAAACCACAGTCAGATATCTAATTCACACTGTCTAGTGCCTAAATAGCAAACTCAGACTATACGGATTTAAAATTTATATAAATGGAACTTATTATCAGAAACACCACCCCACAGGGCACTATGTTTCACTGCCAAACACATGCATATTCTCTCTACTTACAGCACCCAGAGGCCTCTTATGTCCTTTATCTGAAAAGACTTCAGCTTACACGTGTCCATGTATTGATTACTTGTCATTCCTCAAACCTATACAGGCACAATGAAGCAACACTAATTCCCAGCAGTTACATCTGGGATTTCCCAGGCCCTCAAAAAGAGCGTGCACTACCCGTCCTTCAAAGAAATAAAGCATTAAGTAAAAAACAATCAAAATTACATGGTCTTGAATAACTGTCCATAAGAAACATGACCAGAAACAGCAATGTACAACAGAAACAGAAGACAATCCTATAAATAAAACAGCAGAGCATGTGGTACCATATTCTAGGAAGCAGCAGTGAATTTACCACAATACAACTGATAGAGTAGTTGCATGTAAAAAAAACCAAAACACAACAAACCTGCTTTTTCATCAAATGTAAACTTATCTTCTGTATTCTATGCAATACACACCACAAATTCTAAGTGTAACTCATGTAAAGATAAGCTCAGATTAGCAGGTGTTCATGAATATATTAACATGCAGCAATCCTCACAAGCATGGGTCTTTGTACAGGTACTCAAATTTATGTAATTCAGGTAAATTTATACAAGCTAATGTTTCATTTTGTCAGCCTTTTGTGAAGTGCTGCACTGGTTTCCAGGCAAGATATTTAATAACTTCTCTGACAGAGAGCAAGCACGAGTCTTTGTCCTTTACCTTTTGTACTGTCAGATACGCATCTTCTTGATGCATTTAAGCTCATCAAAAAGCTCAAAACAAAAAAAAAACCACCTTCATTAAAATTCTGGATGCCAAATGCAGTTGCTACAATCACGTGTCACACAAGAGGACATTGTGAAGTTTAGGGACAGATGAATAAGGACATGGGATCTAGCTCCCTTTGAAAAGGAAAGGGTTTGATAGCTTAGATCTTTTCTCTATTTTGTACTGGACCTAGACACTAAAACCAAACGCCTTCAGGTCTCAGGGGAATGCAAACTCATGTTATAAATCCAACATCAAAAGTCAGGTCTCTCACTACCTGCTGCAATATTGAAAGCAAGCCTGAGTTCCAAAACAAGTTTAGCGTTCTCCCATTAAATTAGCAGTAAGTTCAGAGTTCTTGGCTTCAGTCTAACTACGTAGAGCACACAAGCTCTGAAAAAAGTGCCATCTTGGGCACTGCTAATACAATAGCCACAGTAGCATCCAGACGAGCAGCAACAGCTGGACATCAACCCATTTTTGCTGCAGTTCATAGCGAGTTCCACACTGCTGGAACTCCACTCTTCTCAGCACTCAAATTGGCTAATTTAAAGCCAGTTGCATGAGCACTATAATCAGGCACTGACTACAGTGTAAGACATACTGCACTGTTTAACATCTTTGTCAGTGCTGTTCAACGTCTTTGTTGGAGACATGGACAGTGGGATTGAGTGCACCCTCAGCATGTTTGCTGATGACACCAAGCTGTGTGGCGTGGTTGACACACTGGAGGGAAGGGGTACCATCCAGAGGGACCTGGACAGGCTTGAGAAGTGAGCCCATGCAAACCTCATGAAGTTCAACCAAGCCGGGTGCAAAGTGCTGCACCTGGGTCATGGCAATCCCAGGCACAAACACAGGTTGGGCAGAGAATGGAATGAGAGCAGCCCTGAGGAGAAGGTCTTGGGGGTGTTGGTAGATGAGAAGCTCAGCATGAGGTGACAGTGTGCCCTTACAGCTCAGAAAACCAACCACATCCTGGGCTGCAACAAAAGAAGCGTGGCCAGCAGGTCACGGGAGGTGATTCTGCCCCTCTGCTCTGCTCTGGTGAGACCCCACCTGGAGCACTGTGTCCAGCTCTGGAGTTCTCAGCATAGGAAGGACATGGACTTGTTGGAACGGGTCCAGCTTAGGGCCACAAAAACGATCGGAGGTCTGGAGCATCTCTCTTCTGAAGACAGGCTGAGAGAGCTGGGGTTGTTCAGCCTGGAGAAGAGAAGGCTCCATTGAGAGCTTATAGCAGCCTCCCAGTAACTGAAGAGGGCTACAGGAGAGCTGGGGAGGGACTCCTTATCAGCGAGTGTAGCGATGAGGGGTAACGATTTTAAACTGAAAGAGTGGAGATTTAGATCAGATACCAGGAAGAAATCCTTTGCTGTGAGGGTGGTGAGGCACTGGCCCAGGTTGCCCAGAGAAGCTGTGGATGCCCCATCCCTGGAGGGGTTCAAGGCCAGGCTGGATGGGGCTTGGAGCAACCTGGTCTGGTGGGAGGTGTCCCTGCCCATGGCAGGGGGTTGGAACTGGATGATCTTTAAGGTCCCTTCCAACCCAAATCTTTCAATGATTCTATATATTTAACAAAAACTATACAAAGAGCCAGTTCTGCATATCACACAGTCTACCTGAAGCATATAGGTACTTCAAAATAATTTTTGTTTCCCTGTACTTCAAGTATGGATGAATAGTTTACAGAACTGGTAATTGTGTTAAAAATAGGAAAAGATAAATATTAAGATAGTAACTAGTAAAAATAATAAAAGAAAAAAAAATTAAAATAGGCAAGGTAAGATCCACAAATAGCAATGTACCTACAAATGTGGACAATTATATGATATCTGCAATGACTAGACACAGAAGAAAGTGGGGAATAAAGACCAGCATTTTAGTATTTTACTCTTAATAATACCAAAAAGGTTGTCTAGTCAACAGAAATGGACAGTAATGCTGTAACATCACAACATTAAACATTACCTAAGGAGATAAAATATTTGCATGATCAAAGCACTTGAGAGGATCTGTGTGGATACAAATGTACCTGTAAAGCTACCTTTATTTTCTATCAAAACAAAAGATACTGTACACAAAACCACCAAGACAAGAAGTCTAATACGATGAAAAGACTGCAACTAAACATATATAAAAGGAAGCAGTAAAGAAGACTAGCAGGCTAGTCCCAACTCGTCTCAAGGTGGCCAAAACAGGCTGTACAATTACTTTAGGTTTTAATAGAGACTGCAATTTAAGAAGCTTAGTAAAGAAAGTACAGAATGTGTCACTGTGAAACTAAATTTTCAAACAAATAAATGCCAGAAGGTAGTAAATAAAAGGCAAGAAAGTAATATCCATACTCTCAGCCTGGAGAAGACATACATATATCTCCCAAAAGGCATTCACACTCAGCAAGAATATGTTAATGGTGGGGCAAAGACAAGATAAATCTTCCGGTACAGTCAGATACTGACAGCAATTGTTGATGCCCATTCCCTCAGTATCAGTGGCATCTTGTCTTTGGATTACATAATTTACATCAAATACAAGATTTTGTAATCTCGTAACAGAGAAGCTTTCCATGAAACACCCATACAGATGTTTCAACCTTAGGAATAATTCTTCATGCCGGTTCAGTAACTTAAGTTCTGATTATACAACACATTCACAATCTCCAAAAAATGACTGCAGGTCACGCTTTGTCTGGCACTGAGCTAGTGTATTCAGTAGATACCTTCCTACTAATTTCACTGGCCTTTGGATTATTTCATTAAATTGTGTTCCAGTTTGCAATAAAGGCCTTGTATTGACAGTGTCAACCGAATACCTTTCAGTTATGTCTTACAGTCGAGATTCAGCAAATTAATCTATAGCGTTATAGTTCCCTGATGGATGTGCTTAAAGACTTTGCGTAATAAATCTAAAAATCAAACTGAAAATTGCTTAACTGATAAGCTGAATTTTAAGCTAAAGCATCCCTATTTCACTAGCTTTCTTCCCACGTCCAATCAGTATTATGCCTGTAAGAAAAGTCTGTAATTTTAAGAGAAAGTTATCACCACTTAAATATTCTCTAATATCCAAGACAGACCAACCAGATGCATTTTACTCAAAGCTGTATAATACAGAGCAAAAGTAAAAGATCGTTATATCTTAACATAAATTAGTGTGACATTACTGACCGAGCTGCAGCACTAGGACATTGCTGTAGTTAATGACCAGAGAAAAGAAGCAGTGTCACAGAGGAATGGACAATGTTAATTAACCCTGGCACTCACAGTTCCTCTTGTGATAGAGTGACTAGATGGAGACTGAGTGCCACTGCCGTGGGAGCAGCCAGCACACCTCTCTGGGCAGCAAGAACAACGGCAAAGCCACCCGGTGAGTCTCTGTGCTCCTTCACTGATTGTATTCTGTCACCAAAAACAGGTAAATAACACTCACGTTTTTACAGTGAACTCTTTGTTATTTGGTTTTGGGGTGGGTTTTTTCTTGGTTTTCGTATGGGGTTTTTTTAAGTCCTTGACTCTCAGTTTATGTAATGATCACAATCTCATCTTTCATTAAATATATACACACGGTAAATTCCCATACTTTAATGAAATATATAATCTTATTTATTATATGAGACATATCTTTAACGATATTATAGATATAGCTGATTACTTTTTCTTTATATATACATGTCTTTTCTGCCACTTGGGTTTTAGAGTTTAAAATGCAAAATGAAATGGTGTAAAAAGTTTAAAAAAATGACTGAGAGCAGATGCTGCACCAAACAAGTGTGGAAAAGCAACTATGTAGATGAGATCATAAGAGACAGCATCATATCCAGCTACCTTTGACATCCCCAAAACAAGACACTAAGTTAGATTCACCAAGCAAGTTTTTCGCTGCTGGACATCTGAAGCAAAGCCCCCTCCACATCACTCACCCAGCATCTCCAAAAAAGCCCCCCCAGCACAAGGAAACGACATAAAATCATATGAAAAGGTCTGCCACTGATGATTTTCAAACTTGCATTTCTGAGACACTTTCAGAATCTCAAAGGAATCTTTCTTAAGATTATTTTTAATAACTTGAGAGGATAATATAAAAGCTGTCGCAGGGCTCACACTATCAGACATAGTACTGGCTCACGCTCTTGGTGCCAAGGTCTGCATGAAGCATAGGTAGAAGAAGGAACAATAGCGCTCCTGAAGCTCTGCCTCCTCTTCCACCCTTTGAAAAGGTATTTTGCCTAAGAAAAGCAGCAAAATACCTAAAAACTGAAATATCAAAGTGAAATCACTCGCTCATATTTCATGTAGCTTGGGCCATAATTGTGTTGTGCTCTGAGAACCTTTCACTGTCTGGTTCTTATCTTCTCTTGACGTGGTTACTCTTTACCTCTTTGTGATCTGTGGGAACACGTGAATACTGAGTGATTTGGGGGCTGCTTTTGTAGGCGTACTGTGACCTTGTACATGCTGAACAAGATTTGGTTCTTGCCACTTGGAACAATGACTGAGGCTTCAAGCACAATCAGAAGCAAAGCACCACAGGACAAGGTTGTATTTCCATTTGCCTGCTCTTTGCTCAAGGGCCTCTCTAAGTCAGTACATGAACTGCCTGAGAAATAACAACTTGCAATCAAAGTATGTTTGAAAGTCCTCTGTGTTTTTTCAAGAGAGAAAGCAAAAATCCACCAAAAACCACCTAAGCTACTTGCTTACCTGCTAGAGCTGGAGTTGTTTTCAAAAGACTCATAAATCTTAACATACACATAAACATACACTTAATAAAGTATGTGTTATAGGTATTAGCAAGGAAATCATACCAATTACTACATCACTGTTCTAGAAAGTTAAAGAAGCAAGCAAACGAGACAGTACTGCACTGGAGTTCTGTACAACCAGTGACACAGCTACAGGATTTACCTCTCGACACACTCACTGCTCATGCAGCTAGCTTATACTTCCCAAGGGAAAGCCATGTCTTATTAACTGCAACTGTTTAGCACATTAGCTCATTAAAACTACCTAGGAAGCATTAAGTTGGACAGCCATAGACAAGCCCCACTATGCCCTTGATCCCATTTCCTTATCTAATTCTCATCCATCCAGGATGTGCAGGCAGGCAAGACCCCAGGAAACTAGCATTAGTTACCTACATCACTTAAAACACTTCCAAAGGCCCACCCCACCTCATTCAACTGTACCACTTGAATATGGCCTCTCCATTCATGCCAGTGGAATTCAGATCAGAACAAATGAAGGAATGGCCTCAAGGACAACGTTGCCAAGGTGTGATTTTGCAACTCTAAATTGACTTTAGCTACAAGCCCTAGGGTAATGCTGAGCAGGTGATGTATGGTATGATGGCCTGATAAAATCCAAACACTTCCTTGCTGCATCCCATTCCATGACTTCCCATAAGCCAATTATTTCCTGCACATAAACCACACTAGCACAGCAATGAGCCCCAAATAATAAATGCTGTTGAGAAATATGGTAATAGCAAACACTGAAGTTCCAAGGCTATAACTGGATTGTTTTCTTCAGCCAAGAAGTAAGAAAAGGCAGGTCAGTCAGAAATTTAACTGCTTGACCTAGACACCACGCGCCTTTGTTAAACATTAGTCAGTTACTTTTTACATCTTTTTTCATAGGTTTATCTTACTTTATTCATTCACAAATGTTCTTGCAGTTGACATATTTAGACAAATATCCCTATGTATGCAATATTCGATGTATAATATTTTTAGCTTGTTTTGCCTCAAAGTATCTAAAGACGCGTTTTTGCTGGCTTTAAAAAGAACGCTTTTCAGTTCAGAAACCCCAGGTTACAGTGATTGAAGGGGGTGCTGTCTCAGTAATTCCAGTTGGCTCCTCCATCAGTACAACATAACACGACAGCTTTCACAATGCATCACCTTCCTCGAACATAAACGCTATCTTTCTGAAGTACCGCCAAGTTGCTGGGCACAATTGCCAGTCTGGATTCCAAGGAGCAGAGCACTGCAGCAGTGACTTGCTCCCAGCAGAATGTCATTTGGACAAATGTATCTGTCCTTTTGCAAAAGTCAGAGACAACAGGTAAAGGAACAGTCGCACCCATGGTAGTCACCCACCTATGATAAGTACAGCAGGTAACCTTCAGGGATAAAACTAAAAGCATCAGCTCTTAATGCTCTAACCTTACTCCCACCAGTGGATTTTGGAGGTTCTGCCTGGTGCTAATCAATTTTAAGAAGAGACAGCCAGAAATTAGGCGGAACACATTCATCACCCACACTGCTGATGTTACCATTTCCAGGACTGACTATCACGTTCCACTCTATTACCTGCAATATATTCAGCTTGCCATCTAAAGTTACCTGTGGGTTAACTGGAGTTATTTATTTACCTTCATGGATTTTAGCAGTAAAATCTGTCATTTGGCTGGATAACTAGCTGCCTCTTCCACTGAATTTGTTATTGAGAATCCAACACAACAGCTGAACAAGATGTAAGCTATTGCCATGGCACTGCACCACACACTTTCACAGCTTTCAGATCAAGCACTAAATGCTTTAGCAGGAAAGAGCAGTTACTGCTTCGGTGTAGCTGAAGGCAGGTGTAGCTTTTTGCAGTAATTGCTTTAGGAGCAGTTATTTGTAGAGCAGTCACATCCAAAAAGACAGGATCTCTGCCCCACAGAGCTGTTTATCCAACATGGCAGTAAGTTGTACAACAATAAAGAACAAACGTGAAACAGACAATGGCAATGAAATTTCAGAAAGCTGAAATACATACTATTTGCATTAAGAATTGATCTCTATTTCTTATTTTGTAATGCTTTATTATCATTTTATTACTATTGCTGCTAATAATATTAAGAGTGCTACTTTTGCTACAATGATCAAAAGGGCAGGTCAGTGCTTTGCTGAGAAAAAACACGAGGCCCCTTTCAGATGTCGTTTGGGGCTGTGTGGCTCACTCCTATTTTGCCTCACCCCACAAGCCTGGACAAATTAATTGCCAGAGTTCCAAACTCACTAAACCAAATGGTTTAACAAGCTGTAGGTCACTATAAGCAAGAATTCCCTGGCTGTTGCCTTCATGTCAGACATGTTGGTTGATATGAGCTGCCTATCAGCCAGAGCTATAGCCTATAATAACAAAACACAGACATAAAACACAAATATAGTGAGAGATTAGGGCAACAAATTGTCAGTCTTCTCATACTGATAAGTGTCAAGCTCTCAATGAAGTGGTAAACTAAAGAAAAAAAAGTTAAAATAATGAAAAAAAGTTCCTTTCTTCCATGACATAACAGATGGTGTAAATAGTTTTGGTGGTGTGTTTGGTTTTTTTTTTCCCCAAGATAATATCTCTTGAATGTCTACCACCAATGAAGAAAATTCCTCTTCCAAAATTAAATGAAGCAAACAAAAGGGTTCTTCAGAGCTCCCTGTGTCCCTCTCCCCACCTCTCAACCCTGAGTATTTACCAAACCTTGAGAAAACATTTGTCTCCATTTCTTTCAAGTCCGCTGAATGTACTAACCTCCCACATCCTACTCGTATCTCTATTTTCTCATCTCAAGAAATGGATATGCTGTCAGCCTACTGAAGGCTTTCTGTGGTTTCCATTATTCTCCCCTTCCCTCTCTCTGAACAGCACACATCCTCTCTGAACAGCCACCTCCATACCCAGTTTCCTTCCGTCACCGCGACACAGTTGCCCTCAATGCAGCCAACCGCTGTCAGCTCTTGACATGCTGTCCAGGAACACTCCTCCTCTCCACACTTTTTTCTCTATTGTTGCAGCCTCACCTGCTTTTGAAGACAATGTAAAAAGAGCATATGCTTTGGATATGTTTTTTAAAACAGAGCTTTTCTTTATGGTGTAGGCATGTTTGCCACAAATGACATCTTTGTGTTGCCTACCTCTCCAGTCCCCAAATTATGCATTTATTTTCTTACACTATTTCTTACTGTGCTTCTTTTCACATATTTTTGTGTGTTTCTATTAAAGCTACCAACATAGCATCTCATATTTTAAGCATTTCTCCACCCTTTTGTGTGTGTTTCTATGAACTATATAGGAACTTTTGGTCTCATACAATGTGAAGCTGTTCAAAATAACCTATTTTGGGCATGTGTCAACAAATTTATATACACCAGAAAATTTTCTGGAAAGTGTCTCTATAATCATGGGAAGAAAAAGTACTGTCCCCTTACTAACCACTGCATACTTTGATGTCTTAGATATATGTACCTAAATCTATAATCTTCCCTCTGAGAAAAGTTTTTCTTTCCTTAATTCTGCTTTGAGATCATTCTGTTTCCTCATAGCACATAATTTCTGTTGCAGTAGAGTAGTAAGGAATATCCACTCAAATTACAAGTAAATATCTAATGTTCCCATGTGGGTTTTCTTTTTAGATTCTATCTAATCTCCTCTATGATCAGAAAGTTCCAGCAACAATCACATTCAACAAGCACAAATTTGCTCACTGAGTTTTAACAGTTTTCTGCCCATTGGTGAGCCCCCTTGAGATCCTGAGTCCTTCCTATAGGAAAACATAAAACACTTAAGACTTTATTTAATGAGTAATTTAAAGATTGTCAGCTTTATCATTTAGACTTTAACTTACTAAGACTATTTTAATAATTTCATAGACAATAAAAACCTTACAGGAAAAATATTCTGACTTCTGAATATACAGAAAAAAAAAGTACTGATTCTTGCTATCCATTCCTCTTGAGACTCAATATACCTGTATCACAGGCTTTTTTTTAAAAAAGTCCATTTTTAGGGAGCTGCATTAATTTTTACTAACAATGTAGTCAGGCAGCCAATGTCCATTTCAGGCTTGGTGTTGCACATCTTTGTCCTTGGAGCTTATATTTACCTCCCATTGTTCCTACCACAAACCCTCCAGCAAACAAACAGCAGACACCAGACTGCAGTTGTCACTACAGGATTATCTGTCAGAAGCACTGAAAGCACAATTCTGTACAAGTAGAAATAAGGAACTTGACTTCTTTCAATGAACTGTTTGTTCTTCAACTTTCAGAGAATCTGGGCACTGTATTGCAAGATGTCCTTAACATCTGAAGTTTAAGAAAGAATGCTATAGTAAAAACATCTAAGAGTCTCTACAGGGCAGATGTAAAAGTCATTAGGCAAGGAAATCATGGATTTCAACCTGACCATTAGAAGTAAGAAAACATCAAAGTAAGAATATGTAAATTGTTGCAGAAAAAGTGAACTCTTTTCTGCTCTCTGCCTGAGGTTCCCCAAAACACTTTGAAAGGCTCCCAGACACTGCCAAATATTTTTTGAATTGCAGCTGCCAGCCAAAATCACTAAAAGCTGAAATCTCAAAGGGAAGCCTTCCAGAAATTATTTAACAAAATGAAAATATATCTACAATCACTTCCTTTCTCTGGGATGAACAGCAAGTTGAGCCATTCTTTGTGTCTGCTTTCTGGGATGGGAGTTCACTGGAGCAGAAATTCCCTTTATGGTTGCGTCGCGGGCAGCACAGATAACGTCACTAGTGTTCTGCAAATACAGCGGTGCATCAGAACATCAGCTCCAAGGAGCCGATTGCTGAAGTGACTTTATAAACTTTAAACTTTTTTTCTAGAACATGGATGTGCCCAGGACTTTTTTTGGTGCTTCAAAACTACAAAAAAATAACTTCTGCAGGCTTAAATAAGCACAGGTAATAGGCTTACTAGGAACAGGGAAGGGGTAATATTGCCTGTTATTTCCGTTTCCAAACTACAATTTGCTATATCAATCCATGTAACTCTACATTTTAACCCAAACAACACAGGAGGAAACTTAAGACAGTACTGCTCCAACTCTTCTTGTCTAAGGGAAACAATACACCTAGCACAGACAGGCTTTTTCTTGGCTCTCCTCTCACTGCCTGGGACTGTTCAAGGCTAGCCAATGTGTTCCCACGCTCTTTTACAAGATTATGTGCAGCTATTAGAAAGCAATCTAATTAGGAGAAAAATAAAAAGAGTAAGTCAACCATCTTTCTCCATACATAACACATGCTAGAAAACCAATGGCTTTTGTTAGCATGCCAAAACAATGCATGACTCCAAATTTCATTAATGAGATTAACCTTTTATGTTTCCTAAGATGAAAAAAAACTCACTTGGTATGAAAAACATTATCAGGAATGCAGAAGTTTCAAAATCTTTGTCTATAATGCCCCTCATAATTTGATTGCAATTTAATGGAGGTGAGGATTTTAAAGGGGGTTAATTCCCTTCCTAAACAAAGAGCCAAAGACCCTGTTTTACAAAAAATTACCAGTTTCATAAAAGGGTTCGACAACTTTTTGCATGATACATTGTTCTAAATGAACTCTACCAAGTGTCATTATCTGTTAGCTAATATTGGCAGTGTCTGGAAGGCCCCATAACAAATGTAATGTTCAAAAACAGCAACTCAAATAGTCTAAACACACATCAAACCAACTGAAATGGTCATAATTCAGTAACCCCTTCAAGCTAAGGTCCACATGACACAGAACAAATGACTACTTCAAGCCCTGGGACATATTCTTAAACATAGACTTTCTGGTTTCCTCCTTCTTTGAGATGGTTATTATCTGTTAGTCAAAACATTTAATAAGCAATCATTCAGGGAATGGACTGTGAATTACAGATACTGTTGTACCAGAAACCAGACTATAGATGCAATGCACAAATTTATTTTGCTATTTTTGCGTATCATACTCTGGTCTACAAAAGCCCACTGCGAGCTTATCGATGTCCCATAGCAGCGAGTCAGATATATTACTGTAGTGCAATTTTTGGACAGACAATAGCAAATTGTAGACAGTTGTAAGAAGACAACAGGAAGAACCTTCTATAGCAGTAAAGCAGTCTGATTCACTGAGCCAAACTATGCATGAAAAGCCAAAACAAGAAGGGAGTAGAGAAGGAAGAAGGCATATCATGCAGCATATTGCAACTGAAACGGTGTCTGGGCATCCTGATATATGCATGCATCAAAAAACATGTTAAATGTCCAAAATGTAGAACAAATGAGAAATGCAGAAATGGAGGATCTTCCTCCAAAAAAGTTGTTGTTGGTTTGTTTTTTTTCCTCATCATTCAATGTGTTCACATATACTTAGGGTTTCAAGTATTAAAAATGAAATGGCAATGTATTTTCCTTTTCCCAAACTACTGACCATCTTGTAATCACCTTCAGGTGGGCCTTCATGGTTGTTTTAAAGAATTAATTGATCCAACTTTGTTAGAGCTACATTCCTCTAGCTGAGCTGCCTCATGCAACACAGTTCCTCCTCCCTGACATTCTCCCTAGATTCTCTTAAGTCCATTACAAATGTGGGCAGATACACTTCCCTGATGACATTTCTACTTGTATAAAAAGACTGAAGGCTTGTCAACCTGTCTCCTAGATCCACATTATGTATCCAATCGTGTCCTTAATGATTCCATCTTTAACTGAATTCCAGAAATGAGCTTTGATCCTCAGACAACAGGGAGTCATAATACTGATTTTTAACTAGGGTGAAACTGCAAGGATGTTTTCAATGTATCAAAAAGTAAATTACTTCTTTGTTAACAGGAATATAAGCGGAACTTTACTGTTTTTCAAGTTACTGATGAATGCAAAGGATACTAATTATTTTCAGAATGTCTTTTCAAAATGGCCCTTCCATTATTTCACTCATTGTCCCAAAATGCCAAGTTCTAGCCATACAA
Source organism: Tringa tobata (assembly GCA_033628505.1). Classification (NCBI taxonomy): domain Eukaryota; kingdom Metazoa; phylum Chordata; class Aves; order Charadriiformes; family Scolopacidae; genus Tringa; species Tringa tobata. The sequence goes on along the minus strand of JAHREE010000546.1, from coordinate 608,149 downwards.
AAAGTTCATTATATTAGGACATTATTCAATCATAAATAAAAATAAAATTCTGTTTCTCTTACTCTGCCACTTCATCACCATCTTCCTTTCCTATTTCCCAGTTTTTCTTACCATTTTTTTGTCCCAAGGAAAGCTCCACTCTCCCAAGATATGGGATCTTACTGAATGGTAGTCATCATTTTAAGGACTGACTTAAGTCCACACAGGAGGAGTTAATACATCTCACATTTCAGCAAAGGTGACCAAATGAAATTTGGGGTGTTAAGTTCAAGCAAAATAAGCAACTACTTACAGTAGCATAGTTCTGTGTGCAGCACAGGCCTCTGACTCCTCTACTTAATACATTTGTGCCCAAGCCCTAGAGAGACAGGTTTCCCATTGCTACTTGACAAAAGTTAGTGTAGGTGGAATCAGGGCTACAGAATCGACTTCTGTAGACCCTGATCTCTACGCTCCCCTTCCTCAGCACTCCATCAGCTGCAAGAACATCAAGCCTGGTTTTCCAAAGATCTTGTCCCATTTTGTCCCATACCTCATCATTTTGATGACAGAACTTATGACTTATGCCAATAACACACCTTCAGCAACCTTTGACTGAATACTTGGAGTGACTCAACTTTGAAACATTCTTTAGGTCTCCTTCCAAGTGTATTAACCAGAGGAATATGCGTTGCATCCTCTCACACCAAGTCCTACACAGGCAAGGCAGCCTGTTGCAGAGTGAAGTGGTTCCCCACAGAAGCCAGTACATGCAGTTTTTTTAAATAGTTTGAATCCTATTTTGGTAGTATATTTTCTGAGGCTCACATCCTGCATTCACTAAACCAAAACATTTTAACAGTTCAAGGAAACTACGTCACAGAGTATGATAGGAAAAGTTTTGAACTAAACTGTTTCAATCTCTGATCATACACTGTGAAGTTTTCTGGTGTTTTCCAAAAAGAACAAAAATACCTGCAGTAATAGTATCCTTATGAGACACGGTAATGTAACTATTACCAGAGTACTTTAAGAATTAAAAACAACATCATAAAATACGTTTGATAAGGTTTCTAAAAGACTAGGTGTACCACCAGAATACCTAAAGTTAAGTAGAAACACATGCAACAAATAACTTGGCAATGCTGGCACAAATTATATTTACCTTTTCCTTAGCTCCTTACAAAAAGACCAATATCCATTCCAGCCATTTCAGTCTCTACAGCCAAAAATACTACCTACAACAAATTCTACCCTCCTCTCTCTGTTTCCTAATAAACTATCCAAGGTACCTGCTGAATGCTATTAATGCCTATAATGTAATATCCACAAAAGAAAACGTACTCCCTATTCTGAAGACACTTTTCTTTGTCCGCATTGTCCCACTTCAGCAAAACAATTTAATATGTGTCTAGCTGCAAAGATAACACTTATTACATTCATTTCCATGGCATTCCTTACATGCTTAGGAACTTGCTAGTGTGCACTTATCAAGGACAGCACTACAGTAAAAACAGTGCAACAGATTACATTCCTGACCTGAAATTACTCACTTCATACGGAGATTTACATTTATGAGTAGTTAAAATGTAAAGGCAGAAAGCACATTACAGGAGAGGAGATTCTGAAAAAGTAACTGAACTTGACAGACTGGTGTGATTTCAGGATGAGGTCCTGCCATTTAGCACAGGCAACTATCTACAGCAATTTCACTGAAAACAATTAATCTATGTGGTAAAATTACAGGCACAGCATACCCTAAGCCAGTAGAGTCCAGTCAGTATTCTTTGTGCGGCACCTTGTCAATCTTTATGTAGAAAGCTATGCTTTACTTGCAGAAATGATGCCTCAGCAACCACCTTGTTTATTTTACTAATTCCTCTTCCTTTTGGGAGAGATTTCTTAACATCCAGGAAAAACTTTCTTCTTCATTAGCTTCAGGCCACACTTCTAGCCCTAGATTCAACACAAGCATTTGCAAAAGCAAATAGGAAACAAGCATCGCAGGCTGGTCTTGTTTCATTATTCTCCTTTATTTTCTGTACAATAGACAGCATCACCGTGTTGGTACAACACAGAAAGCCTCATTTGGAAGGGCCGTATTCTGGCTGTTTTAAAAATATAATCAGCTGTTCCAATACAACAATAATACTCGTATCTAACAGCACACTGCATACCTGAATGTTATCCAGGATAAATCAAATTATCTATATGAAATTATTTAACCAGTTGACTGCTGAAAAGCTTTTATTAGAATACCTGTAGCTTTCTTTCTTCCTGCTGCTGTCAATAGAAAAATGCCTATTCTCAGTACTAAATATAAGCCATCACCCGTGGAATTTTGGAATTGTACACAAGTCACTTTTAAGTGATATTTCAAGTTTTCACATGCTACAGCAAATCTATTCTCAACCAAAGGGGGACTGACCTGCTGGAGAGCAGCTCTGAGGAGAAAGATCTGGGAGTCCCAATGGACAACAGGATGCCCATGAGCCAGCAACAGGCCCTTGTGGCCAAGAAGGCCAAGGGCATCCTGGGGGGCATCAGGAANTCTCTCTTATGAGGAGAGGCTGAGGGACTTGGGTCTTTCTAGTGTAGAGAAGAGAAGACTGAGGGGGGATCTTATCAGTGTTTATAAATTCTTAAAGGGAGGATGTCAAGAGGATGGGGCCGGTCTTTTTCCCATGGTGCCCAGGGACAGGACAAGAGGAAATGGGCACAAACTTGACTATAAGAAGTTCCGCCTAAACCTGAGGAGGAACCTCTTTCCTGTGAGGGTGGCAGAGCCCTGGCAGAGGCTGCCCAGGGAGGTGGTGGAGTCTCCTTCTCTGGAGACATTCCAAACCCACCTGGACACGTTCCTGTGGAACCTGCTCTGGGTGGACCTGCTTTGGCAGGGGGTTGGACTGGATGATCTCCAGAGGTCCCTTCCAACCCCACAGCATTCTGTGATTCTGTCATTTTAGACTGCTGGGATTTAGTGTGTTTACCTTTACAAAAGCCAAAGATAAAATCACTGCTGTGGACTGTTCTCATAAAGCTATATTTCTATAATGGTCAGTCATGACTGCCTTGGAAGATACAAAAGTAGACAGCAGCAGCTCACTTCTACCCTAATCAACAGTGGTTTAATTCTGGTAAGGTAAAAGGAGAAAACCCTAAAATTACCAGCTGTAATACTCACATAAAGCAACCACTAACTGTCTTCAATTGCTGGCAACAGCTTCCATTCTTCTAGAGCTGGAGAGGGACTGTAAACAACTGCAGTGAGGAATTAGTGCATGGAATACAAACTGAGAGTGACTGAGGATGTCACAGGAAGACAAAGGGGATCACCTTTCTGAAATGCTTGAAGAAAATGGCCTTGTGGGAAGCACACAATTTGGACAGTGGATGGTATCCTCCTTCACCAATTTCACTCCTCTCTAATTCCATTCCTAGACTTGCTTGCTGTTTTTAATGCATTCCTTCTCTCATGTATCTTTTTTTTCTTCTTTCTACTGCTCAGAACGTCCTCTTCTCATTTCTTCATTCAGTATGTCTCTTCCTGAGCCCACCCTTCTCACTTCTACACTTTCTCCTTCTCCTCAATGATAAGCATTAATCAAAACAGGAGGGCTGGTTATTGACTTTACTGAGCAAAGAAAGTGAAATGGACAGATGAGAAACAAAAGGAATATAGTCAAGAACAGTACTTTGATCATATCAATGCTGCATCTCTAGTTGTTCTAGTTTGGAGATCACTAAGCCTTACTGCTAGACTCCAATACGTTCTGCACGCTCTTTAACTTCAAGAATCCTCATTTCAGCTGGGGTGAGTTGAATAAGATTTTTGAAGAGGGGACATGATTCATACCAGACTGAGTAAGGGAAAGAGAAGAATCCCTATTTTATAACAGAGCAGACAGAATGGTGTTTTTTCATGCAACCCTTTGATACCTATGGCACCTGTAGACAGGCCACCAGAGCAAAGTTTGTTGAGCAATTAAAGACCTGTTTTGAAGTAGTCTGGGAGAAAGGAAATGGTAAGAAGCAAGTGATGGATTTCCCATTGATATGCCCTGCAGCTAAGTTATCCTGGAGATAGGGAATTGGAGTTCTAAAGTACTTGACAACTCTACCCGTAACTCCTAATACTGCTTAATATGTCAGTGAACTCTGCACGTGAGTGGAGGCACAGCCTCAGCAGGAAAATAAAATTAAAAAGCACACCAAAAAAAAAGAAAATAAGAGGAACTTTTCATACATTGGCAAAAACAACAAATGGTCAAGTCACCCCAAACTCGATTCATGCATCTAAACCTGAAATAACTCCACATAATTCTTTTCAGGAACCCCAACACTGGGCTACCTGTGTTTGTTTAATTATAACACTGATAAACCTGTCATTGATGTCCCTGGTTCTCCAAGCTAAATAATGAAAAATAGCCTCTAAAAATTTAATCCAGTGGAACACCCAGCTGCCAGAAAACATGGAAGGGCTCTGAGTGTGGAAGGAAAATGTTCTCCCTGGGAAACAGTAGCCTTACTCACCTGTTCTTTCACAGATTTCTGAGGAAATGTGTAAGGACACAAATGCACAAGCCCCTGAACACAGAATATACATATTAATGGACTTTCTTCCTGCCAGGATAAACTGCATTAAAATCCCTTCATACACAGCATATTAAGTGCAATTGATCACATACAGAGTCAGATGGAATTGGAAAATTAGCTGTTTTAGGGATGCAGTGAGCAGTTAAAAGAAGCTGATATTTTTCATTTAATTTTCTTAATAAAGAGCAACAGTAACTAAATTTAGTATTACTTCTCAGATGGGGTGGAGGGGAAAGGAGCTGTAAAATCAATTAAGACCTGCTAACATTCTGCTAGTTTCAGAAATTATCATATGTCATACAGTCTGGTAACAGTCTCATTTTGGTCAGGAATACACAGGATTTTAAAACCCATATGACAGTTTTCCTTCCAAGTCCTTCTGTAGCCACTGATCCATTCCTCACTTGACTCCCATAAGGAAGTCCAATTCTAGATGTCCAACTGCTCCTGAAGGGAAGCAAAAGATTTCTGAATCCCTTGGTGTCTATCTTCTCCACCTTTGCCTGTCTAGGGGTAGCCTAAGATCTAAGAGACAAGGAAAAGAACAGTGCAGACTTCAGCTTCCCACCGGACTCCTAATGCTGCAGGAATACGTGTGATCCACCTCTGCTGTTCACTCTGCAGGTTTCCCGTTTAGCCATGAAGGGAGGACAAGCCAAAGGGAGGCAAAAGATGAACTGGATCACACGAGAAGCTGTAAAGGAGGTGAAATGGAACAGAATGCTGATGGAACGAGACCGTGTGAAGTTATGCATTACAAGCCAAAAAAAAAAAAAAAAACCAGATACTGAGAGTTTGGAAAGCTGTTGTAGGCAGGAAATATTTTAGATCATAGAAACAATTAAACTTTTCCTCTTTCAATGCAGAAGCAGTCAAAATATGTTCCTGTAGCTTATACCCGAAGAACAAAATGGAAAGAAGAAGTACCCATATATTCTCTGGCTTTCTAATTTCTTCTTTGGAAATATTTGGTTCGAAATTTAATACAGTTCACACCAGTGATGAGGTAGAGTGAAAAGCAAAACACCTGTTGTTAGAAACTTCCTCTTCCTTTTCAGAGATTTTGCTTCATTATGGGAAAAAACCATTTAATATATACTAAATATAACATTTAATATATACTAAAAGGAAAACATCCTGGAGAACTGTAATCTCAATGCTGTACAGCAGAAAAATGCTACTGACTGTGCATGGAAACACAGCCTTATTTAACCCCCTGAGAGCAATTCCTACCGATAAGCACTTAAAAGAAAAAAAGAAAAAAAAAGAAACAAAAAACCCAAACCAACAAAAACATGAATACGAAAATGCATAAAAGAAGTGTTAATTAAGTAACACATGCATAATATAAAGAGCACAGTCACCAGACAGAACTGTTGAGGGGTTTATCTCAAATTTTGGTAATTTGTATCACCAAAAAATCAAATCTTCCCATCTACATCTTTTTGCAAAACTACTAAACAGTCTTTACTGAGGAACCTTATGAAATACCAAATCTGCTGGTAACATTGCTATCCTATACAACACATACAGAGCAAGCATCACATCTGCTCAGAGTCAGGCCAAAACCAGCAGAGCTGAGGTCTCTAACTGCCTCCCTCTGGAAGACAAGATGTCTGGTGGTTCTTGGTGTGAGGAAGAAACAACTGCAGGCTGCTTTGAGAGGATTAAGGGAGTGAAACAGACAACTATCCTCAGAAACAGAAGAAATATGGAGGACCTGAGTGAGAAACAAAACCAGAAAATAACTGTATTCCTCAGGAAGCTAGGACAAACAATTCCAACAAAGCAAAAGGAACCCAAAGGAAGGGGACGTTATCCTCACAGAGTACCTGGTTATGAAACACAGTGACTGATACAAGAAGCATATTTATAGATCGGTTAACCAAACGCTGGTTATTCCGACATCAAAATGCAGCATGCCCCATGTACAAAACAGACCATTAATCATGCAAATATATTTGCCTCCTGCATTATACAACCCAATTATCAGAGTAAAGCAGAAGCCCATCCCAGATCTGAAATAAACAGGAAGAGGAAACGTAATGCAATTCCAATTTTCTTTCTCTTATCCTCTCACAGGAAAGGAGAGGGACAGAACCAGAGAGATTAGCTGGCCCAGCAGCTGCTATTGTTATGAATTTACAAACGCAAAAGGCTGCATGAAGACATATTCAGTCTACTGCTGCAGGATTTTTGTCAGTTTTCTTCATTATCATTTCTGCATTATCAGTTTTTCTTCTTTAGCTTTTGTGCCTAAAACTCATTTTTAGAATCAATGCTCCTCCACAAGCTTAAATGCATTGTTTTATCTGCTTTGTCCTGGTATTTGCCTGCCGATTAATTATCTCTCATTCCATACACTTTTCTATTTTGAATGATCCAGCCACAACAGGGAAACCCTGGGGATAATACACTTACTTCATGTGTGTGTGTAAAGCAAGAGATGCCAAAAATTTAGTATCTCCATTCCTTCTCACAATCCCTTGAAATGGTAAGGCCAGAAAGTGATGTTTTCTTTACCACTTGCAATGACAGACAATGAATGGAGCCAGCAAGAATGAAAACAAAATGGATGGTGTTGACTAGAGTAGCTTCAAATGTAGGGAAAAAAGGTTTCTTACTGCAGAATGACAGAACAAAAAGCCCTGTGAGGAATCCCCAGCAGCTAAAAGAAAGGGCCTATCTGAGAAATGAGACCTTAATGATAGCTTCAGTGCAAAGTGACTTAAACTACCGACAGGCAGTATGAGCATATAAGAATGAAGGACATAAGCACTCTACGTTTATGCTTAAAATATAGCTTGCTTATATTATCACATACACCTTGCAGCACAACTCCTGAGTAGCAGAGGTAAGGAGATGTTTCTACTGCATGGAAAGACATGCATTTGTGGGCAGCAGTAGGTATGATCATCTCTCCTATCAATGAAGTAGTCTAGATGTACTGTAACTTTATACTTACAGCTGACTTTTGTGCTGAATACAAAGGCAGAGGAAGAATAGACTGGAAGCTGCCATCTTGGTCAAGGAACAGATAGAACAATCACAATACGTTATTTTTTCGTCTGAATTAGGTTGACGGTTGGACAAGATGATCTTTAAGGTCCCTTCCAACCTAGAAGATTCTGTGATTCTGTTATTGCTGGAACTAAGACACCCACCATCATTAGATGTGTACAATATAGAAATATTTAAGTTTACTCAGAACATTCCTCTCTTTTGCAAAATTTGTCTTTGCTATTCTCTGTAAAGAGGAAGCCTGATGCTGCAAGGCACTCCAGTAGAGAGATTTGTCCAGGAAATAAAGGTACGTAATGTGTGTTTTTAACTAGTTCCGGGTATGTCTACATTTAAGAGCTTAGAGAGATCAAAATAAAAACTGTTCAGAATTAAGAAGAATTAGAGTTATGGAGCAATGGATAACTAGATAAAAATAAGAGGTATTGAAAGTCATTGTTTAAGGTGCAAAAAGCACCTGTATAATTACAGAGCCTGCCTTAAGTCACAAGAACCTGAAGGTCTCATTGACCAGCCTGTGCAGCCAGCTGCACAAAAGCAGTTTCAAGGTAAAGGAAGGAGGAACTGGACCAGTGAAAGTAAACGCAGAACAACATAGCATCATAGAATCATAGAATCGTCTAGGTTGGAAGAGATCCTTGGGATCATCGAGTCCAACCATCTACCCTACTCTACAAAGTCCTCCCCTACACCATCTCCCTCAGCACCACATCTAATCGTCTCTTCAACACATCCAGGGATGGGGACTCAACCCCCTCCCTGGGCAGCCTATTCCAATGCCCGACCACTCTTTCTGGGAAGAATTCTTTCCTAATGTTCAGTCTAAACCTACCCTGTTGGAGCTTGAAGCCATTCCTTCTCGTTCTGTCATTAATTACCTGGGAGAAGAGACCAGCCCCAACCTCTCTACAGTGTCCTTTCAAGTAGTTGTAGAGAGTGATGAGGTCTCCCAAATTGCAAAGATTGTAATTGTACAGAGCTACCCAGAATATGCTCAGTGTTTGAAATAGCAGCCAAAATACAGGAAATTAAATGTATGTTCTCCCACACAAATAGCCAAAAATTTAGCGATACAAGACCCATAAATTGTTTGCTGAACTCAGATGTGATCGAGCTCTTCTTGCATATAAGGTATCACAGGTTAAAAGTAATTACACAGTACAGTAGTTTCCAAACCACAATTTAAGAGGGCAAACAGACCACAAGCTATCTGTTGCTCTTTAAACCTCACACCAACAGAGACACACTCCTAGTATGTGGAAAATCTTTGCATGAAGATACCCAAACTGCAGACATGCTCCTCCTAGGCAATGCCAGGTGTCAGCCAGACTCATTGGATACACTCCTGTGTATTGGGTCTCATTTCTGAACCATACAGCTGGGGAAGGAGACCTGCTAGCAGAGTGAAAGACTGGAATTCAACTGTATTTTGTTCAATATGAAAGTAATATACCTATGCATTTCAGGTTTGGTTCTGCAGCTAAAATTTGTCTATTTCCCTACATTTGGAAAAGATATCAAAGGTATTTAAAACTCACCTGAATATTGTGTTTGTGATACATGGAGGTCAAGTAAGATGGTGAAGTCCTCCATTGGAAATGGCAATCAAGAACAAGACCACTCTTCAGTTCTCCCCACTTATGTTTTAACGTGAGCTGCATAAACGTATGAAGTTAGAACCAGCATGCATTATAGTCTTACTATAAACAAAGTTTCACAACACAAAACAAAAAAGCTGATTACAAAATATCCAGAAATTTAGATGAAGTACAAGAGTTCATGAATAAGCCTAATAAATACATCAATCGCTGAGCCACCACCACCATATATGGATGCAGAAACAAGTTCTATGCAATGACAGATGTAGGGAAATGTATGCACAGAGCTGGTAAAGGGAGGGGCTCACAGCTGATGCAAATAAGTCCACTCTACAGGATGATAGCCTAGCAAAAACTTGAAAGAGACACAGCAGAAATAGGATCCTTCTCTGTTTCAGACATCTTAACAAGGCTATCCTGAAACAGCATCCCTCAGTCCCCACACCAGGCATTCAGTACAGTCAAATTGCTAAAAACATACTTAGCAATACAGATACTAGCATACAGATACTCACAAATCAGATCAGATAATCAACTGCTTGAACTACATATTAGGGCTAGGAGGGAAGGAAAAAAAAAGAAGAACATCTTTCCATCTATTTATTTTTGGCAATGGAATCAGCTGACAAAGTATTTTTTCTAGTGAACAGAGAAAAACCTGAAGGTGCTGCCAGCAGTGTCCTGGTTCTGGGGGAGACAGGGTTAATTCTCCCCAGGATCTATCAGGGACACAGGTATCCCATCCCATGGGAGCCATGCCTGGAGGTAGCCGGGAGCTGCCAGGGGAGGGGGCAGTTGATTGGGAAGTTGCAGCTGGGAGAGGGCTGAGGCCTCTGGGTGAGCAGTGCTATTGTAATCGTGTACATTCCTCTGTCAGCGTTACTGCTATTGTAGTCTTGATCCTTCATTCTCACACCTCCTGGTTTTGACTTCTGCAACTTGGGCAGTGTGGCTGGAGCCCTTGCCCGCGAAGACCAAGGTGAAAAAGTCATTCAGTACCTCAGCCTTCTCCATATCCTGAGTGACCAGATCTCCTGTTTCCATCTGGAGAGTGCCCACATCTCCCCTACTCTTGCCTTTATCTCCGACATACCGACAGAAATTTTTCTTGTTATCCTTGATGTCCCTGGCCAGATTTAATTCTCTCTGGTCATTAGCTTGCCTGATCTGGTTCCTGGCCACTCAGACAGTTTCTCTGTATTCCTCCCAGTCTACCCGTCCTTGCTTCCATCCTCTTAAGGCCTCCTTTCTGCTTTTGAGCTTGTCCAGGAGCTCCTCGTTGATGCATGCAGGCCTGCTGGCTTTTTTGCCTGACTTCTTTCTTGAGATATACCACTCCTGAGCGCAGAGGAGGTGATCCTTGAATACTAACCAGCTTTCTTGGGCCCCTCTCCCCTTCAGTAATTTTTCCCATGTGTCCTATTTCTGGTGGGGATAGGGTTAGTTCTCCGCAGGACCTAGCAGGGACACAGGCATTCCATCCCACGGCCAGGGGAGGGGGCAGGAATTTGCAGCTTGGAGTGGGTATCTAATGGTGTTTGTATATTCCTCTGTCAGTATTACTGTTGCTGTGTTCTGTTAAACTGCCTTTGTCACAACCCATGGATTTTGACTTTTTCTTCTAATTCTCCCCTCATGGCCAGAGGTGGGTTCTCTATTGCCATGTGAGGCCAAACCAGGACAGGCATTCATGTAAGAGCTGGTGACACAGTAAGAGCATGGGTTCAGACAGAGACTGAAGGTAGAGATGGCACAGGCCGAATCAGAAAATTTTAAGGTCGGTCCAGGTAAAATCTAGTTTGTGATGAAAGACGACAAATGCCTGGGACACCTACTCTTATCAGACGGAACCCAGTCAGCGAATTTGAAGCCACTTCTAAGCCTGAAATTGGAAAGAGCGTTTCAGAAGACCCAGTTGCAGAATATGCCAGATGAAACCTATTTTGACTTACAGTTGACTGCGGCAACTGCTACATGACAACAGCTTAGCAACAAATGGGACAAGTACTCCTGACAGGAGAGCCAGGTCACCTTCTACAGTCCAGGCGGCATCTACACATAACGACCACTGGTGCCCAGCACTGCAGTCGCAGCAAATTGCGACATCGCTAGAGTATCGGGGCAGCATAAATGGGAAACACCTAACACTTAGCGTGCGTAGTACACAAAGAACATCAGAAGCAACAGCTGACATTTCCACCACCAATTAGAACTGCCACCACCGTCTTTAGAGATGCACTTTCTCTAAGAAGTGTCAAGTAAACAAATCAACAAGTGTAAATGGGTTACGCATTCAGGCTTGGCAGTATGACACATAGGACAGCTCCATTCAGGCACTGCATGAGGAAACAGAGAGAAGTAAAGCCTGAGCTCTGATGAGTTAAGTGTTCATAATACCTGACACACGTGGATAAGGATTAACCAAGGAGTTACCAGAACTGTTACAATAACGACTGATTGAAATGCTGTTCAGCAGGAACGATTCTAAAAATGAGAATATGTTCACTTAGCAGTATACTGCAGTGCTCTCTTTAAAATTAATCATGAATTAGAGGGCTTCTGGTTGGAGAGATGGAATATTTCACATGACCCAGATCCTGCCTGTAAATCTACACAGATGGGATTATAGCCCTCTGGTATCTAATAATGAGAGCTCTGTTTCAGACTTACACCTTTTTTTCCACTCTTGGTCTATAATATTGGGAAGCAAGGACAGAAAGTACAGCAGCTTTAGCCAGCAAACATGCTGATGTTGCTAGGGCTATTTGCTATGATGTAAATACAACTGTGCACATGGGAGGTTGTCAAAGATGTATACTAGAGAGAAAACTGATTTCTGCCTGTGGAAACTTTTTTTTTTTTTGTTATGTTGCAATTATGCTTTTATGCATTCAAATCTAATGTGGTAATGTTCTTAACACTGTGCTTAATTTTAAGTACTTGAATAGTCTGATTAAGGCACTGTTCAACTGCTTAAAGTTAGATGTCAGGATGACTCAGTTGCTTAAAATTAAGTATGCATACAATTATACTAGTAAATTAGGTTCTCTCTTTTTTAGTCCTGTGGGTAGTACTGGATCCAGAAGTCCTGTTGATGGTAATAATAAAGCAGCTAGAAAGGCTGCAAGAAAAGCTAGAAAAGAATGCAGCTGAATAGTTTTTTCCATAACAAGAATTCAATAGTTGACAGATGCTGTTGTTTCTCATATCAAAGTTTAAAAAATTAACTGCAGACTAATATTGCAGATGCGTATACCAAATTTTGAACTTCTTCCATTCCAACCCCAGAACCCTGATTACATTGCCAACATTGCTTCCCTCACTTTGAGGTTGTCTTACTAGTCCTCCTAGAGACAGAATAGAGTTACTTCTAATCTACTAACACCAGCAATGCAGCAGAAGAATTACATTCTTTCCTACTAGAAAAAATTCTTCCTTATAATTGTTCACTCCTAAAAATGAACTGAGAGCACTATTTTAATTTATTTCTCCTTCTGTTGTAGTCAGGTACCAAACACTGTCTCATTGCCCCATTAAAGTGTGGATCACATATTAATATTCTTGAATGCAAATTCTATTTAATAATTATTTTAGGGCCAAATACTGCTTAGATATGGTAAGTACTTGGAAGTTCTAATGTACACGAAGGTTAAATACTTATCAAAAATATCTTACGTTCTCACATCTAAATTACCTCTCAGGAAATAACACATTCCTCATTCATGCCAAAATGTTTTGCCTATAAATCTGTAGTCTTGAATTCATGATAACATATATACAGATTCATAAATACTATACAACAGTGTATATGCTATTATATGGGGAAGTGCCTTTTCAGCCACAGGGATGCAAGCTGTTGTTCAATGTGAATGGCACTGACTTGTGTTTCTGTGAACTATGTACACGCTACATAAACGCTGTGATGACACTAGTGAAGGATATTTGGTAAGCAACAACACAGTGGCATTTAACGAGACATCAGCAGCCTTTGGCCACACCAAAATTCTCCCTCTCCCCAAGAGGTGGGCTTTTAATTTCCAGGCGAGGTGGTTTAATCACTATTTATGATGGTTTCCTTCCAGTTTTAGAATCATAGAATCATAGAATCATCTAGGTTGGGTTGGAAGAGACCCTTGGGATCATCGAGTCCAACCATCTACCCTACTCTACAAAGTCCTCCCCTACACCATATCCCTCAGCACCACATCTAATCGTCTCTTAAAATCGTCTCTTTTCTCTCCCCCTTCCCCCCTGCCTTCTAGTTTCTCACTGTATGATTTTTTCCTTCTGAAGAAAGGAAGGTTTTCTGTTCTTTGTCTGCTGTGGTATGCCTCACATTGAGGCATCTGTAATGATTTATTCTGCATTTCATGCTGTGGTGCAGGTAAAGATATATAACCAGCAATTTTATTTTACTCTATTAGGTTTCTTAGTCATTAAATGCATCCACCTATCTACTTCCCAACAGAAAGGAAAGTTTTCCCTATGCTAACATGCAACTGATGACAGACTGCTTCGTTGTCCTGCTTACAGGACATGCCTGGAGTCCTTCAAATCCAGCTTGGGCTGGGCATTTTGTCAATGGCTGGATTGAAGTGCTATATATCCCAGCCAAGATTCAGGGTCTTCCCCTTCAGAAGAGAAACTACTATTTTTATGGAAAAAGAGGAGCAGAAGACCTCAGAAAAAAAGGCAGATCAACCAAAACACCAAGTCCTTGTTCATTCCCCAAAACCCAGACCCATACTTTCTGCCACCTTGTATGGTATTTACGCAAAGTTTTTTCATCTACATTAAGTATTGTTGAACCCTTTTTTTTTTTTTTTTTGTTATTAAACCCTGTTATTTAAGGATCTACACAGCTAGCTGCACTTTAACACTGTGGTCCCCCCAGGTGGAGGAGTGTCCAGGAGCTGCCCTTTGCAGTATTTGTCACTTCAGAGCAAATCACTTACCCTCCATTATGTTTACCCAACTGTAAAATAGAGGCAATAAGCCTCATATCAACTTTGAAAAATAAGTATTATTAATGCTTGTTTAAGTGCTTTGTTATGCTTGAATGAAAAAGGAAATTATTATTATAATTAAGTGAAGCTTAATTATAAAACTGTTAACATAAGCATATTAGAAAAACGAACTCTACATCTCCAGCCAGCAATTGCTCACTTACCCTCAGACCAGTACAAATGATTTCATATGCAGTTTGCTATCACTAATCTCCACTTTTCTAAATCCTACATTTGTTTTCCACATTAAAGCTAAGAACAGGCAACATGCAAATTAAATTTAGTGTCTAATCACTCAAGAAACAGCATCTACTACCTTACTTGGTGACATGCCAATGCTGGAATCTTGAATAAGAAATAGCCTCCAGCCAAAACTACATTGTTTGCAGTTGTAATGGGTTTGCATGGCAAGGCTTTGGTAGCAGAGGGGCTACAAGGATGGCTTCTATGAGAAGCTGCTAGAAGCTTCCCATGTCCAATAGAGCCAGTGCCAGCCAGCTCCAAGACAGACCAACCACTGGCAAAGGCCGAGCCAAACAGTGGTAGCACCTCTGGGATAACATATTTAAGAAGGGAAACAGAAGCAACAGTCAGAAGAGAAAGGAGAACAGACGAAAGAAACAACTCTGCAGGCACCAAGGTGAGTGAAGAAGGAAGGGGAGGAGGTGCTCCAGGCAGCAGAGCAGAGATTCCCTGCAGCCTGTGGTGAAGCCCATGGGGAGGCAGGCTGTGCCTCTGCAGCCCATTGAGGTTAACGGTGGAGCACATCTCCACCTGCAGCCCGTGGAGGACCCTGTGCCAGAGCAGGCACGTGCCTCCAAAGGAGGCTGTGACCCTGTGGGATGCCCATGCTGGAGCAGGCTCCTGGCAGGACCCGTGACCCACGAGATGAGCCCGTGCTGAAAGAGGTTTCTTGTGACCCGGCAGGGGACCCATGCTGGAGCAGTCCGTTCCTGAAGGACTGCACCCCATGGCAGGGACCCACGCTGGAACAGTTTGTGAAGGACACTGGAGGAGTTTGTGGAGGACTGTCTCCCTTGGGAGGGACCCCATGGTGGAGCAGAGGAAGAGTGTGAGGAGTCCTCCCCCTGAGGAGGAAGGACTGGCAGAGACAACGTGTGATGAACAGGAGTAAAGTTAAGCCCCAGGAATAAGGGAGGGGTGAGGGGAAGGTGTTTTAAGATTTAGTTTTTATTTCTCATTATCCTACTCTTGGATTGGTAAGAAATTAAATTAATCTTCCTCATGTCAAGTCTGTTTTGCCCACGACAGTAATTGCTGAGTGAATTCCCTGTCCTTATCTCAACCCATGAGCCTTTTGTTATATTTTCTTTCCTCTGTCCAGCTGAGGGGCAGAGTGATAGAGAGGTTTGGTGGGCACCTGGCATCCAGCCAGCGTCAACCCACCACAGCTATATATTAATTTAACTTATGCATGTGATTGTCATTGGCCCAACTCCTAACCTGGAAAATAGGCTAATAAACCAAGATATCTTAAAATTTCTAATAAGATTCTCTTGCAATGTTATACACAAATCCTACACAGAACAGCTCTTCCTTTAATCAAGCAACAATATAAAATCCTTTAAGTGGCTTACTTAGGACTTACCAAAGTATATGGTATTGACGATAGTATGGGTTTTGTAAGGAAAGAATTAGGAAAATAACTTGCTTTTACCTGATATAGCTTATTTGTCAAAACAAGTATCATGTCAGATCCTCACTCCCAAATCTTCTGCAAGTATGTTCTGTGAGTTTAAGCTCTGTCACTTACACAATTTATGCAAATAAAGACGTAACTCCAGGGTCATTTTCAGGCAATAAACAGAAAGAGAAGCCCAGTTATCTCACTCCATTTCCCCCTTCTTGTACTTACCACCTACTTGTGCTTCAGAGACTCTTCAGAAGAGGTAAATAACCACAAAATCAGTCTAAATGAGGCACTGCTCACAAACCTTTTAAAAAGAAGATAAGTATTTGAAACTAAAACAACGTGTCTTTAAAATGGCTCCTCTATAGTTGTGTGTTAGTGCTACTCCCTGCCCAGAATTAGTATCTTTTTGAGAAGGCGGTAGCAGTTTTCAGAAATAGTCACATGAAACTAAACACTTCATGCTGGAGAGGGGTGTGGGGAGGCAGCATGTGAAGCAACAAAATCCTAAAATCTAAATTGATATCCAGCAAAAAACCTGTCCTGAGATGAAGAGATGCCCGAATGGTTGTTGTCCAATATTAACCCAAAGCAAGTGTCTGTATCAGCAAACAAGATTTGAGCAAAACTGAAGGAGACGTTCATTCTTCAGTGAATGCCAACAGGAATATTTCATCTAAATTAAATGTTGCAAGCTTAAAAATCAAGCCTTAAAAGGAGACACAACTCTCTAGATTTACAACAGCAGCAAGAAAATGTCAGTAAAATCAAGAGATTTCTGTCAGTCATGGCGTAAGTTGCCACAACACTCACGTGTGGTTAGAACTTGCCCTGGGACAAGGGAACGCACAACAAATTGTCACCACTATCGCCCTCCCATCTCTATTGGGGTGGAGCATCGTCTCATGTGCACCCCTCCCCAAAGACAAGATGGGAGAGGGAAAATAGAAAGATGAGAGTAAATTCACAAAATTTATTTGGCAGAATGGTCTTGATGCCTTTCAGACAAAGGGAAAATAGGAACCGTTGCAACAGTAAAGACTTAGTACCGACAGGGGTCTGACAGACTAGCAAATACACAAAATGTCGCAGAGTTATAGCAGAGTGCTGCGACCGAAGTGACCAGGAAAATTTCCAGTTAAGAACCAGGATGTGCCTGATTCTTTCCGCAGCTGTACCTTGCCTCCTCCCCCTGGTGACAGTCCAACAACTACTAATTCAGGGAGTCACAAGGTTATCCACTGGGTTTCTTGTACTTCCTTCCTGCGTGCAACCATTATGGCTTCATGGCAATTTCCCCATCTTCCAGGGAATTAGGTGAAGGCAAAGGTTTCAATAATTTTTAAACTACCAACAGTGTCAGACACTTACTTCTACTCTCCTACTCCAAACTCTATTCACAGATCAAAATCACCATTTGAATGGATATTTCAAATGCTTGTAACTAATTGTTTCCTATGCCGATTTTCCCTTCGCTGCTTGTCCTACCAAACAACTTCAATGACAAAGGCTTAATATCATATTAGGAGAAGGCTTTTTCTGCCTTATGCAAACACCCTTTACGTTGTCCTCCATGTTTCTAGACCACTGGTTCTGCAAGCATAGCACACTTGTCAGCTTGACTTATGGAATGTTTAACAAACACTCACTGACTATGTGAAAGTCTCCTGCAGTATGTCACGTACACCACCAAAACTACCTTGAAAGTAGCAGGACTCCAAGAACAACCATGTCAAAGTTGCCACCATTTGCTCTGCACCATCTTCCCTTTCTCTTCTCCTTGTTTTTACTCCTGGGGATACATATCATTTCAATATCAAACATGGTACTTTGCAAACAAACAAACAAACACTTGTTTATCATATGCAAGAACAAATCAATTCATTCACTGACTTAAAGTCTTAAAAGCCAGCTATGATTTACTATATATTCTATTTATTTAAAAAAAAAAGAAAAAACCCCGAGACTGACAAGTCAATGCAAATAAGCAATGCTGATGATGCACTGTGCTAGAGAATTAAGCCATAAAATTCTATAGCATGGAAAATAGTGCAAAATACCACACGCACAAAGAGGCCAAGTTCTGTGTCCTCAGCAAATAGCTTTGTATTCCACCAATTTACTGCATTTTATATCTCACAAAAGGAAATTACAATAAAGCCCAGTAAAGCTTACCTTTTTTGCTTTTTAACCCCCTATTATACACGTGGGGGTTTATTATACATCATCAAAAAAAAAACCAAAACCAAAACCAACCTGAGTACAAGGACTAAGTGCCAAAAAAGAAGTGCAATACCAAAGCAACACCATTTTCTGATGGTAGATTTGAGCGATTTAATGGCAGCATCTTGGTTTTTTTGACAACTAGACAGATGTATTTTGGGCCTCACACTAACAAAAAAAAAAAATGCTTGCATGACTTACTAGGAGCAATGTTTAATATCATCTCCTAATACCAAACTATGATGAAAATCTTATTTATTCTGATGACTTACTAGCCTAGAAGAAGCTTTGAGCTCAAATATTTCCTTTTACTAAAGGAACCAAGTGGTTCTAGTGAAGAATTTCACATTATCTATCTGCAGTATTACTCAGTATTGAAGATGGAATAATGGCTTAGATCTCTCTTGACAACATTTTTTATTTTCATACGTGGTAATAACGAGCCGAAAGTTTTCTTAGTGCACAACCATAAAACCTACAAGGAGATACACCAATGCTATTCACCATTGATATAAGTTAAAATTTTGAGTTTTATGGCTAGTTACATATTCATTAAAGCTACTGTAAACAGTATCAGGTAGAGGTGTGATCAACGTGGAAAAGCTCTATGTTGGTTTAGGTGTATTCAACATTACAAAGCTCTCGTGTGTAATAAGTAAAATGATGTAACAGATATAAATCCAACATAAGGGCACAGTTAAACTGAAGTCTTATTTTGTTTAAAACTAATTCTGCCTCTACCTTGCTACATCTATCCCCATTCTGCCTCTATCTAGCTGCCAAGCCTGCTAGTTATCTTTATATTTGATTGTCCTTTGGAGCAGTGATACACAGTCTTTCCAAACCGCAGCTTGGTGCTACCACACAAAATTCCTTGGAGGACAAAGACATTCCCTTTCACGGACAATCAGAGGCATTCATGGTGCACCCTCTCTCAGATAACTCTCAACTCCAAGTTGAAGCTTGCCTTATAATAGTAAAGATTGCAAATAAATAATAACAGATGTTTGGAGCATCAAAAGTGTCTCATACGGAAAAAAAAAAATCAGCAAGAGAAATCCCGCAAAATAAAGGTTTTTTGTTGTCTGTTCTGTCTTTTCCCCAGCCAGAGACATGGCGCACAGTGAACTAACAGAAACAGTTACTGATTTCTGAACTGGACAGCCACAAGAAAATGTTGAGAGTCTTTCAGAGATTATGCTATGCGATGAATTAAGGATTTACTGATTGAATAAAGGGGCATCCTAGGCAAGGAAGTCTCCTTCATTTTCAGCACAGCTACTAAACAGTCTCATTACAAACAAGCTTTATAAGGTACAGACTTGTAGTTTGAACTTGCTCTGAATTTTTCTCACAGAGATGAATTTTCATGGTACTGTGTCAAGGAAGTCACTTTCTTTGAAGTTTTTAACATCATGTTTACATATCAACTTGATCACCTGCAGTAGACACAAAATGAGCCTGCAGATCTAGCCTAGAATCATGCTGCTGCTCTTCTGGGCATTCCACACAGTATTACTTTGAGCATCTTTTTTTTTAAAAAAAAAAATATCCACCAAACCTTTTCAAGAACAGTTTCTAACACAGAACCAGCAAAGGATAAAACTAAAGAGGTGATGGATGGAAGACAGCAGCACTGGAGGTTTAACAGCTTTGGGGGTGAGACACAGCAATAAGAATAACTTGATTCTGGAAAGTGTTTTTATTTCAGAAGCAAGTTCTAAGGCAAAATACTGGTAATCCTGGCTGAAATAAAAAAGAAAGCTTCCTCCTCTTCACCTCTTGAAAGAGCTCTTGATGGGATCAAAACTAGAGTTCTGCTGACATTGCAGAAAGCAGAAGATAATTAAAATTTCTTTAATGAAAAAAAAAAGATTAAAATTAGCTCACTGAGCACTAGAAAATTTCTCTGCAATATTTCCAGAGGCCAAACTTATCTTAGTGATCACCTCTTACATCCCAATTTGGACTTTGTTGCTGCCAGTAAACTCCTGACAGGAGATTTAGAATTTATTACTTAATTTTTTTCTCTCTTTCCTATTAAGAAAATGCAAATAATTGTCATGTATGATGAACTACTGTTTGATTTATGTGCCCTAGGGTCTCTAGGGAACAATTTTACATACATTCTTTTTTGTTTTAAAAACTACCACTATTGCCTTCACCCTGTTAGTTGAAGCATCTACCTTCACCAATAGATTGTCTCTCCTGCCAAAATTCAGCAGTGTTCCTCTGAAAACACCCAAGCAATTCTAGCTTGAACCAACTCAAAGTCTGCTCTGATCTATTCTGATCTTTTACCTGTTGTGTAATACAGAGCTTACACATAAATTAGTCATTAATCCAGAAGTACTCTTACAGTGGAGAAAAAAAACAGTAGTACTTGCACAATGATTAGCAATTCAAATGCACTTGATATACATTTACTCTGAAATCTTGGAGATCATGATTCAGCTATGATTTTCAAGGCCATCAAAGCCTAATTTGATTATAGCCCTCTTCTTTGCAGTTCTCTCAGTTACAGGAGAGCCATGAAGAGCATCATCTGGTGCTTTATACTAGCTAAACCCTTAAGAAAAGCTGCAGCATAACTAGCTCAGATAACAGTAGCACAGACAATTACACAGTGAGACGTTCCTCACTACTTCAACAGGCATTTGAGAAAGAAAGAGGTATGTGTAGCTTTACTTTATTTTCAATAACACTACTAGAACCTAGTATCAAAAAGCTTATGTTCCTGATATAATTCAAAATTTGAGCCAAGTTTTAATTTTTCTTTCCTTCATTGACAAAATGAACAAAGAACTAATGAGAGATCAGCAGGATACCCACAGAACTACAAAAATAGACTTCACAGCACAAGGGATAAATCTAGATTGTCTTTGTCAGTACTGTTCCCATGCCCACACCAAGTTTTGCTTTGTTGGTTAATTTGTATGGATTATCTGGTGTCCCCACCATTCAGATGAACAAACTCTTGAAGCAACTAGCCAAGTCCTTACTAAGTTTCAGGTGGAAAACATTTTGGGGCAATGTGCATCTGATCGTGGGAGATCCAACCCAGGCCAAATTCTCTTTCCAACTGCCCACCTTCAAGATACAATAAAATATGTCAGAAAGTTTCCTTATCTATAAGGAACTGTATTTCATGTCATAATTTTAACATTTGATAGGCATTTAGGGGGGATTTTGACAATTATTTTCCAAAAAAAAGTAAGAAGTACTTCTGAGGTCAGATTCTACCTGGTAAGGATGCTGGGCAGTTGATCCATGCATAACTGCGTTTGCAAGAAAACATGCTAAAAAATTTCACTGCTGACACTGAAAACGTTTGCTCTAATTTTCCTATTAGCTGGCTTGTTTCCTGGAGCCTATCTTAGGTTTTTATGTCTTTTTGGTTTTCAGAGAAAACCTTATTGAAACCCAAAGGTAGCCTAGAAGGTCAGAAAATGAAAATCAAATGGTCTCTGAGTCTGAACATTTCACTCGAGGTTTATGAAAACTTCAGTTTTGACAATAATGCTTCACATGAGACAGTTTCAGCCACACGTAATGTTGACAGTCAGAGATATTTTTTCCACATTAGTGAGACATAAGAGGTCAAAAACAAAGCTTGGGTGAATTGGAGGAAAAGTCTGTAGTCCAGAAGCTCAATCTCCAATGAATCACAGAAGTTTTCTGCAACAAACCTAGTACCACTAAAAACATTAAATTAAATCTACAGAATGCAAATCTCAACTGGTGTAAATTGTCCCATTCTTACTGCAATCAAGGTAATTATACAGAGGATTTGAGGCTACGCATGTAAGCTCAACTAACAATTGCCACAACTACCTAAAAAAGCCAAAACCAAGCAGATACCCTGGTCTTTATTTTTTCAAATCCTCCAAAGAAAAGCAGAGAATTGCACTACAGGTTTGTTAGATTGAGAAATATACACCACCTTGAAATCACTGTTTTTATGAAAGGCTTTACAGATCATTGCCATTTCTGCAAACATCTAGGTATTTTTTTCAACGTTCATCTGTCATAGAAGACATACAGCAGATTCTCTTCATGCAGCTTGACAGATAATAAAATTAATTTTAAGTACAACAGCAAATCAAGCATTCATGATGCCATAAAAACATCTATGTTTTGGTTTCTCCCCTTGGGAAACTCCTTAGGATCCAACAGAACACAGATTCTTTCAATGGACTACTAGGTACTGTTTTCTGCTACTTTCTCTCTCAAATTTATTTAACTGACAGCTGTTCAATGTTTTTCACAGCTCTACCAAGGATGAAAATGACATGCCATCAGAGCACCCATTTCATTACAGCTATATTAGCCACATACCACTACTACTCACCAGTCAATACGTACTATATGTTTCCATTTCTGCCTGAACTACAAATAATAACAGAGTTCTATCTCCTAATGAAACACCAGAAACATTTTAGCAAATTGGATCACCACCTTATTTGCATTACAGCAGCAGGAATAAGATTTGACACTGGTAAAGGCCAAATCGCACAAGATCTGCTTGAAGTATACAGATCAACTTACATCTGTGGCTTCTTTTCAAAACCCTTGGCTTTCAGTTTATGCTAGTTATGGTGAACTGCAGCTGGCAAATATCTAGCTAGCATTAGGGGAAAAAGAATTAATGTAAGCTTGTTTTGAGCAGAAAATTGGTTACCTTCAAGAGTTACAAGATTTCACAATAATTCTGTTGTGATTACATGGGACATATGAGAACAATTCCTCATCTCCCAAAGGTATACCATAGCCATCTTGAAGAAATTATCAGGATCAAAATTACATATTATGTAAAAAATACGCATTGAAATTATTAGCAGACTTACAGACAGTTAAAGCCACAGAGTATTTTTTAAAAGGCTATTTTCTTTTCATCACTATTCTCATAATTTATTTTCCTGTCCAAGGTTAAAGAGATATATGTAGAAAAACTCTGCCAAGATTCCTGTCTTCTTCAGTCATCTCAAAGAGAAAGAAAACAACTCTTCCTCTTCCCCAGTCCAAATCAAAGAGATGCAAAACATTAATTACAACAACTGGTGTAAAATAAAGGATATCTCAAGCCCACAATAGTGCATATGTAGGATTTTTTAAATTATTTTGCTATCTTCACACTTTCACCAGAATAATATTCCCAATGCACTCCATCTGATAACTACATCTACAATGCAGAAATTATACACTTGAAAAAGGCCTTTAGAAGAAGAGAGCATTATGCTCATGCATGCTAAAAATTACTAGAAGTTATAACTTCAATGTTCCACCTCCTTCGAAAAAAAAACCCAAACCCAAACCAAAAATCACCACACCAAAAAAACCAGCATGCACTTTGGCATTAAGCAGTATTTCCTTTTGCCAAGGAGTATGATTTAATGAAATAATACATTGTTGACTCACCACAGCACGTGCTATGTCTCATCTATACGAAATGGTTCAAAGGCATCAGCTTCATGCACGGGTTGCCATAGCTGATATTTGAGTCTGGCCTGCTGCTGGTACAGGTTTCTAATATTAGCCCTAAGCACACACACAAAAAAAAAAAAAAAAAAAAAAGGAGAAAGAAATATTTGGGATTTATTTTTCAAGTCTGATAGACACAGAAAAAGTTCAGAAAACTAAACTAGCCTGGAATGTCAGTATTTGCACATCATATAACAAAGACTTAAAATTTCCCTCTGACAATACCATAATGCATCCAGTTACAGGCAGTATCTGTATCATAGATTTCCCTTCTTCCATGCAAAGAAGAAAGGCTAGAGATTAGAAATAATACAGAATGCAGTGCTGTTTAAATGGGAGAGAGGTGTCATAGTTTTCTCCAAAAAAAAAAAAAAGGAGAAAAAAAAGAAAAGATAAAAATCAAGGCAGGCAGAGCCTACTGCTCAAGAACTCAAGTTCAAGACTGTTCAAATTGCAACAGATGGCACTAAAAATCATAAAACTGTTCTAAAATACTTTAGTGTCTACCCTATAGCTTTCACTGTAACAAGTTCAGATTTGTACACAGTCATCTGTCACTAATACCTGGGGATTGAAGTTAAATTTAACTTGTGACATTACAAACAACTTTAAAAACTGTGCAACGTGGATACACACAGGCCTAAGAAAAGGCCTGTGAATTACTGTTTATCAAATTAGCACCCTCTTAAAAACAAACAGAAAAACATGTGACAAAGTATGTTCAACTGACAAAGTGCTTTCAGTTAAGAAACCTACAGACAACCTCAAGAGATTGGGTAAAAAGCAAATGTTGTGGTATTAAGACCGTGAACGAGAGAGCAACAATCAAGCATGCACCACTCTGGTGCCTAACCACTAAACAAAATTAGGTAACTAATATTAAGTGGTAAGTTTGGGCAACATTTTCTTACCACTGTTTCACAACATGTTTTCAAATACTTCAGAAGAGAGCTAAAACTTCGTAGCAAATAGATTACAAATTCTTCTGAGAAAACAACTGCTCAAGCAGATGGGGCCCATTCAAATAGCAATTCCTAATTTTCTGCGTTATCTGACCTCTCAGTGTAGCATCCTGGTGAAGCAGCTATTGACTTGACCAGAAGGCTCTTCTGGGCTTCCAACTTTTACTGTTTATTACAACATAAAAAGCTGACAGCAGTCCCGTGAGACTAAACCGCCCAAAAATTCCCATGTCACTACTGTGATCTGCACTCATGTGATCATCGAGCTCTTCTTTTCCTTGGACAGGAGAAAAACCTGGAAGCCTAAAGACACAACAACTGCTGCTTCTTTTTCTTGCTGCAACAAGGGCTCTGACTCTGTCCTATGCTCCAGGCATGGGCTGAGATACCCTAAAATACATGACTTCACATACCTTCTGTAGAAATGAGGAGAGCATTCCACTCTCACTAGTGAGTTCATGTGCCAAATTCTTTATTAAAAATACCACGATACAACAAAAAAACAATACTGGAAAGTATTAGGAATTGAAATCCCTGCCCTTCTCTTCTAACAGCTAGCCAATACTGATTCTAAAGCTTGCTACCAAAGCTATGACTGTCAGGCTAAAACACGCTGTGGTAATTCAAGGAAAGCTGTCTAACTTTTGCAAATGGTGGACAGGGAATCATTAAATTCTGTCCCATCCCCTATACTGCTTTTGATCTATACTTTAATCTCATTATCACAGTGTAAGAGAAAGGAAACATAGCTCTGACACCTGATATTTCACACTAATTAAAGCTGTACCTTGCTTTCGGTTTTAGGTGGTTACTTAAGTACTTTTTGTTTCTGTGAAAGACTATTTTTCTTATATTTGCATCCATAGATGGTGCTGCAAGAAAGAAAGAAAAAAAAGAACTTACAGCAAATGTAGCATTTTTTTCTTTTAACTGGTGCCCTTTCATTAGGGTTAATTTTTCTTGCAGGTGGCCTTCAAAACAGTAAGTGTGCCAGAATCGTAGAAAAGGGTAGCAGAATACAACTGTTGGAACCCTGACTGTTTATATTCAGTATTGTCATCCAGTGAAGCCTCTCTCCTTTAATCCTGGTGGCATAATGGAGCAGCAACTGTGGTAATATTGCAAGCACTAAGCTTTTAGCTCATAATTTCTAGTAATTTTCTATTATTATTCAAAATGTAATAAGGGGAATGGGATGAGCTACAGGTATAGAATGCTTCCCATTTAAAAAATAAAAAAAAATAAGAACTTACTTTGTTTTGAAAATTTATCAACAAGCTGGTGATATTTTTTGTTATTCAAAGAACTGGGTAGCTTTGACTGAACAACAGTTTAAGAGAAAACCAATTTTATATCTGTGGACCTTTCTGTAAATGGAGCTTTTCTGCATTCCAAACCTTAATAATCTTATAATGTCACCTGCAAAAGCAATGCTAAAACCCTCCCCCTTTGGGCCTGCTTTAGCTCTCCCTTAAATTGTATGTGTTTTTCAATGGACTGCAAACCACAAGTGAGCTTTATGACATTCTTCAATACCACAGCAGAGAAATTTTGATAGCTGTCCCTTTGCTTTCACGAGCTAGATATGGTACTGTAACACTGCTGGAAGATATTTTGTCTTACAATTATTGATTCAGTACTATTAAATCTCTAAATAATGGCTGCAAACATGCCAATTACTGACACTGGGGGAAAAAAAAAACTACAAGAAAACACTCATCCCTAAGGTCTGCTCATAAAAAAGCTCCTCCAGTGTGCACACATATTTGTAACCGTGAGAAGGACATCTTCTAATATCAAAAAGGCAGGCAGGTGGCCGAAGACAACTTATTTTTCACATTAAGCAATTTTTGTCCTTACCCTATTTAGGAACATCCCTGTAATCCAAATACTCCTCAATAAAAAATCATAATTACAAGAGGACAGTGACAAATTATGCATGCTCTGAAACAGCAGGAGAGAGCAATGCGCAAGAGTGCAGTTTCCTGTCAGTCAGGGAGAAAGAATATTGTTAAATCACCTTTCTCATTCACATCTGTGTCCTCCTAAGACAAAGTCATTAGTTGAGCCAATTGAGAAGATATTTCTATGCCACCTTTTCTAGCAGGCAGACTAAACACACAGCAGAAGCACCACAGAAGAAAATACTATTCCACTGTGTTTCTGAGTAATAATTACAGAGCTATGTTCTGAAAGAGGGTTAAAATATCAGAGGTTTGGTATTTTCACTTTCCCCAAGCATGGGAACCAAAAGACAGCTTCCATGTGGACAAAGACAAACAGCCCTGTGCAGTACCAACACCATTCTATTCTATCCTAACCTTTCTCTTTTTCTGAAGCTGGCCTTGCATGACAAGCTATGTGTCCTCCAGCAAGCTGATTTCAGGCTTCTCCTGATCCTTTGCAATATACTCATTTGCATTTTCCTCCTAAAAATTTTTTACTCTATGCCTTCATTTTCTTCAAGTAGCATTGGTTTGTCTTTAAACAAGTCTCTGGCAAAACTCACAGTGAACATATCAGAGAAGGGGAAAGCTGTATTGAGGATATCATGGAGCTATGCAGCAAAAAAGAACCCATGTAAACAAGCTTACAATCCCTCAGTACACAAATGGCGTGAAACTTGCCCATGGTGGTTCACTGGAAGCAGCACCTGCTTATTAAACAATGCTGTAACACTTAATTATCCAAGTGAAATCTGTGTTATTTCTAATAAGGCCTCTCTGCAGTAAAAACCAAGACCAACATTTCTTCCTGTAGCAACAGCTTTTCTGCCAGAGAATTTCCCTGCAAAGCAACATTGATTTCACTGCAGTATCTACAAGATTGTTAATTCTCTTTTGCAAAATAACTGGCCTGTAGCATGCTGGAAACATTTCTCCTAAAAGCTCTTGGTGGTTCTGTAAGACCCAGTAGGCTGAGTTGTTCGCTTGCATCTGTCAGTAATGCAGAAGGGTGATGGTTACCCTAAAAGACCACCTTCTTAAAAACAATCCCCATCACCACATCCAACACGGTTTGTCAAACACTCGCTTCTCCCCACACACCTTTTTTTGTTTTTTTTTATTCAACCCCTTTGCAAAAGGCCAAGACTTCTGTCCTCTGGATCTTCTCGTTGCTTACCATTACACCCTCTTCTTTATTATATTTACAAATTCAAATTTTATATGGCTCTGTATGGACCCTTTAACTCACATAATGTAATCATTTCTACTGAACTGCAAGCCAAGACACCTCCTTCCCCCAAAAGCCCCCAAACAGTGCTAGAGGTGATGAGGCTGAGTAAAACACTACTGTTTACATGAGCCAGCTGGTAAAGCACTATCACACTCCTGTCCCTGATGTGCCTCTGCACTGCTCTCACAACCACCGGTCACCTAAAGTGCCCAAACAGAAAAGCTCATACACACCCAAACACAGGAAAATGATGGTTCTCTGGCCACAAAACATGCAGCTGCAGCTTTCTTGCCTCGGTTAGCAGTTTATTTCATTAACCTGTCCCTCTTTCCCTCTTCCCCATTTTTTTAAAAACCGAAATCAATATTCATCACCCCACCCTGCGAAAGCAGTTAGTCATAGAATATTAGCATCAACCACCTACCATTCCGTGCTCGCGAGCTATTCTCCTCGTCCAGAAACCTTTTCCCCAGACTGCGACTTTAGGTGGTATTTTTAAAACACATTCCAAGCAGTGCCAAGGAAAAGATGGGCTATTTATAATACTAAAAAATAAAAAGATGGGCAGCTGGATTCAAGGTAAATCAATGTTTTCATTTAAAGAATGAAATAAAAGCCTGGGGGAGAGGGTAGAGCAGAACAGAAAAAGGGGAGGCAAAATGTCTGATAATAATGAAATAAAAGAGAAGGGGGGGGGAGGAAGGGGAAAAAAAAAAAAAAAAAAAAAGAGAGGCTTGCTGAATCACGCTCTTTCACTGCCTGGAAACCATTGTGCAGCGTGATGCTGGCTGTACCATTGTGGAACCTACCAGAGGAGACAGGCAGAGAGCTTGGGGAATGGGGCTGCTATGGCAACCGAAAGGAGCACACATGACGTCAAAGCACACAGAGGTCTTGCAGGGGGAGGGAGAGAAATGTCTAATCTGCAGCCACTGCTACCGTATCTCCTGGTGAATCAGGGGACAGAGCAGAATATGCACAGGGAAGCTAAATAGTGTTCGGTAGCATTTACCAGCACCAGCAGCTCAGGCATCTGCAGCATCAGGGGGCTAGTCAGCACAGAGAGGAGATAGTAACAGCAGTGTAGATCTGCTCTTTTGTTTGCATCAGCTGTTATACAAAGTCATAAATGCCCATTGCCCTAAAAAAAAAAATTTCCAAATATTTGAAATTCATGTAAGTTCTATGCTGGGGGGGGGAGAGAGGAGGGGAAGAGGATAAAAAATAAAATTAAAAAGGAAAAAAAAAAAAATCACATCTTCCCAGCTACTGAATACAGCTATTCATGCAGCTATTGCTCATATGAACAAGCAACACAACTCTAAGAACAGAGTCCCTTAGAACACAAGGAATTGCTAGGGACCTCCCCATTAGGAGGCCCACTACTAGAATGCCCCAAATCCCCAGATGGAAAACCTGGTACTCCTAAAAGGTCCCATTGTACAGAGGTACCATTGCGTTTTGAGCTCGCAGAACCAGCAGAGTTGGTGGTGGCTTCTGATGTCCTCAAGTTGGAAAGTTACGCAGACCACGTTTCTTCTACATACGCTGAACTGCAGGATGTCTTCTCTCTTCTGACATTAAAGAGCAAATAAACTACGCTGGTAGGAGGGTCGCACTGAACAGGACTTCTGTAAGATTTAGGCTGGGATAAGAGCTAGCCAGAAATACTATGGTGAAATGCAGTCTTGCTGGAATACCTGTCTTCTTTGAGAAGCAAACCTTTTCGTTCAGTATATCAATTGCATTTTTAAGAGGAGCTCACTGCAGCTTTCCTGCCAGTGGTCGGTATGCTCTGGCTTTACCACAGCCAGAACCAAACAGCCCCGTGTAACCTGGAACTCTTAACACAGGCATTACCTAATTCAGGTTGGGTAACTCTTCCCTTTCTGAGGGCCATCCAAATGCCTTCAATAGGCCATACACTGACATACGACATGATCATGGCAGCAGACAGAGGGAGGTGATTCCCCTCCCCTACTCTGCTCTCATAAGACCCCTACCTGGAGTACTGCATCCAGCTCCAGAACGCTCGGCACAGGAAAGGCATGGACCTGTTGGAGTGAATCATAGAATCATTCAGGTTGGAAAAGACCCTTGGGATCATCGAGACCAACAATCTACCCTACTCTACAAAGTTCTTCCCTAAGTGGGTCCAGAGCAGGGCCACAAAAACGATCAGAGGGCTGGAGCATCTTTCCTATGAAGACAGATTGAGAGAGTTGTTCAGCCTGGAGAAGAGAAGGCTCTGGGGAGACTTTACTGCAGCCTTCCAGTACTTAAAGGCAGCCTACAGGAAAGATGGGGACAACCGTTTCAGTAGTGCCTGTAGCAATAGGACAAGGGGTAATGGCTTTAAACTAAAAGAGGGTAGATTGACACTAGCGTCATGGTTTGACTCCAGCTGGCAACTAAGAACCACGCACTGCTCTCTCACCCCGCCACAGCTGTGGGATGCAGGGGAGAATCAGAAGAAAAAGGCAAAACTCGTGGGTTGAGATACAGGCAGTTTAACAGAACAGTGAAGAGAAAAACAAAAACAATAACACCGACAGAGGAATGTACAAAACACAATTAACGTACCACCACTCACCAACTGGACAGCATATTTGACTGGGTAAGCTTCAGAAATCTACAGTTTACTACACTTCTTTGAGTGACAAGGGGAGGAGGGGCAAGTAAAGGAGATGCAAGATGCATAGCAGAAGCCATAAATAGCAGAAACTACAAGATACTGAAACAAAAAACCCCAACCCAAACCCCCATCACAAGACCGGCAAAACAGAAAAGAACTTAAACAGGAGATTTTCATATTGTCATTAAAAACACCAAAACCTTAATTCCATTTTTGTCTCTGTAACCATATTCTTGTTTCTCCCACACCATATCACGTCTACTCTCTTAAGGCATCTAGGACATCATTTTCTTCTACCATCCAACTGTCATGTTTGTACAAGAACTTCTGCTTCTAACATGGAGGGGCAATAAAACACTCCAAGAAAGGTTTCATCCCTTCCAGACCCTACAGAATACCACAACAGAATACCCTGGAAAATTATCGCTTTTGTGCTTACAGTCTTACTCAACAAGAATTTAGAAATATACTATTGTTAGGCAAAACACCAGAATGAAATTACCTCTCTGAATAAAGCCTACCCCTCTTTTGGGGGCATAGGGGTGTCTGTTTATTTAAAAAAACTATGAAATGCTTTTGCTTATTATTAAAGACTCCATTACAGTAGCCATAGACAAATACAAGTATGAGTTTATGACTAATCTGGAGCTAAGGGGGATTATTTTTTTTTTTCTTAAAAATACGTTCATACATATTTCACCTATATTACCTAAAATGTTCTGGATACATTCAAAAATAGGTTTCCTAGCAAAAAACACTATTGTGTGAGTCAGCAGAAAAGCTGACAAAACAGGTGACCCAAACCTGACCAACAGGGTATTCCATCCCATCTGCCCCATGCTCAGTGTAAAAGCTGAAGGATCAAAGGGTCAATTCTCTTCTTCAATGGCCAACATCCAAAGAGGACTCTGTTCATCTGCCTTTGATCCTGATCCCTGTGTTCCTGACTCCAGAGCTGGAACCCAGTTCCCACCCATCACGGAGTCCAGTCTGGGACTTCCCCAGTGCCTGCTGGGGACGTCATCCTGGGAGCCTGACATTGTTTTATCTATATTGTATCTATTTCATTATTGTCGTCTTTTTGATTTTAATATTATTTCTTCATTAAAGTAATTTAGATCATTCTAAACTTCTAAGTTCTCCGTATCTCTTCCTCTCCTTCCTTTTTTTTGGTGGGGGGGCAATCTGTCAGTCTGGTTTTGGTAAATTTGGCTGAAACCACAACAGATACAAAGCCTGATAACTGAAAACAGGCAAGAACATCAAAAGGAGGTCATAGCTGTTGGACAAGTTCACTTGATTCATTTTTTCACATGGAAGGTTTTAAGTGAAAGAGACAGTGAATCAGCATAATAGATGCATCAGAAGAATTAGCAAAAGACAGAGACTGATTAACAGCAACTGACCTAAGGAGTTACACCAATCACCTGCTTGTAGATCATACAAACAATGGCAAAATCAGGCAATTACTCTGGTATTTTACAGAAAAGTATTAGTTTAGAAATTGAAAACCTGGTTTCCATTTGGTAGAGAAAAGAAGTATTTCCTGAAAAAAATGGTTCTTCAAGTCAAGAGCACTATTCATTTCTAAATCAAGATCTTATCGAGGATAAAAAAGTCTTAGCAGATTTACATTAAGCAGCAATAAGACAGGCACTAACACAGCAGAAATCTGCACATGCATGCATATGAATACACAAATCAGAAGGGTTCAAGTCTTTACACCCATCGTAATCAGAAAAAGGAAGTCCTGATCCAAAGCCCATAAGTATCAAACGGAAGGATTGATAGAACTAGTATTGAGGACTCCAGCATTGCCTGCAAGTTAAAATGAAGTAGAACAGCTAAATTTTCATTTGATTTGTAGAAAATTCATTCACAGCAAAACACAGTGAGATAGGTATGTCAGCTACCCAATGTAATATATACGGAATGCATGTTCTCAAAGTACATAAAAATTCTCTTTACCATACCCACTTTCTGCACTGGATGCCTAAGGAATGGTCGCAATGCTCTCAAACGCTGGGTGAGGGGAGGAGAACGTGCGATGCTGTACCAGAATAAGACCCTTGGAGTTGTTATTTCCATCATGCACTCAGCTGCGTCTACCATACAGTGTTACTCACATCAGGCAGAGCAACTTTATTAAGCACTATCTTTTAATATTGGTTCTGGAACAAAACAACAGCTAAGTGAGGGCGACGTGTAAACTGACCAAGTTTGACAGGTTCATAAATCTCCCAAAGGTGCAGAACGGTGCTGTGAAAAGATCCAAGCCAACATAATTTCAGAATTGAAGTAATAGCTCAGATACAGAGATCACATTCTCTAGGCATTCTCATTCCATTAAGGTAGACACTGTTTGGGCTTCTAGCCCTCCCCTCTTCTTCACTGCCTCAGCATACTTCTCTTTCATTTCATACTGCCATATTGCAAAGGATGTCATAGAAACAGCAAGAAGGAAAAAAAAAAAAAAAAAAAGACACACTCATGAAAATCCTGCCTAAGCTAGAGAAACATAAGGATCCCAATCTGTTTACCTCACTTCAAAAATAAATTGAGAGATGGTGTGATCAGTGTCTGCGAGTACCAATACTCGAAAAAGGTATCTGATCTAAACACTTGTGTAGTCTAGTAAATTAGGTCAAATCTACAGCCACCAATTGGAATATGAATCTAGGCAAAGCAGAAATTTCGACAAGAAAAACAAGTTCTGCAAGTTATGCCAGAAGCACATGGCATTCATCAATTTAATATTGCATCATTTCTGCTGACAGAAAGCCAAGACGGTAACCTGCCTAAATGGAAATAAAAGCTTTGAGAACCATTTCTGTTGTCT
The DNA here is from genome assembly GCA_033628505.1 of Tringa tobata. Taxonomy (NCBI): domain Eukaryota; kingdom Metazoa; phylum Chordata; class Aves; order Charadriiformes; family Scolopacidae; genus Tringa; species Tringa tobata. The sequence goes on along the minus strand of JAHREE010000546.1, from coordinate 574,981 downwards.
GAGAATAGTTTGCAGAGGCCAATTTCAGGAATTATTCTTATAACTTGTGTAGTTACTTGACCGAAGAGGGACTGCAGTATCACATTATGTTTTCATCAGGAAAAAAATAAGGAAAAAAAAAAAAGAGTACTTCAGAAAGAAAGTGTTCATCCTGTTTATGAAGTCAAAAGAAAGTTCAAAAGTTAAGGATTAATAACTACTAAAATAGATAACAGACTGATGGAAAGAAAAAATTGAAACCAAAGTCAGGATCTGAAGGAAACTCATGCCTGCAAGACAGAAAGGGAGGCTCTAATCAATTAGCTATTTCAGAGAGAAAAATAACACTGGATCTCTATATTTCAGTCCTAAGAATTAAAATACCATGGAGAATGATTTATCTACAGTGATTTTTGTTGAGGGCCATTGCAAACTTTCACAACACCCTGTGTTTATTTTATTTGAGCCAAAATCCAGGACAAAAACCAGAAAACACTTCTTATTGACACCTACCTGGCAGGTCTATCTCCTGCATTTCCCCCTCAGTGACTTAAGCAAAAGAAACACAGGATGAAAACCATACGCTTTTTATCCAAACAACACTCTGAGGTGAGCCGTACTTCCTGCAAGCATCTTATGAGGCACAATTAGGTCATCTCATCATAGGCACCTGGTGCTATTTGAGATACCCTACGAAATCCAAGATAATCTACACAGACTTAGGGAGTATGTCACTGGACATTCAGGAGAATCATGCCATTCTTGAATCAGCAGCTAGGTAACATAATATTCTCTGTGGTATTTCGTATCACACTGATATCTATGCTTGTGCAACTGAATATGGCCCCTAATGTCCTTGGACATTAACTCTACACTAGCCGGCTCTCTGTTGTCCTCTCCAAGGCAAGCTGCAATTTATGACTCACTCAAATTTATCTTTCATTGCTACCACAGAGAGATAAGGCGAGATTACAGCATGCAACCACGACATGGAAGATGCTCATGAAACATCTTGTGTTTCTGCTTTTGATCATAGATGCTAGGTGAAATCTTGTACAAGGGTTCCTTTCAAGCACGGTGCTTCTCCTCCCAAAATAAAGCATCGGGTGCCCCAACCAATCCGTGGGAATCTCCATCTATACATTGAAGCATCATTCCAGTTGTAGGGAAAAAAAGAGGGATGGTTCTAACCTATTCTATCACACCCTGTTATCTTTGCCTCCGAGAAACCTAAACATAAAAGTAAACCCCTTTGCATTTGCGAAATAAAGTCCTGTATAAATCTTCATCTCACAAGTGATTACATTTGTGTATAATACAATGAGACTTCTCCCCAAGAGAATTACAGCAGCTTTCCAGAATGTTTTACATAGCACACAGCATATTAGATATAGAAACTGTTATCTAGATAGGTAATTCAGAAATACTTTGAGATGAAAGACACTATATGAGTTAATTAATTTAAATATTATAAGAGTTGTTAATATCATAACTTCTGAACAGGTGCCACCTTCACATGAAAAATACCACATTCACATTTTACTCAAATTGCAAGGTTTATGGGGAAAAAATCATATTTTTTTTTTTAATTACTTCCTGCAATCAAGCAAAGTACTCAAAATTCCTACCAAATAACAGAATTTATAAGAAATTAGCGAGAAAGCCTCTTGAAGGAAACAAAGGCATAAACAACAGCAGCAAAGCTATCTACCTCAATTTCAGTGTAAAAATTCAATAAATCAAGTTTACACAAACAGAAATTATAGAGTGGAGTCCTTGCATAACTTCTTTTTTAAAAAGTCACTTTTCTTAAATAAAAAAAAATTAAGAATTTCAAATTGCAACCATGTTTATTAACTGCACCACAGAAAAAGCTGCATTGTCTTTGAGTGTTTATATAGGTGTAATCTTAACATTTGTTATAAAAAGTTCAAAGCTGCTCCACTTTTGCATCTGTGCAGCATTTTTTTTCCTTAAGATAGAAACATCTTTTGTCCATATTTTTACATTAACAGATCTCAAAGATAACCTCATAATCGGCACAGTTACATTGCTTTCTGTGGAAATGCCCTTGTTAACACAGAACACTCTTGGAAATGATATGAGAAGTTCAAAGCTTTTGTCCTAAATAAGAATGAAAAATAAAAGCAAGTTGAAAGGGTTTACCATTATTGCCAGCAGCAACATTTTGAAAATTACTGCCAAATACACACAATTCCTTTAATTTTTGTGGTTACCCAGCAAATGTTTATAATAAAAACTTTGTTTTCAATTGGCATTGAAAGGATTGGGAGAGAAGACATGAGGAAAAAACTCAACTCTTCAGATGTTAACTGGAAAAGAAAACATGCCAATTCACGAAATTCCCATTGGATTTGTGAAGTTTCACTTCACCTGCCAACTTTGAGAAACAGCAAGAAATAAGAACAAATTCCAAAATAATTTTAGCTTCTTTCCCATCATAAAAAAAAAATTAAAAAATAAATAAATCACAGAACAGATGGACAAAATGCCATGCAATGAAACCTTCACTGAGGAATGTACTCAACAGAATATCTGCCTTAAATAGCCGCTTGAAAGCTGCCCCAGATCATTTCACCAAAACCAGACTTTACTACAGATCTTCTTTTGACATCTGTGGGTTCAGTGAGAAACCTAGATACCTAGGAACAGCACTGTCTTCCAGGTTTGTTATTTCCTGGATGGAATCCAAATCTCAAAGTTGTATACCAACGCTTCTCATAAAATGGCTGAGGAGAAACGGGTGTTCTAGCAAAGCTTATCCAAAGCTGCAGGCGTGAAGGATGACAGCCAGCTACTTAAAGATAACTACAGTTAGACTAATCGAAGACAAAGGAAATAGCTGAGACTGCAGCATATCTTAATTCCTTGCTCTGTCTAGAATACAGACAGTCTGGGTCTCCTCTCGCTATCCTGGGTGCGTACAGCTGTTCTACAAGGACTGCTGTTTATTTTTGTAGCACAGCTGGAAAAAGTAGTAGCAGCTCAGTGGCGTAACCTTTTTTCCAGGCTTGGATTCACTGTGCAGAAGTGAATGCAAAATCCGAAGTCAGAAACAGAAAGCAAGGGAGAAATAACTCACTTGGGCAGTTTCTCCCATAGATTGCCCAAATAGAGGATTCTTGGGTTTGTTCCTACAACTGTTTAAGCAAGCAGAAGGAGTTTTGGAACACCAAAAATAACCCAAGCCGGTGCTGAAAATGCAAAGCCACCAAGATGACAGGAACTACCTTTCGTGTCTTTTTCTCTCTGGCTGCCTTTTCTAACCAAAGTAGTTACAGCTGCATTCATGAAGAGCCCAATTTAACTGATACAGATGTTTTCAGCTTTGCAATAGTTAGTTACATCTCTATTTGTTAATCCCTATGCTTAACAGAAATGTAGGTGATTATCTCATCAGATATGTACAGATGGGCATAGAATTGAAGATGCCAGGATAAGGAAACAGTTAGACTTTATATCTTTATGTATTAAAAAAAATACATAGCTTGTGAACACTTACTCCTGTTGGAACCACTCTTAACAGTGAAGCAGAGATCACACTGATGAGGGATAAGACACAGACAAGTCTCAAAATTTCAAACAACATTGGTTTTTTTATGCTCAACTCCTAACAGCTGAAGACAAATCATGTATCAAACATATTAGTCAAACATTAGATATATCGGATGCATATTAGATATCATAAGTCTGGTGCTGTAAGGGTGGCTCTGAGTTAGTTGATGAATTTTAGTCTTCAAGGTAGATTAAGTAAGGCTAAGGAGCTTTTCAACAAGAGGAAGTTGCAATCAAACTAGGCCTCTTCTCTCTTCCCCAAGATCATCACTAGTGTTTAATTCAAAGCTTTCCACAGGTCAAGACTAGTCTGGTCCAAAAGCTTGATGCTACTCCTCATTGCTGAAAATTGGCTTAGCCTTGCTCATTGCATTACCTCCTAGGTGCTACTCCAACCTTTTCACACCTATTTGCAGACCAGGTACCAGCCATCTGACTGTTGCTAATTGCTCCAGACTGGATACCATTTTCCCAGTTTTATTGTTTTTATGGACTAGGGCAGCTAGCAGACATTACCAAACAATTTACTTCCTGCCCCGGAAGATATGGTCTTGTGCTATGCCTGAGAGCAATTTAAAAAAAAAAAATCAAAAAAACAACCAAAGCCAAAAAACCCCCACCCACACCATCAACAGGCTTTCATCCTAGAGCCCCTTTTGTAGTGTTTTCACTTTTCCCTCTCTTCTTTTTGCTTGCTTCCTTCCTTCATTTAGCAGCTTCATTACTTCTGAAAGAAGCAAACCTGTTAAATGTAAAGTTGCAAATTGGGGTGTTTGGTTTTGGTTTTTTTTAAATATTATAAAAGGAAGACCTTTAAGGTAAATGTTTATTGCAAATAGCAAATAAACCAACAACAGCTACTGGAATGCTTCCATCAGCCCACTAACTGCAACATTGAAGTGGTTTGCCTTAGAGAAGCTAAAAGGATGATTCAAGTGTTTCCAAATGTAAAAGAACTACAGTCAGACCCTTGACTAGCAGAACCAGTAAATAAATAAAAGCAAGGTTTAACTCCAATGATTAGCTGTACTCACTATTCACAAAAGACTAATTTTGCTTTTTATATCTACCCTAATACTTGTGCCTTTTGATTATTTAAACTGTTAACATCCTGGTTTACATTCCTTGAAAGTATTTTGAAAGTTCATCAGAACAGACCTGTTCTGACATAAGCTGAATGAATGCCATTATACGAGTAGTTATCCTGGTGACCTGAGAGACTTCTTGTAAACAAAAACCTTGTATAAATCTCCAGTCCTTTCCAGGCAACAAAAGTGCAAAATCTAGCAAGACAGAAATCTCAGTGCCTAAAGAAAACGCTGGGAATGCAGATTCCAGAAGTCACTCTCTGCAACATTTAACATTTCTCTAACCAGAGATGCTATTTTTATTCAGTAATGCTTACTGTTCTTGTTTGCTTTTTGCCAGTAATTGCTTACCGCGGGACTGGTTGGTCCATTTTTACATCTTCACAGAAAAGATGCCACCACAGTGAAATGCCGCCACCAAATTTTCTTTATGTAATTGTATCTCTTCTTGAAAAGACAAAATTCAGCAGTAACACTTCAAGCCCTTCGGCAGACCATTTGTCAAGTGTAATGCAAATCTGTGCCCGATAAAACAAAATTGCTCTTCACATCTGTCCTGGGTTGAGCAACCCAGGACTAACTTTTCTTCTAACGCTGGGGAAAACTGCACTTTTAGAAGACTCTAGTGTCTGAATTTGTGAAAATATTTACCTTATAGCCAGCCAGGCTCTGTGGGATTCAAGGTCTTGGTGTTTTCAGGTGCAGGGACGAGGAGGAGCAAGGCCTGGGCATTTGACCCAGGCTGGCCAACAGGATTATTTCATACCATGAACGTCACATTCAATATAAATTAGAAAAGTTTGCTGTGTACCTCTCTCTCCCTCAATGGTGGCGGGTCCAGACAACTCCTTGCCCCGGTGCCGGAGCCCTGAGGCCTTCCCTTCCTCCTGAAGCCATTGCGCTGGCAGTGTCCGCCATTTGCTGTCCCTGCTGGGAGTGCACAGCTTCCTGCTGAGAGAACTGGCTGAGTATAATTCTTGTATACCTTCTATCAGTATCGAGATTAATACTGGTTCTTTAGCATTATTGTTAATTATTTAGTCTTAGTCTATTAAATCTATTCATATTTCAATGCTCGCGTTTCTTTGTGTTCCCCGATTCCCCTTTCTGGATGGGGAGGGGTCATCGGGTGAAAGAATAACTGTCTAAATAAAAATAAATTGTTACGGGTTTTCTCAAGCCATAACAACATCTTAAAAGATGCAGCAGATTATTTTAAACTTGCTGTCTTTCTATGAGATAAGAAGAAACACAAGTGGAACAATAGCTACAGAAATTAATCAAAGAAAAACAGGGTGGGGGAGAGTTAACAAAACCCCAGTAACTACATCAAAACATGGCAAAACCCACAAACAAGATTTTAACAAATAAATGCAGAGGGTTTGCTTGGTTTTTTAAAATTACTTCTCTATTCCTGACCCAAATTAACAGTCTTATTAGACTGGACATTCACAGAAGAAACACTTACTGATTTTTGTGTAAATACAATAGAATCCCAATTATGATCACATCCTACAGCTGCAACAGGATGAAGAATTACGACTTAAAGACAATGCACGGGCTGTTCTTGAATGTGATTAAAACATCAAGGCACCTGACTTAAAGAATCTGAGCTATTTAAAAAAAAAAAAAACCTCTCCCTTCACTGGAGTCTGCATTTATAGACCAAGTGAGGCTTTATCTTTTAATTTCATTTTGCTATGACCAAGAGAATGGGGTACACACTGCAAACAGTGCTCCAGATTCACAGGCATTAACACCCGTGTGTGTCAACACAGTCATGCAAAGAAATGGTACAATACAAGCCTGCTTCACAACACCTGCAGTGGGCTTCCCATCTACAGGCAGAGTTGAAACAGTTCAAGATCCTAGGATAAATGGTGCCAGGAAAGATAGACCCGTTACTTATTACTCAGCAACCAAGACCAAATATAAAAGACTAACCAATAGCCTTTCCAATCCCACAGTGCCAGCTGGCACTGAATAAGTGAAAGCACTGCAAAGTGCTTTTTTCCTTGCTTTTTTAACACTGCAATTTTAATATGTAGTATACAGCACATTGCCATTTCCATTTTTTGAGTGCAAAAGCCTTGTCCAGGAAACAGGGAGTACAGCCAACAGAATCAGACCTACTGAGAACTTTGAATTAAAATTCCTTGTTTCATGGGTGAACAGCAAACATTTTTTTCTTGGTTTACTCTTCATGTTCAACACTACTTATTTGAATGAACCATTAAGATAAACTTTAAATAAAAGCATCAAGGGGCCAATTCTTCAGCTCGGCTTAAATTCATTTTTGCCAAAGGGTGTGACAGCCACCTATGTGTGAATCAGCATTCTCATCGGAGCAGCAGAACGCCTCACACGACGGTCTGTAGTTGGCAAAGGCACTGTCAGATCTCAACACATATAGATGACTTGGGAGTGACTGCATTCAGCCCTATTACATATCTGCAGAATTTGACAGGCTCTGGAGGAAGCTCTGAACGACTTATCCTCTATGTACTAAGGATGAAATCATTGAAGATGATTATTGAACTCTACATTCATATCCATCTCGTTTCAGAGAGGCGAGCCTCAAGACCAGAGTGTCCAGATGGTACAGATAACGCAGAAGGCTACATCTGTGTCTGAGAAGCGTACATAACATATGCAACATAAGTGAAAACAAGTAACTACTGATAGGATGTGTTCACATGTATTTTCTCATGCAGTAGAAGGCAAACAGATATCATTGAAAGAATAACCTCTTTGATCCAACTTACTTTATCCTGAAAAGAATAGAAAAAAAAAACCAAACCCAAAAAAACAGTAGCATTTACACACCTACCCAAATAGCAAAGATGCTAGATTCTTGATGCATTTTACTTGTATGCAATTATCTGATTCTTTTTGTGCTATTTGATGTAAAAGCCAAGGTAGTCCTCAAGGAGGCTTTTTTTAAATTATTTGGTTTTTTAAATTAAAAATTCACAAAGACCAGGACCAGTCACAAAGGAGAAAACAGACACTATGCAATACAGATCATAGTTTCACAGTATAACCCTTTAGGCCAAGGGTCTCCATTTCTAGATTGCAAAGAATCAGTATACTTGGTTAAATTTCTATCCCAGGTATAAAGCAGCAAAACTTTAGAATAACCCAGTCGTGTTTTCCGGATCCTTCTTTCATAGTTTTCTCAGATTAATAGATTATTTCTGTCCATATTACCTACTAAATTGTATTTGTGGTGTCTTGCTGTAAGTATCTCTTTGCTATGCATGTGAATTGTTACTGGGCAGGATAAAAAGACAGAGTATGAAACAAACTTCTTTCAAAACCTGGAGACTTCCAAAACAATTCTAAGGAAATTGGTGAGCGAGCCAGAAACCTGAAAATTCAAGGACAATAGCAACAGGATTAAAAATAAACACAACTCAGAATAATAGTAATGCTACAGCATGGCAAAATTGCAGTATCACGCAGGCATAACAAAACACTATTATTAGGGCTGACTAAATTAACTGCTGTACTGCCAATAAAAAAATACAATTTAATTTAAAAAGCCACAGCACACAAACAAATGTTGTACAGAAAATACTGTTTTGTGAACATCTGCCTCTCAGAAAAACTGGACAGCCCTTTAAGATTCTGAATAATAAATCCCCTCCATCTCTGGCATCTGAATTCCCCCCTAAATAACATAGCTTAACTAAATCTCCTGAAATAAGTCTACTTTTTTGTCAGAAGATAACTCATTTGTCAGAAGATAACAAGACGCACCTATTTAGCAGTCTCCCTTCAGTGTATTGACCAGATCGTAAAAGTATTCCATCACATATTATTTTGCCCTGTGAGAGCTCTGGAAAAGCTAGTTGAAGGCAAAACAACTGCAGATGGTTGCTTTCCTTATGCAGAACTGACACTCATTCTGAAAAAAAAAACATTTGTTTTGAAAATGAACCACTAAAGCCAGTTTGAGCAAACCTGATCACCGGCTAAAGTGAATCTACAATGACTACTGCAAAACCAAACGCTGAGTCTGAATAGAGTTTATGTCTGACAACTTCCTAGGGAAAATGCAGGTTCAGATTGTTTAAAATGGAAAACCATAACTCTGAATCAGGGGTTTTATGCAATGCCAAGCCTTCACTTTCAGCAAAACACGCATGAAATTCAGCTACTGACTATCAGTTTGAAAATGAGAATACAAACTAAGCCTTTGAGAAGTACACAAATTTTTTTCAACAGGAATGAGATACTAGTGGCTGTTTTTTAGCCACCAGTGGGTTTTTTCTTACCCTCATGGGACTTATTTTGAAATGAGAACAAGTATATCTGTTTGAAAAACTGTAAACGTACATATATATGAGTATTCTGGCTTCAATTAGAACAATCTAACTCATTTCACATGGAGAAAAGTTAAAGAGAAGGAGGGGAAAAAAAAGACTTTAGTCTGGTCTTCATTTCAACTATTCCTTAAATTAAATAAGAACAGAAAAAACTATTTTCAAAATGATACTGATATTACCATTAGAAGTGCCTCAAATAATCCAGAAACCTTTAAGGGAAAAGGATTTTCATATATATACTGAGTAGACTTAAAACCCCAAATAATTGCTGTGGGCCGTCAGACTCTTATCTTACAGTGGGTTTTTGTGTCAAGTACCTCAAAATACATTGTAAGTGTTAGTTCAGTAAAGCAAATGATTTTTTAAGATTGTTTAGAATAAACACGTAAGACATAAGGAAACATATTTTTTTTTGAGTGAAGATTAAACAATAATAAATCTTACCAACTCCAAGTAGAAATCCTTCATGAGAGAACTCTTAATAGCTTTGCAAAAGTCCAGGTCTCAAACAGTTGAAATAAGACTCAGAAAAAAAGTTTAGGTTATAAGAGCCTTCTCCATCTAAAGTAGAAAGCAGTGGACACCTATCTTAATTGGAATGCATCGGGACTATGGAAGCAACAAACAAAAAGATTCCAAAACCAGAAGACATAACAATTTGCCAAAGGAAGGAAGAACCATGCCTAAAAACTTCAAAACCAGGAAATAAATAATTTATCTTTTATATAATCAGAAATGTGATTCGATTGTGGAAGCCATAAAGGCAAAGAGTACAAAAAAGTATCTGTAAGAGAAGGCAAAATGAAATGCTTTATAGCTGGCCTGAACTCACAATGCCCCCCAAAAAGCTACTCGGTGCTCCCCTGAAGAGGTGGTATGACACAAATGCAAAATCATTCAAACAGATTTTGAGAACAAATTGATGGATCTAAGAAGCACTCTTCCCAAACATTGTATTTCCTTAAATGGCTCCAGAAAGCAATTCACTCTAAGTGTAGTAGTCCTCAAATTATCCTCGATGTCTTCTCTGTTCATAGCCTTTAGTTTCTCCCCACTGAGTGTCTTCTCCATTAAGCCTTCATCTGAAGTTTGAGGGTCAGTAACACTTTTTCCTTTTCTAAGGTCATTTGGATGCAAAAAATCATAAAAGAAAAGGTTGGAGGTGCTGAAAGTATAGTATACAGTGATGACAACTCAATATGGCCATAGTTAGAGAGGAACTTTAAGAAAGGCTGCACCAACTTCCCAGAGGGGTAGAAGAGCCAGCCTTCAATTTAGGCAAATTCAGAATTAACCATCTGTTAAACCAGCCACCTGAAAATGGGGTACAAATAGACTGCAGCAACTTAAAAATATGCTACCCTCTAAAACTAAAGAGAATGAAGGGCACTACAAAGGGATGCTGAAGCACGCTGTGAAGTTTGCATTACTTTTTGTCCTGGTTTGAGGTAAAACAGAACCAGTTTTCTGTTCAGTATTTTACTTTTTAGTGAAGCCTCTTCTAACTCTCTGAAATTAACAGCATATTGTGTAGAAACTATTCGCTCTTAGAGAAATAAGACCAAGGAATGGTATGCAGAAGCCCTTGCTTATACGTATTGCTATAACAACCAAGGTCAGGTAAGTTCATTATTTGCCCGGCTGGAAGTGGAAGAGCACAGAGGGGTCCCACCTGCAGGGAGGAGCAGACAGGAGAGGTGACCCAAACCTGTCCAACAGGGTATTCCATCCCATCTGCATCACGCTCAGTATAAAAGCTGGGGGAACAAAGGGTCAGCTCTTCTTTCTTCAATGGCCGACGTCTGAGGAGGACTCTCAGTTCGTCTGCCTTTGATCCTGACCTGTGTGTTCCTGGCTCCACATCTGGAATCCAGATCCCATCCATTGCTGAATCCAGCTATGCTGAATCCCCTATGCCTGCCAGTGACGTGATCATCATCCTGGGAGCTTGATATGGTTTTGTATATATTGTATCTATTTCATAATTTTCTTTTTATTTAATTATTAATATTTCATTAAAGTAGTTTGGTTCCTGCTAAACTCATAAATCTCTTTATCTCTCTTCCTCCTCTCCTTGGAGAGAGGTTGGGGAGAACACCTGTCATTCGTCAGCGGCCAGTCTGGCCACATCTTTGCAAAAAGAGCATGCAGCAAGGAATTCATAAAGACACTTAAGAAATCTCTTTTTGTAGGTATCCAGCACACAGACAGCACTGGATGCAAAAGAATGCCATCAGCTAATATTACTGCAGAAACTGTTTCTGCCTGTGTTTGTAACACTTAGTAAAACTGCACTCATCATTCACAGTGTGGTCAGGGTCTAAAGAAAGTCAAGTTTTTGGTTTATTCCTAAGAAACCGGTCATAACAAAAGATAACTGCATATCTGTTGTATTTCCAGTATTAAATGACAAGTCCTCTGGAATGCCAGTGTTTTCTTAACCACAGCTGTATGTTTTATCATGACAATAGGAACAAGGAAAATTAGTGAAAACTCTCAGAAGAACCTGAAAGAACACAGAAGGGGTGGGGAGCGTGCTCCTTCTCAGCGCCTCCCACCTCACTCAGGCCGTGGGATGCCATGGTCTCAACTGCACGTACCATGCTGGCAAAGCCACACATGCATATTTTTATAGCATCATAAACAGCGTGTAATAGAGAATCTAACATTAAAAAAAAAAAAAAAAAGAGGCAAAATGTGTATTTATTATAACAATGAGGCATGCTACCACAAAAATTAGTATGCCAGAGAAGCACCATGGAACGAACCAAAACAATCCATTTCACTATGTGATACAAACACACAAATTTGCTTTTTGAAACAGTCTGATCAAAAAAAAAAAGGCGAGGAAATGGAAGAAACAAAACACATCCACATTTGACATGGCTGACACTCACAGAAACAACCTGAAACACCCACCAGCTCGTTCCAAAATGAAAATTGAGACACCACCACCACTCCTTCATCACCACCACCACCACCCTCCCCCTCTACCACAACCACCAGCCTACGGGAAAAGGATGCAGAGGAAAAGCAGCATTTGAGACCTAGAGAAGTAAACTGGCAGGGACTGGAGCAGTTACTGGGTGCCCTACGGCCACATTCTGCCCAGGCTCCCTCAGGATTCACGGATTTGACAGAGTTGGAAGGGACCTCTAGAGATCCTCCAGTCCAACTCCCCTGCCAAAGCAGGGTTGCCCAGAGCACATCACTCAAGAGCATCCAGGCGGGGCTTGAAGATCTCCAGAGAAGGGGACTCCACACCCTCCCTGGGCAGCCTCTGCCAGGGCTCTGCCACCCTCACCCCAAAGAAGTTCTTCCTCAGATTTGAGGGGAACTTCCCATGTTCCAGCTTGTGCCCGTTGCCCCTTGTCCTATCGCTGGAAACCACTGAAAAGAGTCCGGCTCTATTTTCCTTCAACCCACTCTTTAGGTACTTGTAAACATAGATGAGGTCTCCCCTCAGCCTTCTCTTCTCCAGGCTGCAGAGTCCCAGCTCTTTGAGCCTGTCCTTGTAAGGGAGGTGCTCTAATCTGTTAATCATCTCTGTTGCCCTACGCTGGACTCTCTCCAGCAGTTCCCTGTCCCTCTTGAACTGGGGAGCCCAGAACTGGACGCAGTATATTCCAGTTGTGGCCTCCCCAGTGCAGAGCAGAGGGGGAGAATGACCTCCCTCACCTACTGGCCACACTCTTCCCTACGCAGCCCAGGATTCCGTTGGCCCTCTTGGCCACAAGGGCACATTGCTGGCTCATGGAGAGTTCACTATCCACCAGGATCCCTGGATCCTTCTCCTCAGTAGTACTTTCCAGAAGATCCACCCCTACCCTATATTTGTGCCTGGGGTTCTTCCTCCCCAGGTGCATGATCTTACATTTGCCCTTGTTGAACTTCATTAGGTTCTTCTCTGCCCAGCTCTCCAGCCTGTCCAGGTCTCGCTGGATGGCAGCACAGCCCTCTGGAGCATCAGCCAGTCCTCTCAGTTTGGTACCATCAGGGAACTTGCTGAGGACACGCTCTGTCCCCTCGTCCAGGTCATTAATGAATATATTGAACAGGACTAGGCCCAGTATTGACCCCTGGGGGGTACCGCCGGTTACAGTTGCTCCCTCAGGAAAGCCCCCGGCCCTGAGGTGACACAGGAGGAGACTGGGGCTTCCCGCCGTGACGCCAGGAGGCTGCGCGGTCTCGCGCCCTGCCGCCTATCAGAAGCCTCTGCGGCCGCGGCGGGCACCGCCCCCTCTGCGCCCGCCCCCAGCGCTTCGCGGGTCTGAGGCGCTCGCGACACCCTCCTCGCGGGCGGCAGCGAGTTCCTCGTAATGGCGGCCGGGCAGCCCTTGCCTGCCCCGGCTCCTCAGGCCCTTTTCGGACAGGCTTGGATTTTAACACCAGGTACCAAAATGCTGAAAGTTCAGAAAATGAAAATGCTAGAGCTCCATACCTTCCTTCCCTTCCCTCCCCCTCGGCAGCCGTCACACCTGTGGTGTTGCTGGACTCAGGCATCGCACCCTACAAACCTCCAAGAAGGTGCTGGGGCCTTTCCGGCCCTTTTTCTTCCAAAACCAGTGAAACGTGGTGGCATGTTTCGCTGCTGTTGGGGAAGGGAGGCACGGAGCTGGAGCTCCTTGAGGGGGGAGATGAGGAGGGGAGGCAGTGGTGGCCCTACCGAGGTGGAAAAATGAGGAGAATGTGGTGTATGCATGACCGTGCTTCACAGAAAGTAATTTCAACCTGCAAATAATAAAAATATTGTATGTCTGAGTGCGAAGTGCCTGGGAAGTTCATTATGTTCACTCACCATAGGGAGTCATATACAGAAATAACCTTTTCATGCAATGGCAGTATGGATATAGCAGCTTTGGTACCATGAATACTTTATGATATTATTTATTTTTTTTAACTATGTATATGGTATATGCTTTGCCTGTGGCGCGCCTGTACACAAACACTCGAGGAGGTGATTTTCAGACTGCTTGTTGGCTTCCACATTGAACTGAAGTCTGAAAAATGGTGATGCCAAACTAATAACAACAAATCGTTAAAATTCCATTTTCCACTCATAGTGCATGAAGCCAATAAAAGCTTTTTGGACTCTACTTAAAGGTCAACATAACTAGGCAATGTATGATTATACGGGATATGCATATAAGCTCTTACCTGCTACAGCAAGCTGAGAAGTAAGCTACTGGCAAGAAGCACTTACAAGACCTGTGCAGTCTGAAAAGGTACTGGCTTTGTGAAAAAATAAGCAGCAAGAAACAAGGAGCTTGTTAGTTAAATTTATTATCTGAATTCCATAATACTTGTTAAAAATGTTATAAGGTGCTGTTAGTAGCCTGTTTCCCTTACCGTTAATCTATATGACACAATGAATTCGGACAAACTTCACTAAATGTTAAAAGTGGTCTCCTAAGAGTCTCTAAGTCTGGGTCGTACCTGTGGGTTTCCAGTATGTGTTTCTTTACCATTGACAGATTTACATCATTCAAATCCTGGATGTGTTTTTTACAGAATTGCCACCAGCAGTTCCGTAGTTTATCTTGATCTGCGGTTTTACCAGTTACACTGGACTACAAATATCACAGATGTGGAAGAAGTAAGTTGGGACATGTGAGTGTTTGTAGTAGCTTAAAAATATGATTCTTTTTCCTTACTGCTGTATTCATGCTCATACAAAGCATAAGGATGCTGTTTTGCTAGAATACTTTGTCGGCAACGTTATATACTTCATTGCAAGAAAAAACAACGCAAATGTCAAGGTGTTCTATACCTTTGTTAGTTTTTAACTTGGCATATCACTTATAGTGCTGTAACTTCATATTTCAACAGGGGCTTGGAAAAAAAAAACTTGCAACATTTTTAAAAACTAAGTTTGTACATTCATTTTTAAAGCTGAAGTAGCAATTATGGAGACTGCTCTTTTCTCTTTACATTTATTGTAACTGGTAACATCCCCCACCCCCAGATTTCCAGAGTATACTTTAAATAAGCCAGAATTCAGCTACTACATATTGAACATGGATAGATAAGTAAGTTTTCAAAGCAGAAATAATAATTCAACTTCCTTATAATTTGTCTGTCCTGACAGCTGAAAATTCCCAACATGAATGCCATAACTTTTTGTGGCTCTGTCATTCATAAATTTACCTTGGTAATGAATTTGTTAGATAAAATATCTTTAGGAAAAGAAGTGAATTAAAGAAACTTTCATTTCAGTTGACTTCTCTTAGTAGACTGAAACTAAGGCAGTATAAGTTAATACCTGTACTTTTAATAATGAAGGCTTCTACTACCATCCCATGATGCCAACCAGCAAGCTAACTATAACTGTAACCAAGCAGTTGCGTTACTTAAAAATATACTTAAAGGATAAGCTGGAACATTTCTTAGAAGGAGATTATGGTGGTAAAGTTGGCAGGTATAATGCAAGGGGTTTCGGTGTTGATGGATCTGAACAGAGAGCCAGAGCAGAGCTCACTCTCTTTATACCATCTTCAGTGGTTGTTTGGATGTTTGGATGCTCCGAGCTATATCTGGTTACTCCAGTACTGTTTCTCAGGTTGTGCTAGCAGTGACTTTATTGAAACTACTGGGTATTTAAGGAGTATTTAAAAATGAAGAAAAATATTTGCTGACCATGTACTGGAAAAAATAGAGTTGTTTGTAAATATCCTCAGCTCAATCAAAAATACTGTTACCCTAAACCAGGTCTGGACAAATATAAAAAAAGACCTGCAGTCACAGTACAGAGTTGGGGTAATAAATGACAATTTAAATTCAATATGCTTTATAACCAACTTACTGAAAAGTACTCAATGTTAACGAATTCAAACTAGTGAGAATCACTTTTCTCATAAAACTATCTACAGCCTAGTAGTTAAGCTTTCTGCTCCTTCAATTTGTGGACTTAACTTATAAATCTATACCAGCAGTAAGTTGTAACAAGCAAAAAGGTTAGGAGTAGCAGCTGAGTTGTGCAATTTGTATGCTGGATAAAATTTAAACGTGATCTTTTGTATGCTGTCTTGTAGTGTTTCTTGACGAGTTTGCGTTTTAAACGTGCCTTTGCCAGGTACCCTAAACCAGATGATTCTTCCCAGAAAGGCATTGCCTAAATGATGGCAATAGAAACCAGCAGCTCTTCTCATGAGCGTGAAAAGATAGTCGTGTTTCTTTACATGACTCAGTAAGTCCAGACCTAAGCACAAAAGCAGGTTATCTGTGTCACTAGTAAATACCGTTAGCAAAAGAACATTAAATGTCTGAATGTGGACAAGATGCTTCCAGAAATCCTAACAACAGTAATCCAGGCTGCCTGCTCACAAAATAAGTAGCATCCATGGGGACTCTGCCCCAAACACCACAAAAATTGTCTGGCATGGCTGATTTGAAAACCAATGATGACAGAATGTTAATCTGTACATTCTCTTTTCCCTAAAATGAAAAAATCCAGAACACGCACATTCCTAATGATGCGTGATGGCATATAACCTGTACAGCATAAAGCAGTTGACTAAAGCAGGAGCAGAAGACATAAGCAAAAAGCAAAACAAATTAAAAAGAGCTTCAACAGGGAAATGTCCTTGTTTCCTGTGGCAGGAGTCCCTGTCACTTGTGCTGGGTGCCCAGCATCTCAATTATTGCTGCAGAACTGGCTTGGCTCATTCATGTTGGTCACAAGCCAGGACCATCTCACTTCAGGGCAGCAAGGCAGACCAATCTTATCCTTCTTTCTCGAAGTCTTCTCATATCTATTGGGTCTGCTTAATACATAACAGAGGGTCATCTTAAAAAAAAAAAAAACCACAGATTTTTTTTTTCCTTGTTATAGGCCATGACAGAATATTAGCAACTGCTTACATTTTTTTCAGAAGGACTTGAGCACTCAGCATCTTGAGCGCTTCAACATAAGTATGCAGGATAACTTGGTTAATTCCTATATATTTTTAATTCACATATATTCATATGTATTATATATTCATATATATATAAAGTTAATTCATATATATTCAGAAGGAACTTCCTGACTACGGCCAAGTCCTCTGTGGTGGAACCTGTTTGCCATGGATTCTAAAATAACGCAATTGTTTATGTTAATAAGGATTAAAGGAGAAATGGTGCCGAATGCACCACTGTAATACAGAAAGTTTTCATTGGCTTCATAGGATCATAATTATTGAGCTAGTCTAAACACAATTTATGAGCCAAAGATTCTGCTTTGGTGCACCAAAGGATGCAAATTATGCTTGTAACAAGCACACTCTGCAAGCATAGACTTGCAGTCATAAAATAAATTTATATGTTCACAGCAAATAACCAAAGTTTTATTAAAATAAGGACATAAAAAAAAATAAACTCAGAATTTCTCCCATTATTAACATTTCCTGTGAAGAAACTCACTCTCAAAATGACTGCTTTTATTCTCTGCCAAAGCAGTTATGCTAATTTTAGACGTAATTTTTTTATTTTTATGACTGCTATTTGTATTAATTAGGATGTGTTTCTTTCTGTACATTACTTTGTGATTTATGTTCAAGAGATCTGCAATTTGAAGAGAAAAGGCAGTGAAACATTCATAGGTGCCGTTTGAAGTGGGGCAGCACGCAGGGACATGTCATACCAGTGTTGGGCTTTTTTTGTTTTGAGGTTCTTTCTTGAGTTTTGAGGAGAGGCTATCACCATGGCTGGGCAGAAGGTGCTCCAACCTTAAAAATCTCTAAGACTGAGAAGACTCTAAGAAGTCTAGTCAGTAAACTCTCCATGAGCCAGCAATGTGCCCTTGTGGCCAAGAGGCCAATGGGATCCTGGGCTGTGTAGGGAAGAATGTGGCCAGCAGGTCGAGGGAGGTCATTCTCCCCCTCTGCTCTGCACTGGGGAGGCCACAACTGGAATAAACTGCGTCCAGTTCTGGGCTCCCCAGTGCAAGAGAGACAGGGAACTGCTGGAGAGAGTCCAGCGTAGGGCAACAGAGATGATGGAGGGATTGGAGCATCTCCCTGATGAGGAAAGGCTGAGAGAGCTGGGACTCTGCAGCCTGGAGAAGAGAAGGCTGAGGGGAGACCTTATCAATGCTTATAAGTGTCTAAAGGGTGGGTTGAGGGAGGATGGAGCCGGACTCTTTTCAGTGGTTCCCAGTGAGAGGACGAGGGGCAACGGGCACAAGCTGGAACATGGGAAGATCCACTCAAATGGGAGGAAGAACTTCTTTGGGGTGAGGGTGGCAGAGCCCTGAAAGAGGCTGCCGAGAGAGGTCGTGGAGTTCCCTTCTCTGGAGATCTTCAAGCCCTGCCTGGATGCTGTCCTGAGTGATGTGCTCTGGGCAACCCTGCTTTGGCAGGGAAGTTGGACTGGAGGATCTCTAGAGGTCCCTTCTAACTCTGACAATTCCGTGATTCTGTGAAGTCTTAGCACGTAACCAAAATAAGATGAACCCTATAAATCAGTGCAGTTCTGTGATCCTAAAGCTTGTGCCACACAGAAAAGCAGAACCTTTTGAGAGGCAGCTGCTTTGCCTCCTCCTTCCTGCTGATTTTCAAGCTCCCCAGCACACCTACCACCCACAAAGGAAGGTGGTTCAACAATTTACACATTACACCTCAGTTACCAACAAACACAAGCCTTTCCCAGCTTCCAAGGCTCAGTGCATCTCTGAGGTGTGCTTCTGACTGCATGGTTGCACTACTCTCTCTTGGCATGATTTCCTACCTCCTGGCTTCCTGTCCCTGCAAGAAAGCAAAATGCACGTTTCTGTCCGATGCAGAATGTTCTCTCTCAGAAAGAGAGGTGTTTCTGGCCTCCACATCCCCCAAGTACTGCCCCACAAACCCAGATACTGCACTCCCTTTGAGCACCCGTTATACGACGGGAATAGCATCAATCTTAACCAAAATGGTTCTTTCCAAGCAGTTTAAACAGATTGTGAAGGACTACTTCTGCCCTTGGGTTACATGATCAACAGAAGGAGAAAATAAAAGACTTTCTGCTATCCTAATGGTAGTATAGATATTATGGTCTGTGGATAGGCAAAAGAAAAAAAGTGACAGAAATATTCAGTGGTGAGGATCACCTTATACCGTGAGGGAGCCTGAAGAGAGCGTATGAGAAAAGCCAGAAAGATTCTGGCAGAATCACTGCTTTCCTTTTCCTGTTTCTGAAGAATTTCCATGTAATGTTGAGTGATTAGGTCTGTCCTCCAAGGAAATACTGAGTTGTTTCCCCCCTAACCCCTTCAGCAATGACAGATTAGTTAATACCTCAGTGCATCTCTCCCCAGTCTCTGAAGAAAACTAGAGTAAGTTTGATTACTTTGAGGGATATCCTGCTATATGCATTGTAAGAAGCCTAAATAAAGCAGAGATTGAGTGCTTCAAAGGGTCAGATAAATGGATATTGATATTAATCTAATTTAGGTTTATTAAAAAAAAGAAGACACATTTTCCTATTTACTTTTAAGAAAATGGTTTGTATAAGTAGATTGGTAAATAGCTCCGTATTTCTTTCTTAGTGGATTTTATATGTTCTTTTTCAGAGCATTCAGCTCAAAGCTTGAAGAAATTCCTCAGAGGGCAGCAGATCCCTGTTTCTCTTCTGGGAGCTTGGAATTGCAAGCACGTGCCGCTGTCTGATTTAGGATCAAGTTGTTGGCATTAGACTACTACAATTCCTAAGTAACATAGTGTTACCCACTGGTCAGAAACTGGAGAACCTAACCTATTTCCTGTGAGATCTGTAGCTTGGTGGAGGAAAAAAAAGGCACCCCAAATGCAGCCTTTAAGCTCTGGAGAAGTTACCCACAGCATTACAAGCATATGGTGTCTGGAATATAATTAGCTGACTGAAATAATTTTGGAGGACAAATACATCAGTGTAGATTTGTGTGTATTTAACCAAAGTTTAAGTTAATGGTTAGCACTCTGCGCAAGAATATCACCTTCAAAAATTCTTCATAGTCATGCAGATAGTTGGCTTTTTCTAAGTTGGATTTTAGCCGTGCGTGTAAACAAATGAGTGCCGGTTTCGTTCTCAGGCAGGACCTCACGTGGTCGATAGCTGCAGTGTCAGAAACCATAGTGCTTCAGATCTGGTACGGCCTCTCCTTCCTGCCTTGCTCACCTTTTGCTCACCTTTTGCTCACCGGTCCAACCACTCGTCCTCTCTCTCCTTTCACTCATGTCACAAGCCATGTTCCCATCTCACCTTCAAAATTAACAATGTCAATTTTAAAAAAATAATGATTACAGTTTTACATATAGGAGTGAGATTACGTTCTTGGAGCTGCGTGGAGCTTTGGCTTTAGTGGTCTGTCCAGCTTGCACTACATTACTCGGTTTCAAGTAACAAATCTAGCAAAGATGGTGTGATTTTTTTTCTCTTGATATTGTGCTCATGAAAAAAAAAAGCCACCACACTTCAATTCACAGTGGAGAATTTGTCTACATCTGTTATTGACTACTAATACATTATCAGTCTAAGATTAACTTCACTTTCAATGTCTAATATACAACTGTACACAAATCTGCAAAAGCAATTGATATACACTATCGTACTCTCTGAGTTTAATTTGCTCCTTAATTTGCACCTTAAATGTGTGTCTGTCCATAGCCTAGCTCAGTGTAGTTCCACTCTTTGGTAGAGCTTCAGGCCCTGTGGTGTTTGAAATAAATAACATGGTCTTCTGCAGACTAATATACAAAGCCAGCTAAGGCTTGCAACCTCCAAAAATATTTTTAAATAGCCAGCTGCATTGCGCACTCTGTTCTCATGAAGGCAGGGTGAGCAAGGAACTTAATTAGAGCTTAAATTCATTCTTTCTGTGGGTATTAAGGTTGTATTAATTTTGAGGTCACACAGTCCTTTTGCACAGTTTATGTAGGCAGTCAGCTCCACCTGAACACAATTCTTCACTTAGAGGAAGGAGTTCTTCCTGATCTTAGAGATGTTCACATGTGTATGGATCCCTTTTGCAACAACCAATAATAATCATTGCTTGTCATATCCCAACAGTAATAATGGTTTTCCATATTCAAAGTATTTTTTAGAGTTGTGATCCCTACTTAAACAAGATGTCATTGAAACCAGCCAACCATATGCAAGAGTAAAGAGAGAGAGGTTAACCCTGCAGACTCCATTAAGCATGGTGTGGGTTAAGGCAGAAAGACAGAACTAGCACTCCACAACTGTATTTGATTGTCGTTATTGTATAATCCCAGCTTCAGGCTTAAAATGTAGACTGCACCATAGAGAACAGCCTTTTGAGCTTCGTGACCATCAAGACAAAATACAATATGATGTAAATGGGCACTGGTTTCTGTAGCAAAGAAGTAAGTCACAAAGATAGTATGCTCTTCAATTCTCAGGCAGTAAAATGGACTGCAGGATTTTCCACAAAATAGCAATGCAAGACTCTGAAAGGCTGCCATCCTGTGGCACTTCGGGAATGCTGTAGTAGCTCACTGCCCTGAGGTAATGGTTTCTACACTCTAGAGTGGAAAATGTATCTAAGACAACTGATACATAGATACAATAAATACTTCCTTTTTTTTTTTTTTTTTTTAATATTTAGGTAGTTTCAAGAGAAGGCTCTGACCTCTTTTATAAGTCAAGTGTATTATAGTGCAGTTTATAAGCTGGGGCTCAGTTACAGATTTTTTTTATTTCTATGAAAAGAATTAGTGAACATAACTTTAAAATATATTAAAGTTCATGTTCATTCTATAGTATTGCTGCCACATTCAGCCATAAATTGCTGTACTGCATCTCAGGAGTGCTTTCCTTAGTGTGATAAACAATCCTATAAAGCTCACTCCTTGAGTAAGTAATGCAAGTTTCCTGGTAAATCAACAGGACATTCAGAACAAAGACTTCAGGATTTGACCCTGAAGCTGATTAACTGCTTTAACCTCAGTTCTTGCTGTATTTGATTTGCTGTTCATAGCGTATTATGGATAATACCAAGGAGTATATATTTCTTCTAACACACAAAAAAAGTTTTCATTATGGGACAGGTAGAGAAAATTAATTTTGCTTGCAATATCATTAGTATGTTGTCAGTAAATTGTGTACATGAGTTAGAAACAAATCCTTTGTATTTTCATTCCCCTAAAAATCCTAAATCGAGATGGGCTTGCAAGTACTGTAAAATATAATTCCATAGCAAATAATTGTAGGAAAAACGCACTTCGTCTTTGGAGAACCTTTGGTAAAAAGGCTAGGAAAAAATGGGTATACCCAATTAGCATGAGTATGATAAAGAAGTAACACACGGCTCTTAGAAATACATACAAAGCTTAAGCTTCAGTTCCTTGGAATACATATTCTTGGTTACTTGAGTGAGGCTTATATCTTGACTTAAGAAGATACAAGTCGTTATATATATTATATCCTTTAAAAACTTTATTCAGATCTCAGTCAGTTCATTCAATTTTCTTATATCCACACTCCATTATCTGCAAGGATAAAGTAGCTCATCTGTGGCTCTGATCTCAGTTTCTTCTACCTGGTCTGGCTTTTTGATTTAGTATCTGCTTTCAGGTAGCATTACTTCACTGCAGATTTACTTCTCAGTACTATGCTTCTATTTTTTTTACCCACCCTGAGGTATGATATCTTTCAAACAGTGGACTGGCGAAGCTTTTAAGAACTAACCATAATTCTCTCCTGTAGCATCCCTTGAAGCACCAGCCACCTTTAAAAATGCACAGAACAGGAGCCCTGCAGAACTACCAACGTACACATGCCTGTGTATGTAGTGCCATTGAACAATTAATCTGCTCTTGTTCAGCAAGAGCCAGCACATATTCCAATCCACACCTTTCTTCAGTCTGCACTTGCCTTTTCACAACCAGGAAGGCATGAATTCCCACTCAGACTACATCCTTTCCTCCGTTCATGTCCTGGCTGACGCAATCTTTTTTAGGAACTAATCTCAAACCATTTAGTATGCATTTGTCTTTGGAGTTTTTCTAGTTGCTGAAGCCTTCACTCTGAATGGGAAATTAAGTTTTCTAATATTTCTCTCATTTCTCTTGTTATCTCTCAGACTTTGGTTAGATGCGTCATAACAGCTTTACACATCCAGAATCTCCAGAAGGAAAGACGAGCTCCAGGGCTTCTCTTGGTCTCCCTAAAGCTTCAGTTCTGATTTTCCACCCCAACCCTGCAAAGGTATGACTGTCTATAAATAAATTCCAGGAGGCTAAACTAAATAAGCTGTGTTAGGACATGTTTTGAATGGCACAATTCACACACATCTGAGACCCCAACACTTCAAGAACTAGAATTCTAGTGAAACTAAAGCTTCACTAGAAATGCTGGCGAAACTTTCCTAGGAGCAAGGCCTTAATAAACTGGCCTTGACCTTTTACAGCTATTTTTGTTGTCTAAAAAAGAAGTTTCCTTTGTATATTCATCAGCTTTGAACTCTGTTCTAATCTTCTTCAGCTATGAGTAATTAATTACATATACATCAAATAGATTTAGCCAGGGGGGCTCAGTTTAGCAATACAATTCTCATTTCTGTTTGAGAAGCTCCAAATTTTAGCTCGGGTAGTAGTCATTGCTAGATATTGTAATATCTGAACAAAACCACAGCAATATTTCCTCCTCACAATCCAGTAGATGAATTTCTCAGCTCAGCAGTAAACACCTTCCCTAATATTTGTGAAGTGTATTTGCAGCAAGTGAGGGAAGGTGCTCTGCATGGCATTTTGGACTGTACTGTTCCTTTCTCTTATGAACACCGTATAGAGCTCTCAAAATGCTTTTGAGGATAGGAGCTGTAACGTGACTTAATGGAAAACTTCCTGCAAAGATGAAGTAAAAGAATCTGCAAAGGGGGATGTCTTACAGTGATATTGTTCCAATCCAGTTAAGTTTTTGCATAGAAAAAGCATATCAGATTGCCAAGTGTTGAAACAACAAGGAGGAGTACGCAATTCACCTTAATTCAAATTAGAATTTAAATATATATTAGGAATAATGTGACATGTTAAGCCATATCCCTTAAAAAGATACAGTATTAATGCCCTGAAGATGTACAGTTCAACTGGAATCAGGCAATTCCTTTAATTCAAATTTCTTTGCAACTTGTAACTCATATATACATTATGTATACATATATACTTGTAACTCGGTGTATACATTCTCGCCTTCCCCCGCTCTCTATTAGTTATGACCAATTTTTTATTTATCCCTTGAAAATGGTTTAAAACTCAAATAGGGTTGCTATTTTCTCTAGAAGGAAAGGTACAAAGTTAACAGGGCCATAAAAAGAAGCAGTCAATAAAAACACTCAACATGGAGTGTTGCCTCTAGAAATTTCAAACTTTACTCATGACTTAATTTCCCAGTTTGTGGTGGAAACCTGGAAGTTTACAAGGTGGCATGTTTTTTAAGTGCTGAATGTTAAGCTATGCATGGTGATTATCAATGAACTTGGTAAACCTGATAATTGTTAACCAGTATGCTCTGAAATGCATCATTTTTAGTTTGGAGGAGGCTGAGGGGAGACCTCCTTGCCCTCTCCAGCTCCCTGAAAGGAGGGTGTAGAGAGGTGGGGGTTGGCCTCTTCTCCCAAGGGAGTAATGCCAGGAGCAGAGGAAATGGTGTGAAGTTGGGGCAGGGGAGGTTTAGGTTAGATCTTGGGAAGAATTACTTTCCCTTGAGGGTGGTCAGGCAGTGGAAGGGCCTGTCCAGGGAGGTGGTGGAGTCACCATCCCTGGAGGGATTTCAGAAGTGTGTAGATGTGGCACTTCAGGGCATGCTCTAGTGCCCGAGATTGTGGGGGTCTTTTGTGTGTGTGTGGTTGGACTCGGTGATCTCAGAGGTCCTTTCCAACCATGAAGATTCTGTGACTCTGTGATGTGAGTGAAACACTTTATGGATTCAAGTATAATCAGACACTCAGACACTTTTAATAACAAAAGGGCCTTTTTTCTTTTTTTTTTCTTTGTTTCCTATTTTTTTTAATTTTTTTTCCTTTGATTATTCCTAAATAACAATATGCTTCCTAAACTCTTATGTCAGTATGGCAATCTTTAAGCATCTGTGATCAGCACCCATGAAGTCAAGAAGGTTACATATAGTCCTTATCAGATGTGTTTACATTCACTCATACAAACCATCACTCAGCAGCACTCTTAAGTATGTACTTAACGACTGTTTATTGCTATGCTAACCGGGACCTGTGTTGGGAGAACCTTGTAGCCTCAGGAAGCTATAGACTGTGGAAGCTGTACTTTCCCTTTACTGATACCCAGATTAGGCTTTCCTGACCTTAGCCAAGATTAACCAGTTGTTTTGATCAGGGTGGTGGTTCCTTAGGGTCCAGTAAGAAGGGCACTCACACTCTGTGTCTTGCTTAAAATGGCATTTATTAGGGCTAACTTCCTTTTCTGGAGCCAAAACAATTAGCAAGTTTGGAGTCTGCATTGACAATGGAATTAGCTCTTGCTAGGCCAATTTCATCAAGAAGAAGAAAGTTCTGCTGTATGGTTGAGTGCAATGTACATTCCCAAGGTAGGAAGAAAGCTTCCCTGACGTTCAGTTGCTCTGTCTCTGCACAGCTTCTGGACAAAGAGGAACACTCCGTGGTTCAACTGATTTGTTTTCCCATCTGCATTGCTGGACACTACCAAGCAATTACCCGTGTTTTGGTTTCGTGGGACAGTCCTGTATGCACCTATGACTAGAATAGCTATCTTGCAAGTAGCATTTAAATGGCTTGTTTTACCAGACGTACAACTCCATACACAATAATTTCCCAATACTGTATCATCTCAGACACTCAAGTCTTAATACAGTTGCCTTTTTATCTTTCTTTCACTTTATTGCTTTTCAATTGCCCCCCACCTCCACAAAGAAAAAAAAAAAAGGGGTGTGAGAGAGAGGTTTCAGTTACCTAGGGGGTTACAAAGCACAAGCTGGTATTATCTTTATTATTTTCATAACTAACTCATTTCCTAAAGACATAGACATAAACATCTAGGAGATTTTTGGCTTGTCTTCCAGAAAAGCCAGAAAATGACTTTGGTTTCATAGTATAGAAGGCTTGAGGTTTGTGTTTCCATTCCTGATGACTTGGATTACAATTAATAGTAAAACCTATTTTATGCTGAAGAGAAGTAAGAAGAAATCTTCTATATTTTCTTTATAGTTGCCATTCCTATGAACATGAATTTATCAAAGAAAGACATTTTAAACATTTAAATAGTTAGGCTGATGATGTAGTAAATCTTGTAAATTGCATTAGTCTTTCAGGTAATGCAGACAATTAAGGCTGTGGTATGGGTGACTGCAGACTTTGGTAGGCAGCTACACAATGACCATAGAAGCATAGAATCGTAGAATACCAGGTTGGAAGGAACCTCAAGGATCATCTGGTCCAACCTTTCTTGGCAAAAACGTGGTCTAGACAAGACGGCCCAGCACCCTGTCCAGCCGAATCTTAAAAATGGCCAATGTTGGGGACTCCACCACTGCCCTGGGGAGATTATTCCATGGGCTGACGGTTCTCATTGTGAGGAATTTTCCTCTTGTGTCCAGTTGGAATGTCCCCAGGAGTAACTTCTACCCTTTACCCTTCATGTTTTCTCTGTGACTCCTTGTAAAAAGGAAATCTCCATCTTCTTTGTAGCCACCCTTTAAATACGGAACATGGTGATAAGGTCTCCCCTAAGCCTTCTTTTCTCAAGGGTGAACAAACCCAGTTCTCTCGGCATTTCCTCATACGGCAGGCTTCCCAGCCCTTGGATCACCTTGGTGGCCCTTCTCTGGACCCTCTCCAGCTTGTCCACATCTTTTCTGCATAGCAGGGACCAAAACTGAACACAATATTCCAGGTGTGGCCTGACAAGCGGTGAGTAGAGTGAGATAATGACTTCTGTATCTCTGCCAGTGATGCTCTTGATGCACCCCAGCATCCTGTTGGCTCTCTTTGCCGCAGCAGCACACGCTCACTCATGTTGAGCTTGTTGTCCAGTAGGACCCCCAGGTCTCTTTCCACAGAGCTGCTCCCCAGCCAGGTAGACCCCAGCCTGTGCTGCACTCCTGGATTATGTTTTCCCAAGTGCAAGACCCTACATTTGTCTTTGTTGAACTTCGTAAGGTTCTTGTTAGCCCACTCATCCAGCCTGTCCAAGTCTTCCTGCAGGGTGGCTCTCCCTCCCAAAGTGTCCACTTTCCCCCTCAGTTTGGTGTCATTGGTAAACTTTGATCCCATCATCCAGATCACACATGAAGACACTAAGCAGCGTTGGAGCCAGTATCGATCCCTGGGGCACCCACTTGTGACAGGCTGCCAGTTTGAAAAGGAGCTATTTACCACCACCCTCCAGGGCGCCTGTGGGCCAGTTCCCCACCCACCACACAGACCACTTCTCTATACCATAGTTCATCAGTGTCTCTAGGAGGAGACTTCTCTACCTGGAGAAATCCAGGCACACAATCTCCACTGCTTGCCCCACATCAGCCAAGCAGGTTACTTTGTTGTAGAAGGTGATCAGGTTGATCAAGCGTGATTTGCCCTTGGTGAATCAATGCAGGCTTTTCCCAATCACATGCTTCATTTGACTTTTAATGTCTTCTTGTAGATGGGATTAGCCTTATTTGAGTCTTCTGGGACATCCTCTGATCTCCATGACTTCTCAAAGACTACGGAGAGTGGCCTTGCAACAACATCAGCCAGCCCTCTTAACACCCTCCGGGGGATATTGTCAGGGCCTATCGATTTGTAGAGTTGAGCTCCCGTTACAAGTCGTGTACCAACTCTTCTTCCACTGGCAATGGGTCTATGGTTGCATCAACTTGGATTTTTTTTGCCCAACATCAACAGTGCTGGTAAAGACAGAAGTGAAGAAAGTGTTGAGAACCTCTGCCTTTTTAGTGTTGTTGGTGACTAATTCACCTCCTGTTTAACAGTGGGCCAATATTTTCCTTCTGTTTATGCTTATTGCTAATGTATCTGGAGAACTTTTTCTTGTAGTTTTTGAGATCTCTGGCTCAATTTGAGTTGAGCTTTTGCTTTTCTAACTGCATCTCTGCAAGTCCTGGCAATGCTGCTGTTCTCAATGGATGGTCTCAATTGGTCTGCTTCTAGTATGCTTCTTTTTTGGTTTTGAGCAGACTCAGAAGCTTGCAGTTAAGCCAAGGGGGCTCTTGCTCTGCCTGCTCTCCTGGGGATGAACTGGTTTTGTGCTTCCAGGAGAGTGTTCTTGAAAAGCTGCCAGCACTCACTAGCTCCTTTATCCTCCATGGAAGCTTCCCACGGAATCCCTCCCAGCTGAGTTCTCAGCGAGCTGAAGTTTGCTCTTCTAAAATCTAAAACATTTGTCTTTGTACTAACCTTCACTGTGCTCAGCAGCGTGGTTTGTGAGCAGCAAGTCACAGCAGTGCCTCACTCCTGGTTGGCACATCTAACATTTGTATGAGGAAGCAGGCCTCTATGTATTCCAGGAACTTGGTGGATGATACGTGAGCTACTGTATTGTTTTTCCAACAAATGCCTGGGTAGTTGAAGTCACCCGTAAGACCCAGGCTCTGTTGACCTGAAGCTTGCTTAAGTGACCCAGGTAATGTTTCGTTGGCCTTTTTTGTCTTGGTTTGGAAGTCTGTAGCAGATGCCCTGCTGTAAGATCCCCCTTGGAGATGACCCCTCTGATTTTGACCCAGAGACATTTGATAGGGCTTCCACAATAAACATAGCTGACATCTATACATTCAAGGTTCTCCTTAACATAGAGTGTGATGGTGACTCCTCTTTTTCCCTGCCTGTCTGTATGGAACAGCCTATAGCCACCCATCTTGACCTTCCAGTCATGTGAGTTGTCCCACCATGTTTCCAGTTACTCCTATGGTATCATAACTTTCTGATTTTCTGACATGATGGCCACTTGAAAAACATGTCTGTTAATCTCTGAGGACTGTACTATATTTTAGAAACAAATTAAACACACGGTAGCATATGACAAGTACTTGAAGGGTGGGGGTTTTTTATCATCTTGAAGTGAGAAGGTCATACCCTGGTATTACAATTGGAAGCATGCCTGATACTAGCAAGGATAGCATCTCTCTCAAATCTTTTAATTTGCTTTTCTGAGAGCTTTATCGAGATTTGTGCTTTGAAAAGAAGGCTATTTGGTTTTGTTTTCACAATACGAGCATGTCTACACAAGCTCCAGGTAGCTCGCTGAAACGTACACAAAACTACAGTAGAGCAGCAGGGACAACATCTTTAGCAAAAAGTCCACTTGAGGATCCAGTGCAGATCTTTCAGCTCTGTCCTCGCTGTATGTATTCTCTACCCCTCTGCTTCCTAGGGAGGAGCTAGGCCAGGAACTGTATGAACTGCTAGTAAAAAGAGTTTAGCATTTAAGCCTAAATTCCTGGACAATCCCCCTCTGAATTAGTGAGCTCTTAATTTGTCTATTTGAGCTACAAGCCCATCTTGTGATGCATTGGCTCCTCCTGCTTCACCACACCAGTCAATTCGGCATAAAATGGTCTGCAAAAAATAAGACATGCTGCCTGCACAGCACTGTCATTGTTGTGACAGTACGTCTGTAGGCACAGAGCGCACAGACAATCCACCTGAAAGCTTTTGCAGCACTGAGAATAGGGCTTCATGGCTCCATTACTTCTAGAAGGATGACATCTCTCTTGCCTTTGTACTGTTCCACCATCTCACACAACCCATGCGTTGTCACGTCTTCCCTGTTGCTTCTTTTATGTGGGTTTTCCAGTTTTGGAAGGCCAAAAGATACCAAGAGCAATCTGAAACAGACTGTGCTGCTAGCCTTCTTGCTGCCATAGCTGGGCTTATAATCTGAAGCATCCCTGAATATCTGTATGTTATATTGCAGTCAGTACACAACTGTACCAGACATAAAATGTAGCAAAGCCAGGAATAATTGGGAAACCTGGGATAATTATTAAGTGCACCTTTTTGTTTCTTTCAGTGGATCTGCAGGCAGTGGTGGGAGCACTGTGTGTCACGTTGGTTTCATAGGCTCTTGGTGTTACCTGGAGGCAAGAGTCTTGGCAGTGTCCCTGTGTTTGTCTCATTGCTCTCCCCTGTGATCAGGCTCAGCTTGTTGAGTAACGAGGAATCCTCAAAACTCTGCTGCACAAACTCAAAACATGCTGCACAATTACACACTGTGTTGAACAAACTTTTAACAGCAGTAAGGTGTTTGGGAAGCAAAAAACCTAAACTTTATTTCCTGGGCTAGTGCAGTTACCATCTGGTCAGCAGTTGTGAGTGGCTCGCTGTTCAGATCTGAAAGGCTGCGTTGGCAACCATGTGGATTATATCCTTTCTCGGTAGCTACTTTTGTTCTAGATGGTATAACACTTCTTTACTAACCTCTTTAAAATTGGGTCTTTAAACAGACACAGAAGAAATTTTGTACCTTTTATGGAGAAGTATCATTAAATTTTCTCACTGCCAGTGTGCCAGTTGATACACTGCTGCACTTGTTTGTTATTATAAAAAGCTCCAACTAAAATTACAGGCCACAGTGTCATTATAGCTCAGAAGTGAACTTCATCTATGATCTCTCTCTCCCACTCTTCTTGTGGGCACGATTCCCAAAGGACCAGCTCTCACTAGATGTTTCCCAGCGTAGAACTACCTGGGAGTAGTTCTCACTTGCCAACCACAGTCATAGGAAAGGCATTCTCCTTATGGAATCATAGAATCATTTAGGTTGGAAAAGACCCTTGGGATCATGAGTCCAACCATTAACCCTACTCTACAAAGTTCTCTTCTACACCATATCCCTCAGCACCACATCTAAAGGACTCTTAAACACATTCAGGGGTGGTGACTCAACCCCCTCCCTGGGCAGCCTATTCCAGTCTCTGACCACTCTTTCCATGAAGAATAGCTTCCTAATGGCCACTCTAAACCTACCCTGTTGTAGCTTGAAGCCATTCCCTCTTGTTCTATGGCTAATGACCTGGGAGAAGTGACCAGCACCAACCTCTCTGCAGTTGTAGAGAGTGATGAGGTCTCCCCTCAGCCTCCTCTTCCTCAAACTAAACAGTCCCAGCTCCTTCAATCCCTCTTCATAAGAAGAGGTACTTAGCCAGTACCTTCATTTTTGTCTGAGTGAAACCTGAAGCTGTAGCTGTGAGTGCAGATCCCCAGGTTGGGAGTTGGCAGTCCTTTCCAATTGCATTAACACAGCAGCCTCCAGTACGACCAGGAACTGCCAGGGATTCCTCTCTCAGTGCCTGTGGTGAGCTACTGATACAGCTACATAAACCTGTGTCTTCCAAACTTCATTTACCCACAGGCATAAAGTCAGAAGGTGGATCGCTCCCTTCTCCACTCACCACTTCTTTCAAAGGACACTCGAGCCCAGCTGCCTCTGCTTTTCTTCTATGGCCATAGAACTAAGGAGAGAGACATAGAGGAGGAGAAACACTCACCTGTTGCTGTACAGTTTCGGGAATGTCTACACTGCAAATGAAGGGCCCCCAGCTTGAAACGCTGAGGAGTTTGATGATGGTTCTGGAGCTGGTTCTGTGAGGACCAAGCCACCTCCAGAATTAGCATACCAATACTGCATGCCCAAGCCAGTAAAGCCTGCTTTGCCACACGGCATGTTGGCTGGAGTGCAGCACTACAGGGACACCGAAGGGACTGAGAACCCAAGCTGGTGAGTGTGCCAGGTCCTGCAAAGTACTGCAAATTTACCCAGCCCTTGCTGGCTCCTGAGCACAGAAAGCTATCCGTCTTTACTCAGCTCCTGAGTTGAATCTAGCAGCTCTCCACCTCTTTCCTTGTCAGGCAAGGTTTTCGATAGCTTAGTGTGCTTTTGATCTCAGGTTCTGATTCTCAGGTTTTTCTTGAGAAAAACAGGCCTGTCTGGCAGCACAGAAATAGATTAATAGTTCATGAACTGTTCTCTTAATGGTGTTTGGAATTGCCTCCAGAGATGCTTCATTTCTGTTGTGGTGCATACCCTACGTACTTCCCATCACAGCCTCTTTTGATGTAAAAGTCCCTTCAGACAGAAGAATATCAATTAATTCAATGGTGATGCACTCACTATTAATACTAAATTATACAAATATCTCTACTATCCACATGCATTATTATTATTAGGGCATGTCTTCACATGGGAACTATTATGGAATTAGGTAGGTGTGAATTTGTAACTTTTTCACACAACTCCCCAAAAGAGTTCTCACTGTTATACAAAGCACACCTCTGCAAGAGTCAATTAAGCAAAACATCATCAGAGTGCTCAGTCTAGGTTCAAAGTGGCTACTGGAAGAGCTAGCACTACATTAGTCATCACAGTTTGCCAAAATCAGGTGCTGTAGTTCATCCCAATATAAAGAATGTGCAATTAAAAATCCCAGTTTCTGGCATAGCTTAGCAGTGATGAAGATTTGGAGGGCACTTTCTCTTACAAAGTGTGGGGAACTGATCTGCAACTAGTGCTACATGCAACAACCACTATCGTTTTGACTGAACTGTAGACCACTTTTCAGCAATCTAAGCCTAAAAAAAATATATCAAACTAAGAAATAGTCTTTTGTACAATTGTTAAGGTTAACTGTTAAGTCAGAGAATAAAGAGCTCACCTTTGTGACTTGAACAACAGAGAAAATACTGGTTCTCAAAACTACCAGTTTTGGTCTCAAGCCAATTCACTTCCTAAATACAGTTAAAAAATTACAGCAATGCTCATAATAGCACTTTAAACAGCTTATAATAGTATTTTAAATATCACAATGAAGTCCTGCTGAATATGAATTGTTTTAAACCTCTCTCGCAAGAACAGAGTAATAGACACAGAGGTAGAAAGGATTTTCCGTTCTTGCATTTAGGAGATTCAGAAATGGAATTGTATTGCATATAAAGCTCATTATCCTGGATCCCTTAGGGAAAAAGGGAAGAATATATTTGCATCAAGCTCCTTTTTATGGCCTCGAGAATTTTTTGCACTCCCCATTATTATTGGCATACTACAGAAACCTGTTCTGACGAACATTTCTCCAGCAAAACTAGCCCACAAATGCCAATGGTGAATAGACACACCATGGCAGATTCTAAAA
Source organism: Tringa tobata (assembly GCA_033628505.1). Taxonomy (NCBI): domain Eukaryota; kingdom Metazoa; phylum Chordata; class Aves; order Charadriiformes; family Scolopacidae; genus Tringa; species Tringa tobata. The sequence continues at coordinate 541,941 of JAHREE010000546.1, read as the reverse complement.
GCCTAGCAGGGAAAGCTCTTCAGCTTCTCTTACCGTTTCCTAAACCTGTGCAGAGCTATGGCAATTTACACCAGCAGGGCATTGGCCCTATATGATTCTATTTCCTGAGAAGTGCCGCTCTAGAGATGCTGAAGGAGTGTCTGGGGACCATCAGCAGTTCCCAGAGTCCGTGCTGAGAACCCACCCAGACCCATCTGACCTTCTGGGGCTCCCTGCCCTTGCCTTCTGCTCTTACAGCAAGGGCTGCGCCAGGTGTTTCTCCCCATGAATTGTCTCCCTGTTCCCACCCAGGACTGATAAAAGCCAGGAAGGTAGTCTGTGGAACAGCTGACCTAGCTACTGGTGTAGGCACAGAATGGATTTTAGAGCCAAAAAAAGCTCTGAAAGAATAGTGCAACATTAACTCTAGTCATCGTTTTGTAGAGTCAAGCTTTCAGAAAGAATGTTTTTAACTGAGGGCAAATTACTACCCCCTACACATGACAATTTCAGGGATATTCACTTCCTTGTTCTCCTCATCTCTCCCATCTGTTTCCTCTATTTTTGCATGCCCACATCACAAGTACACGTTAATTTCTTTTCTTCTGTCTCCCCTTTCCCTCTCCCCCCGCCCCCGACTTCCTCACAGATTTGCCAGGGGCACAGTGAGCCTGTGAGCACTCTCCTCTTCAACAGACAGACTCCAGGCAGAATTCAGGATGAGAAAGGAAATTAATAAGGAGTTTCACTCAGCCAGGAAGCGTTCAAGTGTCCACTAGCCAAAGGCAATTCACTGTTTTGACGGTGTTGTTAAAGCAAGCAGATCAGTGTACCTGCTTATTCTGGACAAGACAATGGGACAGAAGGACCTAAAACCAGGTACCAGAAACTCTAATGGGCTGATTGCCCAAGAAAGTTGACTATACCTCATGAAATGTGCCCTACAGGTAAATTTGACTAATTGCAACATGAAAACCACTCCTCTGGAAGTTAGGATACCCACCTCCGATTGAAGACCCCACCCGCTGAGCCTGCGCAGTAAATTTAAGTAAATTTAACCTTTAATTGAAGACGAGGGCATTTTACACCAATCAGCTTCAAGATGAGAAATTATGAGCACCAGTAAAAGGTTGATGAACAATGAATATGTTAATTATGTTAATTTACAATGTACAAATGAATGACTGTTTCAATGCCATGTGTGCTAGCTTTGCGGAAGAACCTCCTAGTGCCCGTTTCTGCGCCAAACTGCTAATACCTTGACTCCGTGTTACTGGCTTGCACACCGGGTAAAGGATCCCACGAGTTTTGGGGCAAGAAGAACACTAAGAAGTAAGGCACAGGAATTGATGGCACCAAGAGCAGTTTTAAACCCACAAAGAAATCGGAGCCAAAATGAGCTGGGCCAAACAGATAGAAAGCTGAGCTGCTGCCCTGCTCCCAGAGGAACAAAGACTTCCCTAGAAGATATTCTGACCAAGGAATTTTGCTTCTGTGTCCAGGAGACTAAAAAATGCTAGCTCGTTTTAATTGTGTGGATGGCTTATATTTACTTCCAAGACTAAGTCCTAATTTCAAAGCTTGTCAAGATGCCTCTGATACATAAACAAAACAGCAATTCTGATTTTTTTAGCCTAGCATCAGTCAGAAGGAGCCAGCTCTACTCCAGCCTAAGCCCTACATAAAATTCACTTGGAGACACACCTTCCCAGAGTCCCTGCAAAAATAGAAGATGGGTTTTTTCAAGTATCAAGCCCTAAAGAAACTACTGCAGTAACATCATTCAGACCGAGTCAAAAGTGTTTAATGGAAATCATCAAAAAGAACAATATAAAAACGAAGAGGATCTATATACAACAAAAATGAAGATGTGTCACTAAAATAGTTTGTCTTCTAAACTGTCTCGGGCATGGTCAACGCAAAGACCTGAAATAAGCAAAAAAAACCACTCTGAACTGCATTCGTGTAGTTTGTGGGTAGATTTATGGGTTGACCAAGAACTAACCCTCAGAAAGCAACCACTGAGGGTTCAGAAACACATGTGTACAAAGAGGTCTGTTCAAACAAATAAGGAAAACACGCGGCACATACAGATCACTGGAAGCCTCCAATCAGTTCCTGTGAAGACCAAGGATAATCGAAATTGAACACAGAATGCTAAGTACATGGATTATAAATACCTTCCCTTCTTCCATGCATATTGTATAGCCTGGGGCATTGGAGGCAGGTGTGGATATGAAATGAAATTCCTATTCCTCATCAATTTTGAACAAGTATCAGAAATAAAATTTTATCAAGTACCTGTCATTTTTGCCATTGAGCAGCACCTTTCCCTACTTCCTCACTGGCCACCTTCTGCCACGGCTGGGTGACTAAAGTTTAGGTCCTCATTTAAACCAGTCCTTGAACTAGTCTTAGGAATTGTGTGTATTCCTTTTAATTTTAAGAGAGCAATAGAACTTGAACCGCATAGGGGCTGCTAGAGGAAATCAAAATGAGAAAATTAGATTACTCTGAGTGATGAAGCAGGACTTTCTCCATCTATTACTCCCTGTTTGACTTTTTCTGATTTACACACAGACTTGTTCACAGTAATTAGCAGAACAGGCACCCTGACTGGGGACTCTGCACCTCACCAGGCACAAATGCTGCATCTGCAAGCACCACATGTAAGGTAACATTTCCCTGAAATGCAAACCTCATGTTTGCTTCCGAGTATAATTCCCACATCTAATTAAAGCTTGTCTAATATACATGCCATAACCAGGAATGTTCTTTGAGGCCACCTTCATCGTTCTTTCTCAATTGGAATTAAAAAATAATTGCAATATATTTAAGAGACACTAGAGGGAAGCCAAGACATCTTGACAACCCTCTCTAATAATACAGCTTGCAATCCTGAACGCCAAGTTAAAAACAAAAAATCCATAACGTGGTGTAGAAAATACTGGTTGGACTTACTACTTGTAAAGATGCCAAAAAAAAATTATTAATTTACAGCATAGTTTTGCTGTTTCTTCTTCACTGGCACTCTGCATGATGGTAAGACTGCAGGCTGTTCCATCTAGGGGTTCCCTTGGTGATGCCGAGACCCTGGGAACTTCCCCTGTTGTAACACTTGGCAGTAATCTCATGAAGCATTCAGGTGGTATGACAGCTTGCTAATATACACTGTAAGTACGGGTGGTGAATATGTTGGTGTTTTCTTCCTTATTTGCTGTTTGTTACACAGTTGCTCTAATAATTTCTACTCTGGACATACATTTTCTTTGTTCTTTTTTTCAGCACCCATCACACTGACAAAACTATCGGGATGTCAGCTCTGTGTGTCCCTTCACCAGGGTTACAGAAAGGACTATCACCCAGAGGTAATTCAGATGCAAATATGGTCAGAACAACTGGTTTACATTTCTGCTCTGAGCTGCCCCGGGCTTCTTTAGAAACCCCAGACAGCTCTGGTTATGTGACTGATTGCCCCTTAAGTTCTTCATTTCCCTCTCCCAACTTCTTACTCTGCCACACACATTTGTTCCCAAACAAGCAGCTGTTTACCCTTTTGCCATTGTTCCCCATTTTGCTGACTTTGTATCCTCACTTGGTTTTTACAATACAGGTGTCCTGGTACTTCCTACTTTGGCCATCAATTCTGTTAAATTAGTACCACTGTATTTTGCCCACAGCATGCTGCTGTTTCTCATCCTGTTGTCTTCTTAGAAGCGACGACGCAAGTCAGCGTTAACCATCGGCACATTTACCTTAACATCTCTCTTTATCTTCACTCCTCAGCAAGAGGGGTGACAAAAAAAAAAAAAACAAAACCCAAAACCAACCAAACAAAAAACATTTGATATACAAAATAAGCAGATGGTAACACAATGCCAAAAATAGCTTATTATGTTAAGTGCAATAGAAAAAGCTTGCTATAAAGCTTGATTGCAACAACATTTCAATTTACCAGTTTAAATACAAGACTTGCATTAAAATATTTCTTGAGATACATCTCTTGGTGATTTCTTTAAAATTTATATACACGTATCCAGTTGTAACACTTGACAGTAGTCTCATGAAGCATTCAAAGAGTATAACTTGATAAGTACACACTGTAGATAGGAGTGGTTAATGTCTGTACAATTTCTTCCTTCAAGGGATTATAACATTATGTTGAGTACTAGCCTCAGACAGGTGACCAGCCACCTGATGCAGTATAATACCCCCAAGCTCTTCCCCGAGACCCACAGTCTACCCTTTCAAGGCTCACTGGATCCAGATGGTGTTGCCTCTTTCTGGTCTGCGAGGCTCTACTGTAAGTTCTCCAAAAGTGGAGAAAAACTGCTCCATTTCCTTCTGCAACATATCATTCCTCTTCTCTGCATCCTCCTTGGCCCGTTCTGCATTACGCATTTTGATTTCTACCATTGTGAACTTCTTCCGCTCTTGATCCAGTTCTTCATGCAGGGCCATCATTTCCGTCTCCAGGGTGAGATTTCTCTGCTCCAAGCTGCAAAAACAAAATGAAAGCAGACAGCTTCTGAGCAGCACTCCTCACTCACTTGGGCAGAAATGCATGCCACCAACAAATTCATACGTGTATCTTTTAATTTACAAAGCTTAGACTGAATTTTTGAGGGGTGTATCTACAAACCCTGACTTCATCAAAGAACCATTCTCCTAGAGCAATCTCTTTGTTACCTCCTTTAGAAAATCCCTAATAACAGCCACTGGCAAGGTGCACAGCAGCAAACAGCTCCATCTAGTTCTCCAGGAACAGGCTGAGTATTCCTTTTACTTCTAAAGTGCTGACACCCAGCTCCTGCTGTAGATGCACCAGTGTCACTTACGAGGTCAGAATGCTGCCCTGAATGCCTTTGTTTCACTGCTAATCTCCTTTCTTCAGCTGATTTATCTGCTCTATCTATTTGCAGATATGGATTGACAATTTAAAAAAAAAACAACAACCTGCAATGACCATGGCTTTTGTCTAAACAACTGATGGCATTTCAGGTCTTTCCAGTGGAAAGCATTAGAAATCCTAGTGGCACTAAATACACAGGCATCACGGATATTGAGCATTATCAGAACTGCTCTACTACACTGCGTACTACGCTGAAAATAGTGATGTGGGTGAAGGACTGCAATATTCCAGATGCTCCACTTTTGCTCACAGCTGCTGTCGCCGGCAGCTCTCACATGTTGGGATCCAGCTGTGACTTGCAGTGCCAGAGGCACCAATGCAAAAAGGCTTCTGTGCAACAGAGGTGAGGACAGAGCGAGTCCCGAACAGCTTTACTGAAGAACCTTTATCACCAAGAGAGAGCATTCAGCTCTGCACTGCTCTGTGCACCAGTTAACGCTAAGCCCAGACTTTGAGGTTATTCACATTATGGCCATCCACGCTAGGAAGCTCACTGTGTGCCAGAAGAGTCCACACTATCTGTAGACAAAGACACAGCCCTCCCTTGCCTTCTTTAAAAGGTCCGAGCTGTGAAGGAAAGGCTGAGGCAAAGCAGCAGTGCGGAGATAGGATCATCCCAGGTGCAGCACTGTCTCAAGAGGAATGAGGGCTCCAGAAAGGAGCTCAGCAGTCTCCCAGCCCCCAAAACTACAGGTGGAATAAGCCAGGGCACTGCTTTCACTGAGTGGTGATGCCCGGTTGCCCTTCTCAGTCTCTGGAGAACTAGGGGATCAACTAATGAAAACACTGTGAGAGCCTACCGATTTTGTTAATTAGATTCTACAGGAACTCACGAGGTTCTGGCTTTATTTTTAATGCCAACAGAATAGCACGTCACAACCACGGCAAGCAGTTGCTCTGAAACAAATCCCTTCGGATCATTGTGCCAGAAAAGCCATGTCAGAGTACGTCGACACGGAGAGATGGGAGACTCGGTGGCCAGCACCCAGCAAGTCACGAGAGGGAAGGACCTGGATTTCCTCTGCAAAAGGCAGTCTGATGGTAGAGCCAAACCGTTCTTACCTTTTTATCCTTGTCTCATACTCCAGTTTTTGCTTGGCCATCTCTTGCTTCAGGCTGGACACCAGGCTGTGCAAAGCACTGTGATTGTTAGTACTGTTGGTGACAAACGTTTCACTGTTGTCACTACTGCTGGTGGCTCGGCTGCTGTGGCCCCCCACACTCCTTCTGTCACTTTTGTTTTCATAGTCACCCGGGTTAGAGAGGTCTTCATGCGGTGGTTCATCCAGCACAGAGTCTTCAAAGTTACCCACATAAAAGTCCTGCTCGGGGCAGGTGGTGGTGGATGAACGACAGGAGTTGGAGTGCTCAGGGAGGGATATTTCACAAGAGGACGTTGACCAGGTGGCACTGTCCACACTTTGTTTGTCATCAGAGTTCACCATGGAGAACTGCTGGTGTACGTTGTCGTAGGTGGAAAGCCTGTTGTGCTGGCCTGACTCGCTCACCGGTTCCTTCTGTTTGTTGTCCCTCAGTGTGACGTAGCCATTGGGCACCCAGCCCAGGGTCTGGCTGTTGGTGGGGTTGCTGTGCCCGTCTGTGCTAGAGACACCCATCCGCACACCTCCGTTCTGCACGCTGTGGGTGCCCATCTTAGTCACCGGCCCCTTCAGGGACGACGTTCTCCTGGTTTGCAGGGTGCAGTTTGGTAAGGTCTGGCTCTTCTCAGGGCCCTCCACCGAGCTGCTGAAGGACCCGTTGGTGACTATGCCACTGCCTTTATTAAAAGCGGGGTTTTTTTTCACCATGAGCGGTGGGCTTCTGGTGACATCCAGTTTCTGGATGCTGTTTCTGGGGCTATTTGTCTTGCTGCCTGGCAAAGCAGTTGGAGACTCATTGTCCACGCTTCCCCTTTGGGGAGACTCAGGTTTGTCCCATGAGCAGTGCCTCACTGCTGTCTCCTTGGTGTTGTTGTTCTCTTTGTTCTGTTGCTGCCCCGCAATGGCTTTCTTTGGCATTTCATTGTTGTTGTTGCATACCTCAGGTCCCAGCTGAGGGTCTGCATCCTTGGGAAACAGCTCTTCATGTTTGCTGATCATCACTGACATTAGCTGCTGGACTACTACTGTGCCTGAAAGGAGACACCAAGCACATGGGCATTAATGGCCTGTTTTGTTTAGGGCATAAATATGCTATATCCATCAGATTCCACAAATACTTACTACATATTCAGCTTATACAAACATTTAAACAATGCATCCATCTGTGAAACACCCTGAATGTTTAACACACCTGAGGTGCCCCTGGCTACCAGGCCAGATCAGCACCACCTCCCTCTTCCATCCATCAAACCAAGCCAGGGGCCCTCACAGACCCCCCAAGAACAGGAACTTTGGGGAAGAAGCTATTAACATCACCATAATTACATCCCAGGAAGACCACAGAAGGAGACGATGAGGAGTGAAGGATAACATCATTGTAAGTGATGTGTTTCAACTCAATGTGGTGATCGTTTTTAAAACCAGTCTTTTTTCCGGCACAGCACCTGTATTTAGCAGCTTAACAGAAAACGGGCAGGCAAGGCATCTGCAATGCTGAATCACGGATGTTTTAGTCTTTTGGAGCAAAACAGGGCAGTAACATGACAGAAATAATTTAATTTTTCTGTTAAAAGCAGCCTTTAACTGCTCCACGGTGAGGCTGTATGCAGCCAGGAAACTATGCCATGATACAGAACTAATGCAGGACCACCGCTTGCTACTCGCTGCAATAAATGGCTACCTTTCCTCATAAAAAAACACCCCTTGGTGTGCACACCACTTGTCTGCACTCCAATTTAGCATTTATAGCTGGACCGGACTTGGGATAATAAAGATGTGCAAGTCTATTTCATTAAGCACACTCTCATTAAGGATTATTAAGAATATTTCAGGGACAAGGTCAAGATAGTTACAGTAACCACCCCATTTTTAAGCTTCTGGAGAGCTTTCAGAGGCATGCTGTGCTCTTCTAATCAATAATTTCCCACTGTGCGATATCATTTCACATCAACTCCTTTGTAATATTCTGGATCTTTATACTCCACCCTTTCAAAATACAACTACTAAGAAACAATTCAACGTGGGTACTTCACAACATCTTTTTTTTTAGTGTTCTTGTTTGTTTGCCGAGGCAAAATCATACATTAGAACTATGTAGAAGGAAAATTCACTTAGTTACTCCCGTGCCACATTTTGCTGTATTCCTTCCAGGAACGTTAGCTGTTCCGTGCAGAACATGCACTGTACTCAGGCAACTTCTACCACTGCGTTTTACAGGAAAAAATTGGCCCATGATTGAAATGCTCCAAAACCTCTCTTGAACCAAACAAAAGCAACTTCTCATCCCCGTTAACCGTTAACAGGTATGGTTACCCATAGCTGCACGCCTGACTTTGAACGACTGTGCAAGGAAAGCACTCTCTATCTTCCAAAATGAAAAGAGCAAATGAAGAAGGGTGGCCATGAGCCCCAAGTGATGTATAGTCTTTTATAAAAGTTCATATACATTCAACTATATGTAGCCCAATTGCAAATCAGCATAGTCTGGTGTCAAAATCTTAAAAGTTATGCTTAAAGAGAAGTCATAAATCTGTTTCGTCAAACGTATTTCTCATTAGTGGAAAAAAACCATGTGTGTCCCTTCAATGAATGTAGCATCTGTACTATTTCCTACAGCAGCCACCGTTGTCTTAGTGCTCAGGCTGTTGATAAGCAGGCTGCAGAGTTGCTTTCAAGAACTGGATAAACTTATTACTTTCCCTTTCCACCCGATTATAAAAAAAAGACAAAACAGAACAAAACAATAACTTTAAAAAAAAAACAACTCACAAACTTTAGGGAGCAGTCAGTTATGAAAAAATATAAACCCAGAAGATAGTATTTTATTTAGGAATGGCTAAGTCACAGAATCACAGAATGCTATGGGGTTGGAAGGGACCTCTGGAGATCATCCAGTCCAACCCCCTGCCAAAGCAGGGCCACCCACAGCAGGTCCCACAGGAACGTGTCCAGGTGGGTTTGGAATGTCTCCAGAGAAGGAGACTCCACCACCTCCCAGGGCAGCCTCTGCCAGGGCTCTGCCACCCTCACAGCAAAGAAGTTCCTCCTCATCTTTAGGTGGAACTTCTTATATTCCATTTTGTGCCCATTTCCTCTTGTCCTATCCCTGGGTACCACTGGAAAAAGTCCTCTGTCCCCACCCCAAATCTGCATTCATCTCCCTTGCCCCAGGCGAGCTGAAGGTAGGTGGTATCCCATCAGTAAACATCATCCTCTGAGATACCATTCTCATTGACTTCAGTGGTATAAATCAGCTCTGTGACATCTCTTTCCAATTCCAATCTAATGAACAATTTGAAGTAATTTTGTACTATTTAATACAAAAGCCTGGGGAAAAAAGGGACAGTTTGCTGCCTGACCAAGAGAAACATTCACATCTATCTCCCAGGCTGCTAAGCCCTACAGAAGTGCCAAGGTAAGAGAAGGCACCATGCCAGTCAGCCTGGAGGTTCTGTAGGTACAAATAGACAGGTTGAAAGCCAAGTGACAGCCAGTATGTTTAAGAGGAAGGAAAGAAAGCAGGAAAGGCTCTTGTGTTTCTCTCTCAAAACACCGTGGGGAGATGCTGTAAGACGTGTGAGCTGAATTTCAGTGAGACAGCGAAGCTTATCCCTGCACCTCCATATCAGTCACAGTGCATTTTAGACAAGGATCTACGGAAACTAGGGGGGAGCCACAAATGCAGATTTAAGGGTATCTGAAGCTGCAGAGGTTTGATGATGCTCATGCACAGTCATAATAAACATTCACATAAATTGGACACCTGCTCTTGCAACCCCTTTGGAGTCAAATGCATGGTCAAGCCGTTCTCTGTGACAACGAGAATCCAGACGTTAAAGGGGAGACGATGATTAAAAACCCTTTCCACAGTAGAAGGTTTCTGGCTTGTCTGAGCTACTGTTCAGACAGCTAGCCCTGGGTCTTCACCGCTTTCACACGTGATTTGTAAACACCACGTTTCTGTTCACAACAACACAGTCATTGTCTTAAGGAAGAAGGAGGAAACTTAAGACTTCAGGGAAAAAAAATTCAATGAACAAAGCATATGGGTAATTGTATCTGGGGAAGAGAAAATGCACCAAACAGAAAAAGAATAAATCCACACCCTCTCAAATAAACTATGGATACTGCATTTTTGAGTTCTGGTAAAATTTTTAGTGCAGGGTACATAGTGTACATAGTACAGCCCTAATTTCTGAGAGAGTTCAGTAAATCCTACGTATTAAGAAAAAAGTGTTTGGAGGCAGAAAAGGCGTCATGAATTAAAGTCACAAAGATTAAGCCTAGGAAGAAATGATAGGAGAAGTTTGTCATGGCCATATTTTTGTCTAAATCACAGCCAAATGTTACAGCCGGGCATTGCTGGAAATAACAGAAGCAGCAGGCAATTTGGTGGCTGTTGTGCAAGAAAGCACGTTGCCTTGCCGGGGCAGAAGGTGTGAACCTGTACTAACCGCAGGTAAAACATTAACTGCAGCCCGACCACGCGTGCCAAGTAAGAACATGCCATAGCAAGTTTTGTGAGAAAAAGTACATTTTTATCGAAGTTGCACAATCTCGTGCAAAGCCTGTTTGCAGTGCTGCACAGTTCAGTCACTTTTACAGTAACCTGCAAGATTTAACCCTGAAGTTCATTCAGGTTGAAGATATCTATGTCTAAAAAACAGATACGTGGATCTTACTGCACACACGACACTGCTCCTTTCCGTTACAAGTTATGCACACTCAGCTCACCCTCCATAATAGTCAGAGGATCTTCCACTTTGGGACGAAGGATGTTAGGGCCAAAAACGGTTGCCAGGTTTTGCACACTCATTTTGTTTACTCCTGAATAAGACTGGACTTCATCAAGGAATCTGTGGGGAAAAAAGAGGCCTTTAATGAACGTGTAAAAAGGAAATACATTTTTAAAAGTCAAAGCATGGGATGGTTTCTTAATGTAGTTCAAGTATTCCATTCCAAATCCTTCTGGAACATCTTAAAAGCTCAAGGCTCTTCTCCTCAATTTCAAATTTTCTTCAAAATGATACATTGATAACGAAATTTAAATCTCAGTCTGGACTGACTACAAGATAACTCTGTTGAACACGGTAACTTTCTCCAGCATAATTAATCAGCTACTTGCCTCAGACACTATCCTCAAAATGCAAATTGTAAATGTTTATATTATTTCTAAAATGTTTTTTTTTTTTTTTTTATGCTGGGAACTTTCTATAAGTTCACAAATTGCAACCCTGTAAGATTTATTTTTTTTTAAGATCTCAGATGTATTCACAAAACTATTCTATATACTACAAGACATAGACAGTTTTCAAGGACACCCTGCTGCAGGAGCACACAGCCAAGGCCAATAACTGCAGCTAGAAATAGGAAAACCAGGTCCTATAAAAAGGACAGAATACATTAATTTCCACCTTCTTGCGTTTCTTGCTGAGCGTGGCCTGCTTATGAAAGTAGAGCCATAACTGTGCACCTTCATAAAGCAAATTATTAATTAGTCAAGCAGTAAAACTATATTTTTAGTGCATTCACTTAAGTTTAGCAGTCCTCTGTGAGTAATGCTGTTCCTTCAGGGCACAGACAAGACAGGTTTGTCTGTCAGCTCACAGGTATAAATACCATTGTGATATTCTTGGAAGAGCACTTACCTACAGATATATTTCAGCAAATTATAATTGACAGCTGGCAGGCTTTTCACTTGCTTCACCAGTTCTTTCAGGCCCTTTAAGTGGTTTCAAAAAAAAAAAAGAAAAAAAGTGGGGAGGCACAGTTTCTTAGTATTTTACCAGAGATTCAAAAAAGTGTCAGCAATTCCAACTACAAGACAATAAACACATCACTGAAACGTTAAATGCTATATACAATTACCATTAGGAACAGCTTGTAGAACCCATTTTGGATGGGGAAAGCTGTGTTTGGCTAACAAGGGTTCGCTCTGGATAAAAAGAAACAAGTACATAGATAACTTGGTTTCATCCTGTCTTTCTCTTCTCTTTCACTCTTTCTTTTTTTGACCAGCAGCTCCGTTCCTACTCCTGCTGATAACAAGGCTGAGGCTTCCAGCAACAGTTCTGGTTTGAACTAGTTAAAGGTTGGACAGCATGATCCTTGAGGTCCCTTCCAGTCTGGTATTCTATGATTTTAGCTATTTGGGTATTTTACCCAGTTCTGGTCCATACTAGATTCAGACCAATAAACAGTTATTTCAGTTGGTGCCCACCCTGGGAATGGGACAAGCAGAACAACACACATTAATTTCTATGCCCTGTGGAAACAGGATCCTGACTGTGCTCCTTATCAACAGTGCCTTTACTCTCTTTTTCAGCATGGGGTTTTGGTGCTTTGCCAGCATCAGTGGGGTTTTGATTACACAGAATGATATGGGGTTGGAAGGGACCTCTGGAGATCATCTAGTCCAACCCCCTGCCAAGGCAGGTCCACCCAGAGCAGATTGCACATGATTGCAATGTCCAGGTGGATTTTGAATGTCTCCAGAGGAGACTCCACCACCTCCCTGGGCAGCCTCTGCCAGGGTTCTGCCACCCTCATAGCAAAGAAGTTCCTCCTCAGGGTTAGGTGGAACTTCTTCTAGTCAAGTTTGTGCCCATTTCCTCTTGTCCTGTCCCTGGGCACTACTCCTATCCCTGGCCCCATCCTCCTGACACCCTCCCTTGAAGTATTTCTAAGCCTTGATCAGATCCCCCCTCAGCCTTCTCTTCTCCAGACTAAAAAGACCCAAGTCCCTCAGCCTCTCCTTGCAAGGGAGATGCTCCAGGCCCCTCATCATCTTTGTAGCCCTCTGCTGTCCCATCTCCTGTCCTTCTGGAACTGGGGAGCCCAGAACTGGACCCAGTGCTCCAGATGGGGCCTCCCCAGGGCTGAGCAGAGGGGCAGGATGACCTCCCTCCACCTGCTGGTCACCCTCTTCCTGATGCACCCCAGGATGCCATTGGCCTTCTTGGCCACAAGGGCCCATTGCTGGCTCATGGGCACCCTGTTGTCCACTGGGACACCCAGGTCTTTCTCCTCAGAGCTGCTCTCCAGCAGGTCACCCCCAACCTGTCCTGGTGCAGGGGGTTATTTCTCCCCAGGTGCAGCACCCTACACTTGCCCTTGTTGACGTTCATCAGGTTCCTCTCTGCCCAACTCTCCAGTACGTTATGAAAACAAATGCAAATCAAGATGAATGGACCATGATAGTGCATAAGTTTCCTGATTATGTGCTAAGAAAAGAAACAAGATGCACAGCTCTCTCCCTTACCAGGCACTGCATCTTTAACTTCTGCATGGAGAAGGGTCAACTGAAAATCTAGTCAGACAGCCATATAGCTGGATGGCTAAACTGCCATAAAGAGGACTGAAGTGTTCATCACCCATAGTACTGATTTTTCAGACTGAGAACACCAGCTCCAGCACCAAAAGCTCACTGTAATTTGAATCTTGCTTTCAAAATGAATTTCATAAAGCCCTTTGTGGCATAGTTGCAGAGAAACTACATAAATACACTCCAGACTAAGCCAATATAGAATAATAATCTGAAAAGGAGTATCACTGCAAGCATAAACTGTAGGTGGCTTCATGTTGGAACTATCGATGGTTAGAGACTTAGGCAACACGCTCAAGTGAAGAGCTGCACCTTAAGATCTTAGGATCCCCTGCCTTATCTTGTGCAAAGAGCAGCTCCAATTCAACCCACTGAACAGGTCACTTCCACCTTTTGGAAGCAGCAAACAAAAATCTGCACCTTGGAGCAAGCTGTAAAGGACAGTGAAGAAACCAGTCTGGTTGCAGGGTAAGAGGTGACCACAGAAGACAGTTTGCCACACATCCTTCCCACGCCCCACCCTACCACCAGATGGGAACAGGTACCATGTCTGCTGCTGGTAGTCAACAGCTAAAGGCTCTGAGACAGTCTCTCAGTTAGAAAAGAAGGGCTCCTCCTCATCTTAATTAATTAGAAGATTACGTAGGAGGGGTTCCGTTCTAGCAAGACTTGAAATGTCAAAAAGGAACCAAACAGAAATAACCACCATAGAAAGTTAGGGGAGTAGACTGAAATCAGCAGAATGAGCCTATTTGTATTTACTTTGCAAAGAAAATACCGGGGTTGACCTCATTACCCCCAAGCACACAGAGCAATGTATAAACAAACACCTAGTTTCTTATGTCTTCAGACTAACATATAGTAGGCCCATGCCACTGCAGGGCACGTGTTATCAGTCAGAACCCGTATTTTGCTCATCTGTGTTATGCTGTTTTTTAAAAGAACATAAAAGTTTTAAAAGAGCACAAAGTTTTTAAAAGAGCATAAAAGTTGGCATGCTTCCAGCAGCCAGCTTCCATCTTTTTGTGTCCCTCTGATTCAATGACAGACAGTGACTAGAGTCTGTTGGCCTTCAATCAAAAGTCAGTAGAAGTCATCCTGAAACTTAAAAGAAAATGACCCCTGATTTGACAGCAAGCAAGCTGGACAGCAATGACTAAGACCCTTCCTTTTACGGTCATTTAGAATGGTAATACATGAAAATAAAAGTCTCTTCCATGCAAAATGTAAGCTATTGACCACAATGACATTTACTCGAACTGGAATCAGTGACAAACACAGCTAAGGTTATGCTATGCAATATTTAGCCTTCCAAATTTCCTAGGTGGCAACAACTCTCATATAAAACCAGCCTCAATTAGCAGATGCACACCTTAAATTAGGACAGGTAATCATCAGCTTCTCTCCTCCTCCGAATCAGACAGGCTGTAACACGCCAGCCTTTTAATTCATCTTACTCAAATCGCCAACTCACCGTTTCCTCCTCCTTGCTGAGCATTTTGGCACAGGAAAGGAAATCTTCGTATTTTGCATACGGTATGACTGGCTCTGGGAGTTCTCTTAGGTAGAGCTTCAGCAGCGATGCCACCGTGTGCACGTCTGTGTTGCTGTTGGGTTGGAATACAGGAATTGTTACTGTGAGTCAGGGTAATGCCGGGAGAGCGACAGGCTACAAACGGCCAATTAACATTTCCATTGTCACCCCAGATTTTACTCATCAGCAGTATATACATTTATAGATAATATCTGTAATCTGGTTTTTGTTTTGGGGTTTGTTTTTTTTGTGTCCTATAAATAACTTAGGATACCTGCAAGCAAGAGTCTGTCAACTCTGTTGATTTATTACCATAAATAATTACACATAAGGCCCTGTTTGCCGGCGCACGTATTGAGAAGATCCTGGCTCTTGTTGACAGGCATCTCAAATCAGGCATGCAAAATCCCTCTTAACTGATACTTTTCATTTTCACCTGAGCCAGAAACCAGTCATTCTATTTACACCCAGGGGATTATTCTCCTACCAGAGATGGCCCCAGCTTCCAAAACACACCCAGTATGTCTCAATTCCACTGCATCACCATATCTTCTGGTGTCAGTATAGAGTAGGCAATTTTTAAAGACCATGTAGGTGTTTAGTTGAAACTTCCTCATCTGAATTAAAGTTCTTTTCCTGGCACGCATGTTTTTCCTATGGGCTCTCACAAGGTGACTACTGTGCCCTTTAGCTGTACTGTTACACCACAAACCTGGACATAGTTTACACACACAACTGTGTATGGGGAAATGATGGGAAAAACATGGGAAATGAATTACAGCCCTACCCTGGACTGAGTAAGTTAATGCATTGCAAGTCACCAGACTTAGAAAATGTCTGCCCGCTGCCCCAACACGTGACATTAAAGGGCTGACCACTAAAAACCTGTATGACATATGCTTTCTAATAATCGCATTTGCAGAAAAGGATTGGATCCATTTTTGGATCCATCCTTTTTTGGATCCAGGTAGTAGGAGCCTAGGCTGTTCATCAAGCATGCTGAAAATAAGAAGGCAGGGAGACAGATCAAAATTCTGAAAAGAAATGGATAAAAACTACAAGTTAGCATGAAGAAATCTCTCGTGTTCCTTCTGACTCCATCTCTGGGTTGAGCTACTCAGGCATTTATTCAAATCCGTACTGGAATGTTCTATGTGCTTTCCCTGGTTCAGATAAAGTGTTGTACTGCAAGCTGGTATCTCTCCCTGCCTCTGACTTTTAAAAAATAAAACCCCCCAGATACTAAATTATGCTAATTTCATTCATAAGAAATGGAAAACGCACAGACATTTCTACAATGTGCATTATTGTGTGTTTTCTCTTTCTTTGAAGATTTCACACTTGGAACATTTTTTAAACACATAGTCTCGCCAAGTGAACCACTGGTATTTGACACACTTAAGCTTTGCTAGAGGTATGTTAATCATTATTTTGGAATGATCTGTTAAAATAATAATGGCTTTTACTAAGTTAAATCTTAACAAGAATGATGGGAACAACCTTAGATTAAGGTGGTTATGGTATGAGCAATCTAAGTCAAAACAGAAGGAGAGAAATTATAAAGCACTGTATATATTTAAATGTTAACCAGAACCACACTCCTCGAAATAAATTCCCAGAGAACATTACTATTTAAATCATTACTAATCTGCAGCCAAAATTCCAGAGAGCATTTTCTAGAGAAAACCTAGAAAGAAAGTACTAATGCAAATCTGCATTTTCAAGGAAGGTTCAAGTTCTGTTCCCTTGATTGCAACCCTCCTCGTGTAGACTTCTATCCAAGAAGCAAATTTTACAGCGAGATCTTCAGTCTCCTAAGCGCTTGGTGCACCAGGAGAGCAAAAAGCAAATAGAGAGGCAAAGACTTTTGCCAGACTCTGAAGGAGAGGGGCAGGCAGAGGGAGCAGATGTGGACTGGCAGCCTTAGGACAGTGCCCGACATCCCAGCATGAAAGGAAGCACAGGTCATCAATCATCTGCAGAGAAATAACTCTGATTGCTCATCACTGATGGTCTTTCTGAAAATTTTATTATTGCTATTTTTATTATTTAAAGAAAGAACCTCCACCGGCCTTGCTGAATCACATTTTTCTAGAGACTATCTCCACAAAACTAGAGAGGCCTTTCCAAAACACAGGCCGAGTGAGAGAAATTACTGAAGAACAATTAAAAGCTAGCACACAGGTCTCCCAGTGAGGGGATTAAGCAATGTCACCTTCCCTTCCTTGTACTGCCAGGATCAGGCTTCGTGCAGGACATAAGAATAATTTTACACTAGTCCCTTGGTGTGGAGTGGAATACTTGCTCCTTGAGGGCGCAGCAAACGGAGGATAAAAAGGCTGAAGAAGGGGACAAAAGCCCTGAAAACTGATGGAATTTATAAGCTTTCTCCTTTCAGTGTGAAGTAGTGACAGACTGTCACCGCGAAGGTTGAGTCGAGTGCTAAGAACTGTGGCTCTACCAAGGAAGAACTGAGAGAGACACGGAAAGGCTGAGGAGCAAGGGAACAACGAGAGGTCTTGTGTTCTCACACTAAGCTCCTGAAGTACCCGCTGTAGATGAGTCTACAGAAAGATGCTCTCTGAGCTAGGGTGAGAAACCCAGGTCCCAATTAGTAGACGGGGTCACGCTAGCAATTTTAATTTAAAAGTAGTTGTGGTTTTTTTCCTTTTAATTTGCTTCTGCTGAGTGCTAAAGGCAATACTGCAGACTGCCACAAGATGGTGGGACTGCAAAATAAGAAATTGGAAAATTTGTTACCTTTTTTCCCCTAAACTGGACTGGAACACTGCTTAGGATTTAATCTAGCTACACAGAAATTACCATACAGATTTTGGCGGCGTAAACAAACATATGTACACACACACGCTGCCTGCAAAGCCCTTTAAAAACTGGATTTTTAAATTCTATGTAGCAACAGTTACACAAAGTTAGAAAGTGTCTTCTTCCAATGTAAATATTGGTATAAAATATGTCAATATTTTTATAATTATGCAACTTTTAAAAAGAGTGTTTTATATAATCTGTGACCAGCTTAGGCCTTGCAGCTAGTATTATTTTTTCATCTTTTCATTAAGATACAGAGGAAAACTTAAAAATGGTAGAGTTCAGTTTTAATCCGTCTGTATTTAGGTGTTTCAATCCAGAAGCACATTTCAGCCAGCTGTGGGTTTCGAAGGAGGCTGAACCGCAAGCTCTCTTGAGCATCATTTATTTCCCTCTCTGGCCAGCAGTGTCCTACCCAGAGTCCAAGTCAACCAACAGCATCTATAGATCTGCCTTCAGGGCATCTGTGTCACTTTTAAGAGGTGGATCTTTCCAGGGCCTGTAGAGGACTTTTTGCTTCTTGATTTTTTCCAGCTACAGCTGATCAGTTCAAGACACGGCAGTGTTTCTCCCTTCAAACCTGGACTTGCTTATATTCTAGGACGATTACAGCTACAGAACCTTAATGATTATACCTATCTTAGCACTTCCTTTGCTATCTCACTGTGTAATATCAAAGCGTTCCGTGATTACACGTTCATAATTAACACAATTAAAAGTATTAATTCTCAAGTATTAAAATAGAGTATGTCGGTTCTAGAAGAAAATCCTCTTTAATCTGAATTGGAACAACCCTCATTTGCTGAGGTGGACTTTCTCCAAGTACACAATGAATAATTACAAGTTTGAAATGTAACATAAAAAATTACTGAAGCCCAGCAGGTCACCAGAAATCCACGCATAACCCTCGCCCTTGGACAAGCAGAGGGCATCTTGGAAGAGCTGGAGTCGGTGCTTGAGAGCACGAAGCCAACAAGCTCCTCAAAAACCCTCAGAGAGGAAATATCAACAGGGCAAGGTCACTTTACAAAAAGATTCATGCTGTGCCAAAAATAGCTCTAGATCATGAGAGCAAATAAACAGTTTGCATAAAGAACAAACAGTAGGGAGCAACAAGCTGCGAGGCTATAATTCAATTTAGGAGTTTTGGTAATGAAATGAAGGAGAACAGGGCAGGCCAAACCTCCCAGAAGTACAGAATTACAGCTCCATCATTTCAGACATGTCACAGATCACAATCCGGGAACAGAGAATCTCCCTCACCAACATATCTTGCACTTCCCACACCATTTACTGACTGTGTCCCTGCTTAGCTGTGCCCAGGTCTGCAGAGCATCTCAGATCACACAATCACAGAATGCTGTGGGGTTGGAAGGGACCTCTGGAGATCATCTAGTCCAACCCCCCCTGCCAAAGCAGGGCCACCCAGAGCAGGTCCCACAGGAACGTGTCCAGGTGGGTTTGGAATGTCTCCAGAGAAGGAGACTCCACCACCTCCCTGGGCAGCCTCTGCCAGGGCTCTGCCACCCTCACAGCAAAGAAGTTCCTCCTCGTGTTTAGGTGGAACTTCTTATATTCCAGTTTGTGCCCATTTCCTCTTGTCCTGTCCCTGGGCACCACTGAAAAAACACCAGCCCCATCCTCCTGACACCCGCCCTTGAAGTATTTCTAAGCCTTGATCAGATCCCCCCTCAGCCTTCTCTTCTCCAGACTAAACAGACCCAAGTCCCTCAGCCTCTCCTCATCAGAGAGATGCTCCAGGCCCCTCATCATCTTTGTAGCCCTCTGCTGTCCCCTCTCCAGCAGTTCCCTGTCCTTCTGGAACTGGGGAGCCCAGAACTGGACCCAGTGCTCCAGATGGGGCCTGCCCAGGGCAGGGCAGAGCAGAGGGGCAGGATGACCTCCCTCCACCTGCTGGTCACCCTCTTCCTGATGCCCCCCAGGATGCCATTGGCCTTCTTGGCCACAAGGGCACATTGCTGGCTCATGGGCATCCTGTTGTCTACCAGGACTCCTAGGTCTTTCTCTAGATGAGTATGGATGTTCTCCCGACATGGGAGGATGAGTTCCTGACTGGCTCTCCAGCGTGCACCTTTCCTGCCAGTCCTCAGAGGGCTTAAGTGAGATTCTAGAGCATGTGATAAACCAGTGATGAAACACTGAGAGAGCAACGTGAAGGGAATATTGCAAATGTGCATAACTGCATGGAGACAGAACTGGAGCATCGTTCCTGCTGACAAGCCAGTGCTCACCAGCCAGGAGGGCAAGCTCTGGGTTCAGTAACGTTAATGTGAATCGTAGAGTGGTTCAACTGATTTGGGGAGTGAGGCTTCGGTCCGGAAATTCAAAGGTGAGGTCAAATGCATAACATAGCTGGCTGAATGCCTTATGTGATTTTTGTTCCCCTGTGTAAGTATCTTTAAAGCATTACTCTCTATATAATTTTCCTACATAAGGCGTATCTAGTGCAAGCAGTATCGTGCCTACTCTACCTACCAGCTGAAATTTTGCCTACAACTTGTGAAACGTTTATGAAAGCGTTTATGAAAGCACTGATCTCAATTCTTACATTTCTGTTTAGACAGAGGTAAAAACCACATATATTCTGCTCCTTTGTCCTTGTGCTCGTGATTTTACAACCCATGCTGCCTCCCAGGGACCCGACCAGGGGAGTGAGCACTGCAAGGAATCCTGAAGACTGACAGAATTCATTTCCAAGTTAGACATCCACTTCAGCAATTACAACAACAGGCAATTCATTTAGGTTAGAGAGTGACACACTTCAAAAGCAGCACTGAAGACGGCAATTTATGACAGAAAATGAAAAGAAATTATATGGAAGGACATTCAAACCTACTTAGAAAGATATAGATACTTAAAGAGTGCTTTCAGGTAAGGTGGGCAAAGACCTAAGAAACAGATGGGCTCCCATCAGGGAAAAAATCAACCAGCTCCAGTGAACATGCTGCTAAATTATTTTACCATTTGATAGGTTGCTCAGAAATGCTGTTAAATTTCTGCAAGATTTTGCATGTATTGCAAGTATATATATAAAACATGGAAAATCACCACAAATAAACAACCCGTTCTTATTTGCTGGAAGAGAAAGCCACAAATCTTGCAACCCTAAGTAAGGATGCTTTAAAAAACATGTTCTCAGAACTTCCATTTAATAACAAAATGTCATCCTTTCTTAAAGGTGACCCCGGCCATCTAAGAAGTCATTTGTCATTGGCAGGTGCAATACATGGCTGCCTTTTTTTAAAAAAAATTATTTTAAATCACAGTTGACACACCAACTCCATTTCTGAAACTGAAATTCACACGAAGCAACTACAAATGTCACTGCCAATAACTAAAACCACAGTCCTGGTGTCCTACAGCAGGACACCAGTTAAATTTAACAACCCTTGTATCAAGGTAGAAATGCGTCTCCTAAGGTGTATTTAATTGCTAGACTGGGTCTTTAAGTTGTGCCACGTGCAGATGTTTTTCTGCTAGTAGGACAAGAGGAAATGGGCACAAACTTGACTAGAAGAAGTTCCAGCTAAACATGAAGAGGAACTTCTTTGCTGTGAGGGTGGCAGAGCCCTGGCAGAGGCTGCCCAGGGAGGTGGTGGAGTCTCCTTCTCTGGAGACATTCCAAACCCACCTGGACACGTTCCTGTGGGACCTGCTCTGGGTGGCCCTGCTTTGGCAGGGGGGGTTGGACTAGATGATCTCCAGAGGTCCCTTCCAACCCCACAGCATTCTGTGACTCTGGTTAGGAGGGCTGGAATTAGAAAGGATGTGGAAGTGACTACAAAGGCATAACTGATGTGAGGATCAAGGAAGGAAGCCTGGAACGGGCAGAAACGAACAGGAATTTTCAAAGGCCTAAGGCCATTTGTGTTTGGCAGGAGCCAGCTTTCAAGTAAAGACTTCATTTCACATAAAAATGTTTTGTTTAGGGATTACTGGACTTTCCCCCTAGGAAGGGAGTAAAGGCCCTTCCTTGTGGGGAACTTTCTGCTCTTAAACAAAGATATTCTTATGAACAGGCTTCTATTTGGAAAATAAAAGAACAATGTTAATGCCCAGTGATTTCCAAGTCAATGCCTGGTTGCAGTCCGTACAGTGCCAGTGCAGCCCCGCTCAGACAGGTCCAATGTTTTGCATTCACCAAAACTTTGAAAGCTTCTTTGTCTCTGGAGAATAAGAATCGGGCATGTGGTCCTTCTCACCTTGAGGACGTTACATGCATAGAATCACAGAATCATAGGTTGGAAGAGACCCTTGGGATCATCGAGTCCAACCATCTACCCTGCTCTACAAAGTCCTCCCCTACACCATATCCCTCAGCACCACATCTAATGGTCTCTTAAACACATCCAGGGATGGGGACTCAACCCCCTCCCTGGGCAGCCTATTCCAATGCCCGACCACTCTTGCTGTGAAGAATTCTTTCCTAATGTTCAGTCTAAACCTACCCCGTTGGAGCTCGAAGCCATTCCCTCTCGTTCTGTCATTAATTACCTGGGAGAAGAGACCAGCACCAACCTCTCTACAGTGTCCTTTCAAGTAGTTGTAGAGAGTGATGAGGTCTCCCCTCAGCCTCCTCTTCCTCATACTAAACAGTCCCAGCTCCCTCAGCCTCTCTTCATCTGATTTATTCTCCAGGCCCTTCACCAGTTTCGTTGCCCTCCTCTGCACCCGCTCCAGCACCTCCAGATCTCTCTTGTGTTGAGGTGCCCAAAACTGGACACAACACTCCAGGTGTGGCCTCCCCAGTGCTGAGTAGAGGGGCACAATCACCTCCCTACTTCTGCTGGTCACGCTATTTCTGATCCAAGCCAGGATGCCATTGGCTTTCTTGGCCACCTGGGCACACTGCCGGCTCATATTCAGCCCCTTGTCAATGAGAACCCCCAGGTCCCTTTCTTCCAGGCAGCTCCAGCCACACTTCCCCAAGCCTGTAGCGCTGCAGGGGGTTCTTGTGGCCCAAGTGCAGGACCTGGCACTTGCCCTTGTTGAAACTCATCCCATTGGTGTTGGCCCAATGATCCAATCTATCTAGGTCTCTCTGTAGAGCTTCCCTATCCTCCTGGGAATCAACACTCCTGCTTAACTTGGTGCCATCTGCAAACTTGCTGATGATACACCCTGTGTCCTTGTCGAGACCATCAATAAAGATGTTAAACAGGAATGGTCCTAACACTGAGCCCCGAGGGACACCACTTGTGACCGGCTGCCAGCTGGATTTAAATCCATTGAGCACCACTCTTTGGGACCTTCCAGTCAGCCAGTGCTTGATCCAGCAGGTCGTAAGCTCATCCAGGCCACGTGAAGCCAGTTTTTCCACGAGATTTGTATGGGGGACAGTATCGAATACTTTCCGAAAGTCCAGGTATACAATATCCACAGCCTTTGATTACATTAATACCGTCCTCACCATTGTCTTATTTTCTTCAAGGACCCCAGTGATGAAGTGCAGAGGAACACACCGGTTCTACATTCTGGATTATTTGGCTCCAGTGAGTAAGAGCTGGCATTTCTGAGCTGTCACACTGCTGCTGACAGCCCCTCCTCTCGGCTGATTGCAATGGTCACCACAGCAGCTCAGTACTATTTTCTCCTATAACGTACTGCATTCTTCTTTAGAGGAAATTATACCCATGAGAGAATATAATAAGGATTTTGTTTTGCTAAGTGTGCATTTTAATATGCTTTCCTTCTCTCTTGTGCACACACACGAAAACAGGCAGGTGAGCTACGTAATTTTAAACTCTTCTGAACTACTGGACTAGATCCATCAGCGATAGTAGTTAATGAAAATCCAAGCCACATCCATCAATCAATCCCAGAAGTATTAATATTTGCTTCAGTGTTCGAACATTTTTTTCTCCCTCAGCAATCTTAACTCTCATGTGATCTGGTAGTCATTGTGACGAACGGTAAATGAAAAAAGGTAATATAAAAAGAGAAATCCAATTTTTTACCCATTATAGATAGAAGTCGTAGAACAAACCCTTATTCTATTTTCCTTATGCAGTGCTATACTCGCTATGCTAATTTTACACAACAAATAGTCATAATGTACTTTGTATCATTACAAATGTATGATTTGTAAAGGAGCTGAGGGACTTTAAATTTAAAATATAAGCCACACGAGCCAAGAGAAGCAAATACCCCAAGAGCAAGCAAAATGGATTCCCTGGAGGGGACAATTCTATACAGAGGTGGAGCTGTGCTGGAAATACCAAGTATATTTCAAATAGTAGCAAGCATGAGTGATTGCCTAATTGCACTGTTAGTTCCTTAAAGCAGATTTCACAGTATGTGCAGATACATACAGAGGGAGCGAGGTTATTTATTGATTTTTGGTTTTAAACTGACATACAATTAATTTTCAGTTTTTTTTTTTTTTTTCTTCACACAAAAAGCCTCAGCAGTTTTCAGTCGTAGCAGCTGTACCCCCTCATAGCTCATGACTCTTCAGCAACATCTTACCCACTATAAGATCAAGTGCAAATTAATACATGAAGGTTTTTGCCACTCTCTGACTTGTCCTGGATTCGCTCTCAGCTTCGGAACATCCAGCTGCTAACTCCCATGAAAGCTACCATTTATCACACATGTTTTAACGTTTCAAAACTTGGCTGCATTTTCTGTAGAGCACAGCTATTTTACTTCTTTCAAATGTGCCCCATTTGTTGTGCTTGCATTTGTTCCGTGGTCGTCTTTGCCAAAGGGGTGTGGATGGGTACCCGAGAGGCAGGGTCTCCATGCAACTGTGGATAGCAGCTGAATTTTGGGCAAAAGAGCAGATCTGTGCCTTTGTACCCCATCTCCCAAAGACTTTAAGGTGATGGCATTTCAAAGGAGTACTTATCATGGCTGTACAATCTTACCCGTGCTTTTTTTTTTTTTTTAATTCTATGAGTTACATATTTTACTGAAAGCACGAGGAGAAGGACTATTTAATCGTAATTTCTCACACAAACACATACACGAGCTTACATACACATTCCAAAGCATCTTCACCTGTTCTAAAGTCTTTTGTCTGACTTGTGTGCACTTATACATGGAAAAAAAAATGTCAGTATGAAAAATGGCAAACTCCTCAGACATCAGCTCTTTGTATTAGTCCCAACGCTGATGACAGCGGCCGGTCTGTCCCCCAGTCAGAGCCAGTGACCCGGCACCGCTACGGAACCATGACCTGGATGCCATTGTGTTTTGTGCCCCACCAACAAAACCGTTAGCTCAGCTCTAACTCCAACAATCTTTGTTATTATTGATGTACGAGAATGGGCAAAATGTAAATTAATAAACAGAACCTAGCTACATTTTTTACTAATGGACTTTTGCCTAATAACGACATATAATTTCAGACTAAACACAGTGGATCTGGAGGTTCACGAGAAAAAGTAAGCATGGACCCCTAACCTATGTATTTTTTTTCTCTACAGCAACTTTTCATATTGTGGCCACTTTCCAAGAGCTCAACTTGCCAAATAGGTTGCGCCAAACCTGGAGACCATGATGCTACTCATGAAAAGAAAAGGTACCCTAAGCAAGATAATGACTCCATAATCACTCTCTAAACACTGTGAAATGAACTTCACCTCCAAAGTTTACAAATGGAACAAAAGGCTGGAGGAAAAAAAGTAAATGCCAAGTGGAAACAATGGCAGAGATCAGAACAGAATTTCTGTCTGCCTTACTTCTGGACCACTGCTACACCTAACTCATACCTCTCCGAACTCAAATGTGAAAAAGTAAACAGAAGAAGTACCCTTCACAATGAGACATGCTGATGTACAAGGTCAGTGTTCTATAAATTCTGAGCTTCAGAGGCAGAACTGCAGGACCAGCGATTTATAGGCAACTCCTGCTGATGTTTCTAATTGCTATAGTAGAGATTATGTGCCTTCTTCACAGCAGCAGCATGTAAAACCTTTTCCCCATTTCATCTGCTACAGCTCATCTCGCATGCCTGTTCCTGGGGCTCATTAGTGTGTGCTACAGATGTTGCCAGATAACCTTGCAAAAAGAAAAATTATGTGTCTGAGCCCTGGTCTCATTTGTTTTGAAGAGACAGAACTCCTGCACCTCTTTGAAGCCGCACCTCTCAGTGGGGTGTTCAGCACATCATCGTCCTGGAGTTTGGGGGGGATGAGTGAGGGGGTGTTTTCTTATGCATTTCCTCCACAGGAATGGAAAGGCATGGAAAAAATAACCTTTTTTTTTCTGTCATTTGCCTACTTGTATCTGGTAGACATTGTGCCAGAGGTGATCAATAATATTTATCTTAATGTCCAAGTAAGGAAAATGTACCCAGCGGCTGCTTCTTTACTGTTTTTAAATAAGTTACACAGTATTTGAGTAGACAGTGAGTATGGTATAAACATTTATCAGCTAACATTGTCACTCCCAGTCATCTGGCTCCCAAAAGCTCTTTTCTGGTCAATTATCCCAACTCTCACCTTCCAACGAGACACTAATAAACCTCCTAGGAAGACAATTCACTTTTATTTTCCAGAGCATTAAAAATTCTTGACATTTCTTAAAGTGAGGGTCACGACTGAGAAAATTATTGGAGATAAAACAGCATTATAGATGTCTGCCCTCTGTGCACCTGTGATACACACACCTTCAAGCACAGCACATTTGGTCACTGCACGGAGTAGGGAAGGGAGGGAGGTAAATAATTCCCAGCAGTCGGGTTCATATCGTGGCGTGTTTCTGCACCAAAAGATCAAGCCTTGCTCTGATTCCTGTTACTTGCATCACTCTCGGGCCAAGGCCCCACAAAATAACTGTAACCTGCCTCTTCCTCCCAATTCACATCAGACCCCCAATTGGAGTCAAGTGTCCCAATTCTATTTTGGAGGTGTGTTATGGATAGCACTTAGGGCACACAATGAGGACAACCGGCCTCTTGAATTGGAATTTCATTACCACCATATTAATTTTGATCAGAGTTAAAAAGGCTGCGTGGCAATCATAATCCACTGGTTCTCTTTCTCTGACTGCACAGTCTCAATATGTGGACTACTGCTATCAATGCTTACAGGAGGAGAGCTGAACCTGCACAAAAAAATCATCTTAGAAAAGACTGAAGTCATGCACAGCTGTGTGAACAGGACTGGGTTCTTCCTTGGCCTAGAAAATTCTCACTAGCTTTGCAAAACTGTATAAATATCGGAATACAAATTGGATCTGGACCCTCAAAACCACATAGGTTTATTGTTACGGTCACAGTGACTTTTATTTTAAGACCAAAGGCTCAAAATTATAAAGGAATACGTAAATGTCGACTTCCCTTCCAGTCAGTTTTATAGGTAACAGAACATATTGAAATCGGTGATACGAGAAATTCTTCCTTTGTGGAACTGACCAAATGCCAGCATCACCCCTGTATTTCAAATGATACTAAGATCAAGGCAATCCAGGTATTTTTGATTAAGCCAAACCATTAGCGATACTTTCCCTAACGAATTTTTCACAAATGGAAATTCTCCAGAAACACTTTGAAATCAGACATCAAAGTCAGAAAAGAAAAGAAAAAAAAAAAAAAGATGACATTTTAAAGTGATAATAGGAAACATATAGAAAAACCTACAAAACCATTTTATTCTGTCTGTTGCTGCCACGTGTTTCACAGCCCCCCGTGGGTCAGCCAGTGCAGCTGATTGTGTCCTGCCTAGGCTTCAGAGAGTAGGAGACAGCTGGAGGATTTTACCTGTCAAAAGAAGGCTTCTCCCCACAATCAAATGCATCCTGTAACTCCTTGACAAGATTAGCCTGCCCAGGCAGTCGGAAAAGGCCTTCTTCCTTCAGCCCCCGCTGTCGGATAAAATCCACACACTGTTCCACCAGCAGAGGAGCCAGGCGGTTCCCATAGCGCTTTTCGTATCGGACAGTATCTTCCAGCTTCTGGCCAAAAATACCTGCGTGGAAAAGAGAGATGTGGCTCAGCTGAGATTCATAAAAAGCATCTGAGGAGCTCCTGTCTTCTATTACAACCCACGCAATCCAGAGGTCAGTTAAATGTGCGGATGCTTAACCTGCCTCTTTCTTCAGGACAAAATGCTCTATTTCACCTTTGATACTCTGGTGGAAATACAGCGCTGACATATTTTACAAGAACGCTTAAAAGCTATTTAAAATAAAGCACTGCAAATGATTTTTCAGACCGTAAGCACAGAGAACATAGAAATAATACAAATAGGATTTTTTTGTCACAAAAATGATTCAAAAGTCTACATCTTCCTTGGTTCGTGCCTAATTATCTATAAAAAAAATAAGTAGTTCCTGTATCAGTTTCAATGGCATATAAACATTATCTTTATACATGGAAGGCAAAAGATTTATAAATATAACTCAGGATTCCGTTGCTACTGAACCAAATTATTAATTAAGTTTTCCCACATAAACAAAGACCATACCTATAATGAATTACAAATGACATTATCGCTGCCTGCTTTAGCAACAATTAATTTTGTGCATGAGGAAAGATCCTGACAAGAAAAGTGAAGTATGTCAGAGAAACTGCAGGAAACCTGCATTAGTATTTAACCACAGAAGAACATGGATTTTTTTGACAGAATTAACTTCATCCCCAATCTGATGGTATCACTGCTACCACTGGAACGACAGCTACTGGTCGTAATTTATTTTGCCTTTCCCTTTCAAACTGTAGAGCCAGCCATCATAGACAGCATCCCAACAATGCTCAGGCATGTCACCTATGATGGAAGCTTTCTCTTGACTCCACCGTTAGTTGAACAGTGTATGGGCTGGAGCAAGGTGATTCAATTTCTATATATGTGTTATGGTTTGAGAAAAACCCATAGCACTCTATTGTCGTTTAGACAATTATTCTATTACCTGATGACCCCTCCCCACCCGGGAAGGGGAATCGGGAAACAGAAGGAAGCACAAGGGTTGAAGTATAAATAGATTTAATAGACTAAAACTAAATAATTAACAATAATACTAAAGAACCAGTATTAATCCCGATACTGATATAAAATATACAGGAATCAGCCAATTCTCTCAGCAGGAAGCTGTGCACTCCCAGCAGGGACAGCAAATGGCGGACACTGCCAGCGCAATGGCTTCAGGAGGAAGGGAAGGCCTCAGGGGTCCGGCACCGGGGCAAGGAGTTGTCTGGACCCGCCGCCATCAAGGGAGAGAGAGCTACGCAGCAAACTTTTCTAATTTATATTGAATGTGACGTTCATGGTATGAAATAATCCTGTTGACCAGCCTGGGTCAAATGCCCAGGCCTTGCTCCTCCTTGTCCCTGCACCCGGCAAGGCTCAAAACCACCAAGACCTTGAATCCCACAGAGCCTGGCTGGCTAGAAAGTAAATATTTTCAGAAATTCAGACACTAGAGTCTTCTAGAAGTACAATTTTCCCAGTATTAGAAGAAAAGTTAGTCCTGTGTCTCTCAACCCAGGAAAATATGCATGACAATGAATAGTTCTAAGGCAGTCGTTATCAGAAACTAAAGACCAAGGAACTATCTATGTTTGGAAGGCACCTATTCCAATTACACAGTCTATAAAGTGAGGGGAAAAAAACCCAGTAGCTCAACTTGTGTCCTTTACTAAAATATTCAACATGGCCAACAGAGTTGCATTGGTTTGCTTTGTCTAAAGAAAGACCAAGGTTGAGCTAGTCAGCTTCTGCTTTTGGCCCAAAAACTTCATTCACCCATAAATTACAATTACAGGAACAACTTACCACCAGCTAAGGTAGCATTCAGATTGAAGCATCATTCAGGATAACCTTCCATGTGTACATTTTTCCTCCAGCACAAGAGAGGTAACTCACATGGCAGCTGTACAGGCCAAAGTTGCCTTGCCCGTGCTCCGGGATGTTACGGCAAGTGGGTTGCAAGCTCTCAGTTGCCCACACTGAAGGTCTGGGGTTTGTATTTAAGTGCAATTATTTTTACCGTAGCACAGGAAATAACTGGAGAGAATAACTGATGTCCAGCTAAGACATCCAGACAGTATTGTGAGATGCAGAGCAGCACGTTGTGTGATTTCCATGGTACCCGTGCTTGTGAATGCCAAAACCAGCAGTAGGTAAGGAGACTGAACATCACACAGTGACTTTGTTAGCTCACTCTTTTTCACGTTGTACAAAACCCAAACCCCAACAATTAGCAATTTAAAAAGGAATTTTTGACATTTCAGAGTGAGTCGAGCTTAGCAGAGTATGGAGTGACGTGGAATATTTGGTGTTGGCAAAACTCAGCCTCTTCATGCTGGCAGAGGAGTTAAACTATGTTTTCTTAATTCTTACATACCTTCCCAACCTCCTGCAAACTGCCTACGGGGGTGGCAGGAGTATGAAATGAATTTGGGTTTCTTGTATTTGTATGAGTTAAGGGTTGCTACTGGTCAACATACAGGAAGTCTTCAAGTCCCTCCATTTTCTAGACTCTCCTGAAAGTAGTGGATTGAAGGAGAAAGATCCACTGAAAGTCAGTTAAGGAATCTGTGTGGTTATGGGAATTTGGGGATTTAAAAGTCATCCTTAAAATTCAAGAAGGCTACTGTTCAGTGCCCCCCAAAATTGTCCCTTCTCCTGGCTGAACAAGCCTCTCTGCCTCTTTGCTCAACTCCCTCCAGTTTTATCTTCCTGTCCTCCTGCCTTTTTTTTTTTTTTTTTTTTTTTAGTGGACACAATATTTGGAATATTGTCTAAAAAATGCTGAGTGGAGTGCATTGATCACTTCGCTCCCTCTGCTGGCTCTGCTCCGGCAGATACTTCCCAGACTGCTGTCAAATCTTCCTTGCTGCCATGTCCACTGTTGCCTCGCATCCAGCTTGTTGTCCCCCATGGCACTCAGTCACTTGCTGGGACTGTTTAGTAGGAGGAAGAGGAGGCTGAGGGGAGACCTCATCACTCTCTA
>JAHREE010000546.1:455554-501389 GCA_033628505.1 Tringa tobata | reverse complement strand
GCTCGTTTCCATTTCTCTTCCCTTTCAGAATTTTTTCCACAGTCACCTTATTCTGCTGGTGCAAAAAACCCAAGCTGTTTCTCATCACCTTAACATATTCTCCCCCCCCCCCCCCTTTCTAGCACAGGTTAACGAATAACAATTTAATGATATGGTTAATCATTTGCAGAGCTCCATGCTCTGGTACCAGGAGTCCTTTCCCACTGCCAGACGAACTTAAATATTAGTCGCTCACCACGGCTCAGACACATCCGTTGTGTGCACACACACACACACACACACTCAGGGTTTGCTTACAATGTTTGAAAGCAGCAGAAAATGCAGATATGTTACTCAAAGCGGCACTCGACTCGTATGACACCAGACTATTGCAGTGTACCATCTAGTACTGAAATCTAGGAAGCGGATATAAAACGGCGTGTTGATTAATTAGCTGCCTGGAATCATTTTGTGTTGCGGGTAATTACTTGGTACTGGCTACTCAACATCAGGTGACTGCAACTTAGCATAACAGATAAAGAGATTTTTAATTCAGTGGCCACAGCTCGTGAAGGCAGGCTGTAGACAACTTCTCCAGAAGGGTCAGGCCGTTGCAGCAGCTGTGGCAACATCCATACAGCAAGGGGAAATAAAAATATGAGTATGCCCAGCCATACATAATTACAGACCAGTTAATAGGGCGTATTAAGACTTGTTAAGATAGCTCAGACTACCAGCTTAAGGAACCAGTGTTTAATGAAATGGGGGACATACTAGAAACACAGCTCTTAATGGTGACACATCCCCACAATACTGCTTTTGCCTTGTCATCAGGGTCAAACATTCTGCACAAACACTAAACACAAAATCATGTTCCACCTGTTCTCCTGTGTTCCAGAGAGTTAACTGTTTGGTTCCCAGTACAAATAACTCTGAGTCAATGTATTTGCTCAAGAAATCCAATAGGAAAACCAAAAAGAACACACTTAGAAGCGTTTTAGCTACAAATGAATTTAAACAGTGATTAAAGGATTGCACTTGACTCTTGTTTTATGCAAATCAGGATACAACGTCTTCAGCAAGGTGCTTCCCTCAGTAATCGGCATTAAACACTCCCACAGCAATGATGCTGTCCTGGGAATCCTCAGGGTGGCTGGAAGGATTCCCAGCTGCAAACCCGAAATAGCTCTTGCCCTATAAAAGCAAATGAGGGGCTGATGAAGAAAGCAGAGGGTCGGGGCTCGGGAGATTTGGTTTCTATTCCTGGCTCTGTGCACGGAGTTAGGCTAGGAACGCGGTTTCACCAAATCTCAGCTTCCTGCCCATAAAATGTAGACACTTCTCCCCCCTGCAGAAGAACTGCAAGGTTGCCTTTCCTCATCGTCTGCCGCGGAAAGATACTGGGGTGCTGGGAGCCAAGTGCAAAAAAACCACTAAGATACTCTTCGAAAAAATCCAGTTTTGTTATGCTCCCAAATTTCTGATTACCACAGTAGCTTACGCTGCTCCTGGAGACCTGCTTGACAGAGAGGAGCTTGGGGATGGGTCGTTTCTGTGCTATTTCAACAAGCAGATTTCTTACCTAACCTAACAGCAGAACACTGTGCTCCTCCCACTGCCCCCCTCCCAAAGCAACTCAATACGCCAGTAGATCACGCCTTTCAAGACAAACCTCTCACTTTGTGGGTTTTTATGGGGTTTGGTTTTTTTGGTTTGGTTTTTTTTTTAAAACATCCTCCTGGAAGACCTACATGCCGAGATCTAGGACCGTGCCAGCTTTTTAACGTATGGGGCCAGATCCCAGTGAGATTACTGCTTATCATCATCTTCCCAGGGCACATTTCCCCAGGAGGAACCAAGGAGAAGACAGCCATGTCTGAAGAAGTGCCAGACAGGCCCTAGCTGACCATCTCCCTCAGCACAGCCCACCAGTGAGGCCAAAGCCTTCTCCTAAGAACTGCGTGAACAAAGCACAAAGGAAGATGGGTGGCTTACAAGAAAAGGTTTTTTTTTAAAAAATGGTAGTTTCCTTCAGTCCCTCCCATCCTCTCTCCTGTAGTCTACCTGGCATTTGAGAAGAAGACATTTGAAGCCAGCCGTCACAGTTTTCAGTGATAACTGCACTTCTTGGTCATGAGACAGCACGGACAATCCTACCTGACTTACAATTCCAGCAACCTGCAGCCGAGACCAAAAAGCACCTGATGCAACACGGTTGCTCTTTCACAGTGGAAAAATATTTCTGTCCCCAAACTTGGGAGATCTGAGCGCTCCAAGGAACAGACTGATTAATATCCTTGTGCAAGTATATCAATCATACTTGTATTATAATAATATAAACATTATTACCAGAATAATAATGATGCAAATAATGATGATAATTTGCAGCCCATTCAATGTAAGAGAGCTTTTAAAAAAGACAACTAGACACCTGACAGTAAGTTTTGATTCACTACTACTGAAATTATTGGGTATGCCCATCAAAAGAAAAGAATCCATCCTATACTGCTAGTGCTAATATTCTGAGGCTTATATTGGAGCACATCATTTCATATAATACTATTGCTGGTATGTGACATATTATATGACAACACATATAATATTGCTGGTCTTAGCTGTCACTTGCAGGAGACTCTGACAGCTCCTTGTAACAGGCATTTATGAAGCACATGGATGGTCTTTTAGCTGGTGACTAAAGGTATTACCCTGCTTCTCCCACCGGGAAAGCTGATTTCACAGAAGACCAGCCTTCTGTGAAAACTTCCCATCGCCTTGGTAACGCACCGCCACATGCTACCCTCACCAAGAGAAGTGGTCCCAGGCAGCTTAAAGCCTTTTATTGAGCCCTCCACACAGGAACATGCCCGATAATTGCATTGCAAGGGAAAACAAAGGGTTTACTCCACTTTTTTTTTTTTTTAAACTATCTAGACCATTCTCCTCCACATCAAAACTCTGCCTGTGACTGAGAGATGATGGAAGAGCCCTTGTGTGTCTCTGGGTATCTGGGAGCCTTGCACGTTCCCTCACTGACTCACCTCCTCCAAAGGGCGCCCATATAACCCTGCGAATGGATTTCACCCAATCCTCCATGTCATTCTGCGTGCTCGCCATAAGAAGGTAGGTCTCATGATTAGCTGTCATCCGCTCCCGGTCTCCTCCTGCAAGAGAAGATAATTGCACTTAGAAACCCTTTTGCTTTCCTGCCCAGCACGAGCTCCTGCCAGACTGACACAGCAAGCAGACACGGACGCTGCACAGCGGAGTGTTCATCATCAGACGGGGCATGAAAAGAAGGTCCCGTAAGCACATTCCACATCAGACAGCTTCCAAAAGGAAATGAGAGGACACATGTCATCGGTAGGCAAAAACAGTCCCCTGCCCTTCCAAGAACCACAGGGGCCTGCATTAAACTGTAGCTCGATTATACAAAATTTTGCAGCAGTTGTTGCAACACGATGGAGAGAATGAACGCAGAGCGAGATAAGTGTACTTTGAACAAGTATGGGTGACTCCATTTTTATTTTCAGGAACACGATGTGCCACATTCAGGCAACGACATTTAATACACTCAAGTGTTGCTGTGAATCTCTAAGGAGAAGGCAGCCAACGTTAGCACTGACACGGCACAACCCACCGCCTTGGACGGGTCTGAGGAGGATTAGATTAAGAGGGAACACTCTGTGTTATTATCCTTTATTTTAAAGGATGGGCCAACACGAGAAGGTCAAAATCAAACTTGGCTTGCCACTTGTACTCTTCACTGGGTAAAAAACTGGCTGGATGGCTGTGCCCAGAGAGCTGTGATCAACGGGGCGAAATCTTGTTGGCGGCCAGTCACCACTGGTGTCCCTCAGGGCTCAGTTTTGGGGCCAGTCTTGTTTAGTATCTTTATCCATGATCTGGATGAGGGGATTGAGTGCACCCACACTAAGTTCGCAGATGACACCAAACTAGGTGGGAGTGTTGATCTGCTTGAGGGTCAGAAGGCTCTACAGAGGGACCTGGACAGGCTGGATGGATGGGCCAAGGGCAATGGGATGAGGTTCAACAAGGCCAAGTGCAGGGTCCTGCCCTTGGGTCACACCAACCCCCTGCAGCGCTACAGGCTGGGGGCAGAGTGGCTGGAGCTGCCCAGCAGAAAAGGACCTGGGGGTGTTGGTGGACAGCTGGCTGAACAGGAGCCAGCAGCGTGCCCAGGTGGCCAAGGAGGCCACCAGCATCCTGGCCTGTGTCAGGACCAGCGTGGCCAGCAGGAGTAGGGCAGTGATGGTGCCTCTGGACTGGGCACTGATGAGGCCTCACCTCGAGGGCTGGGTTCAGTTCTGGGCCCCTCACCACAAGAAGGACATTGAGGGGCTGGAGCGTGTCCAGAGGAGAGCCACCAAGCTGGTGAGGGGTCTGGAGAAGAAGTCCTACGAGGAGAGGCTGAGGGAACTGGGCATGTTTAGTTTGGAGCAGAGGAGGCTGAGGGGAGACCTCCTTGCCCTCTACAGCTCCCTGAAAGGAGGGTGGAGAGAGGTGGGGGTTGGCCTCTTCTCCCAAGGGAATAATGCCAGGAGCAGAGGAAATGGTGTGAAGTTGGGGCAGGGGAGGTTTAGATTAGCTCTTGGGAAGAATGACTTTCCTGACAGGGTGGTCAGGCAGTGGAAGGGCCTGCCCAGGGAGGTGGTGGAGTCACCATCCCTGGAGGTACTTAAGAATCATAGAATCATAGAATCGTCTAGGTTGGAAGAGACCCTTGGGATCATTGAGTCCAACCAAAGAAGCGTGTAGACGTGGCACTTCAGGGCATGCTCTAGTGCCCGGGATTGTGGGGGTCTTTTGTGTGTGTGTGGTTGCACTCGGTCATCTCAGAGGTCCTTTCCAACCATGAAACTTCTGTGATTCTGTGACAGCTCCAGGTTTTCACACTTGTACTACTGCTTCACCTCCATCCTAATGGGTATTATGTTAGTGCAAGAGCACAAGAGGATTCAAAGCACCTCTCCGGCACTGCAGAAGGAGCAAAGCCTTCCAGAAGAGAGGCCGCAGGGAATCCACTCCGCAGGGGAACAGAAAGGAAGGGCACAGCCTGTTCCAGCTCACGCAGCGCTGCAGCACACGCTCCGAGAAGTATGAAGAGGCGGTGGTGACTGAATCTAAGCTTGATTGTTTCCTGAAATAACAAGCTCAACAGCTCTCCCCCTTTTTCTTGGCCATCAATTAAATGTGAGTGCACAGGCATTTTGCATTAAGCTGCAGGGAAGGCAGGGGTGGGTAGAAAGTTCTGCAGGGTGTTTTTTCTTTGTAGTCTCTTCCTGTCTAACCCAACACCTTCCTCTTACCTGAATGCACCCAGGCTGAATTTCGAATGAAATATTTTCTTGTTCTTTTAAAAGCATCTTGGAATTCTTGAAAACAGTACTTTCAGCATTCTTGAGAATGGCATGGGAAAGGATTAAATTCATACCAAGTGTTTAAAAGAGAATTTTCTCCCAGGAGGAGTATCAAAAACTGGGATTAATCTGATTTTTCTGACCTGAGAATGTCATGGCCGAACTTAAAAGAATACTTAGATTCCAAAAAAAAAAAAATTTGGAGGCCAGCTTCCAAGTGAAACAGTTACCTACTCCGTTGTGCATGTTTCTTAGCTACAGTTCCTGAAACCCTTGTTCTCAGCTTGGGAATTGAAAGATAGTGAAAGGCAGACTGGCATCACAACAGAACCCACTGGGTTTTCTTCAGGAACATCTTCCTGCTTGGATGCTTCACATTTTTTTCCTAAATTTTTTTTTTTTTTTTTCAGGAAAATGATAAATAGCAAAATTTTAGCCTTCTAATGTTTCTGATGAATACACTAAATGCACCTCCATATGGTGCACTCTTGGGTACTCATCACCTCACTGAAAAATCAAGCCACAGAATTACAAAAAAAGGTCTGGGAGATGATATTCAGATATTACTTTTAGAAAATCTTGCATGAGGAGTCCTTTGTTTTCTTTCCACTGCCCCCTGTTTTCACTTTATTTTCTTAATTTTTTTAGCTTGTCTTTCAAATAGTTCTCACTGGTATATGGTCTGCAGTTCTCCTCCATCTACTCCTGTCTGTCACGACGTTTCGGCATATGTGCACTGAACACCACCATCCCCTCCTGAAGCCTCAGAGTTGTACCAGCCTTTAACGTAGAAGAGCTGATCTTTGTACAACTGATACTCCGTACAAATTGTGTGTTTTACACAAATCTTCCAAGTGTATCCCGACGTACAAGTGTGTGCCATACCCGTGTGCAAGAAGCAGGCGTGCTCTTCTCCATTCAGATGTGTGCTAAGACTATGTCATTCATATTTCCCAATCAGGACTCCAATTAGTATTTCTTCACAAGCAAAACACCAATGATTATGATGGAACTCATGACTTCCACTACACTTAGTGTTCATAAATTTTCCCCTATGCTGCAAATGAACTGCACATATTTAATCTATTTCTCTGGAAAAAAAACACCTGCATTTCCTTCATCAGCTTTCATTTTACAGCATTTGTATTCAAACTATTTAATCCTAAACAGAAATCATCTCTGCAAGTTGTAGAGGATACTAGAAT
Organism: Tringa tobata; assembly: GCA_033628505.1. Classification (NCBI taxonomy): domain Eukaryota; kingdom Metazoa; phylum Chordata; class Aves; order Charadriiformes; family Scolopacidae; genus Tringa; species Tringa tobata. Next base: position 494,827 of record JAHREE010000546.1, on the reverse strand, counting down.
ATCAGAGACCAACATGAATCACCTTGTTCTCCTATTTTTCTTTCCTATTGAAACTCCTTGTTTAAGAACAACACAGAAATTATGACTACCCAACCTTGATATTAATTCAACACTAACGACGGCTGCTTTCAGCATAGAAGTCTGACCTGACATACTGATGAACTACTAAAAGACAGTTCAAAACCACACAGGTCTGTCTTCTATATACTGACACTGGCAGGCAGAGGATCCGTCTATCATCAAGTAGGTCAAGAAAGTCTATCCTAGCTGTTAAATCTTACAATCAAGCCTGACTTTAATGTAACATAACATCTCTTCTGCTAGTCAAAGTCTATGCTCATGAACCCTGTGCATCCAGCGTCTGACGAAAACCACATCCAGGTATCTTTCAGGTTCCTGCACTGAGGCAACACAGGACAATTCACAGAATCACAGAATGCTATGGGGTTGGAAGGGACCTCTGGAGATCATCTAGTCCAACCCCCTGCCAAAGCAGGGCCACCCAGAGCAGGTCCCACAAGAACGTGTCCAGGTGGGTTTGGAATGTCTCCAGAGAAGGAGACTCCACCACCTCCCTGGGCAGCCTCTGCCAGGGCTCTGCCACCCTCACAGCAAACAAGTTCCTCCTCATGTTTAGGTGGAACTCCTTATAGTCAAGTTCATGCCCATTTCCTCTTGGCCTGTCCTTGGGCACCACTGAAAAAACACCAGCCCCATCCTCTTGACACCCTCCCTTGAAGTATTTCTAAGCATTGACCAGATCCCCCCTCAGCCTTCTCTTCTCCAGACTAAAAAGACCCAAGTCCCTCAGCCTCTCCTCCTAAGCGAGACGCTCCAGGCCCCTCATCATCTTTGTAGCCCTCTGCTGTCCCCTCTCCAGCAGTTCCCTGTCCTTCTGGAACTGGGGAGCCCAGAACTGGACCCAGTGCTCCAGATGGGGCCTCCCCAGGGCAGAGTAGAGAGGGAGGATGACCTCCTTGGGGGAGGATGACCTCCCTCGACCTGCTGATCACACTCTTCCTGATGCACCCCAGGATGCCATTGGCCTTCTTGGACACAAGGGCACACTGTTGGCTTGTGGTCCACCAGGACTCCTAGGTCTTTCTCTTCAGAAATTCAAAAGATTCAAACTGCCCTGAAACTGTGAGGCCAGTTCAAGCATTAAAACATTTTATGATCATTCCAACTGGGCCAGTGGGAAAACCTAATTGCAAAAAGCTTGGTCAGAACACAGGTTGAAATTTGCACCACAAAATAAAGGAGCTCAGCTCCGAGATGCAATTGGATTTTAATGAGATTATAATGTCTTACCAGCTCTGGGATTCATTAAGAAACCTTTCTTCATAGCAAGTGAGAATTGATGTTGAAGGCTTAGCAACGGCTGCAGCTCACGTGACCAATTTGAAGAACAGAGAGAGACACAGCTACTGGAAACTTGGAACATTTTTGAACTGCACATACTGCTTGCTGAGCAGCCGAGCATATGTTCCTCCAGACGTGTTAGTGGAGAGCAAGTAGGGACAATGAATTTCTGCAGATTGTCTGGGAAATTATTTCTGATGATGCAGGTATAACACGGAGCTTGCAGACAAGAGCTGGGGGAATGTTATTTTTTTTCCCCCTGTTGTTTTGGTTGTTTGTTTATAATTCTTAAAAGCTTCTTTATTCTCCATATGCCTGGTATCGCTCCTGCTCTTCTTGGTAAAAATTTCCCAAGAATGTACAGTACCCTCTTAGTTCCACTTAGATGAAAAAAGGAGTATGTAGCCTAAGTTCAAATCACTGCCACCTTTTTCTTTTACCACAAAATTAAGGTAGTCTGGAGAACCAAGTTCTTAGCGATCATGCAAAAACTCATGTCAAAAAGAACAATGTACGATTATCAGAGAAAAATACTCTGTATTTACAGGAGCCTCAACATTATTTCTGCAGTGACTGTTACAGAATATATGCTGTACCTTCTCATCAGAATAGACCCACTCCGTGGAAACTACACAGAACGTTGTTGTATTTTCTGACAATACTCATCTTACATCTTTCATGGCACAGATTGTCTAAAACATACCTGTATCATGAAGGAGGAAAGATGTCCGTGAAATCAAGATGTGATGTTGGACTTTGTGAAGCTGAAAATCAACCAGAGAGGCTAAGACCAAGGCGGGTGGTGGGGAGAAAAGCTCGAACTCGGAGTATAAAAGAGCCCTCTGGAAAGGCATCTATTTAAGAGACATTATCAGAGCCAACAGTGATGGAAACCCCAAGAGCCAATGAAAATAGAAAATTAGCACTAAACCAGGCTGCACTGAGGAAGTTCCAGGCTCCTCGCTTGCTAAACAATCAAATCCTAAAATACCCAATTGCTTTATCTTGCACTGAGCTTCCCAGATACTAAACTGAACACACAACCTGTCAACTCAGCACTTCATTCAGATCCACAAAAAAAGTGTCCAGCTTAAAATCAAAGAGGTTTGGGCAATCATATATCTTAGCTTATTATTAGATGATTCCTGAGATTTTAGGATCCATATTTTGATGACTTTCATGACAAAACTGAGTGAAGAAACTTGTTTCTAGAAAAAAGACTTAAGCTAATAAATTAATATACTGTCACTACTGTAGCATTTCTTAGATTCTTATCATAAGAGACGGTGAAAAAGAAGCTGAAACCTTTCACTTACATATAAAAAAAAAAATTGAGACATACTACTAATTGAAACAAGGAACTGCTATAATATTATGGTATGGAACTTCCATTATGGCCCTATTATGTAATATATGGCAAACCAGATTCCAAAGATCGTAAAGATATTAAGAGGAAACTCCTATGTACTTTAAAAGTCATCAATATTAGGTGAAACAGTATGTTGGCTTGTTTCCCACAGACGTTTAGACAGATAAATCCATTGAGGTGGCTGGATGTTACAACACGAGGGGCTACCATTAGAATTTAGCTCCTAAGCATTTACAAAAGGTGTTCCATCGAATTTGAAAAATCCCCTAATGTCGTGCCGTTAAAACCAGAGCAGGTAGCAGACCCAGTTCATCATTTTGAGTCCCACTCCATAGTCGCATTACCTCTAAAGCCTTGATAAGAAGTAATATACCGTGTTGAGGAAGAGAAAAATGACAAATGTCGATTCTTTTACCCAGGACTGTCCCCTTACACCCTCTGCTCTTGTTTGGCTCAATGCCAGGATGGCTGGAAGATACGCTTATGTCACCCATGTATTTTACATGACTGGTACCACCAACCACCATCACCACCACCACCGAGAAGCCCCAGCTTTGAAACACGGAGTTACCAAACTCACCGTTGTTTCGCTACCAAACCATATCAGCTGCACTGCTTAATTCTCTCTTCACAAAGAACTAACATGTTTTCCCAAAGAGAGGAAATCAAGTCATTGCAACAAGTCAATAATGAAGATACTGCTTTTTAAATACTCCAGTATTTTTATATATATATACCATTTTCTGATGCTAGTATCCAAGCTGGCCTTTTGCATTAATAATCTTGAACAGCAGTTTTCTGTGCGATGGGTGTATTGTTTTACGGGAATATTGGCTTTTCAACATAAAGGCTGCAGCCTCATTTAGGTGCAGGGCTTTTTCAACAGAAAGAGTTGTTTCCATGAAGCTCTGAACCAGCTGCTGCTGGATGCCCAAAATCAAGCTCAGGAGATGTATTGGTGTGTAACACGGCAGATACCCTGTACAGGTACCTTTTCTCTCTGCTGCAGAGCTGCAACTGCAGCACATCTGTCTATAGAAGTAAATTTAGTGTCTTGCACAGTAAAAGCATAAAATCAGTGCCATATTCAAGCATTTTGTGTAACGCCCAGCTCCTAAGTCTTTATCCTAACATCATCATGATTGCTTAAGTACTTGAGCAAAAAATGTGATGCTTGCTCGTCAGCAGTTATTGTGTTAGAAAGGTGTCCTGAAGGAGGGAGAGAGAGAGATGCGAATTCAAATCACCCCCTGAGCAATATAAGAGCTCTTATTTCTTTCAGAGCACTTAATCTTTTTTAGGCCTGTCTTATTCTTTCTCTCCCCTACTTTTGCCTCCCTTCCTTTACTCGTAGTTTGAACTTCTGCTACGCTTCAAACAGATTTCACAGTTACCCACCTCATCCTCGGCCACAGAACCCACATGGTACCCATTTTGTAGAGTCTGTTCTTCCTCCCCTTCTCTGTCACTAAGATGCTGGTGCCAGCACAATTAACTTACTTATCTTGCCCTTCCCCCGGTGCCATTCCCACTTGAAAGAAATCTCAAAGGCACACCACCCAGAACATTTTGTTTACAGGGTGTTATCAAAAGGCCATCAAGCTGTGTGGATGCCATCACAGCTCTCCCCTTCTCCAGCCCCCGCCGCCACCTGCCCACTTCATCCCTACCACCCAGAGTCAGAGTCCTGCTTCTTTCGCACTGCTGTTGGATGCTTTTCAGCTTTCCAGAATTTTTCCATGTTGCCAGCACTGTTGTGACACAAAATACTGCCTCAACCCTCACGTCTGCTGTTCTGTGTTGTGAATTTCAGCTGTTTTCAGAGTTGCTGGTAACATTTTTGCAGGCGTTAATGATTCCACTTTCTTATTCATGTTGAAGCTCTGTGAAACCACACAACAGTTTAGTAATGTGGGGGATTTTTTGTATGGTTTTCTCCTTTTTTTTTTTTTTAATCAGGGTTAGGTTGATGGTTGGACTAGATGATCTTAAAGGTCCCTTCCAACCTAGACGATTCTATGATTCTAACGCAAAAAAGTATTTTTCTACATTCTTTTTTTCAACCATATTTACTGGGTTGAAATCACATTCTTCTGCCTGTATAGTGAAGACTAGCAGCGAATACAGAGAAGCAGATGAATTAGGGAAAAAAAAAAATCAGCTTTACAGAAGGCAAGTTATACCTTTACAGAAAAGATGAGTGCAAATACCCTAAACACACGCACTGGCACTAAAATGAAACTTAGCAAACGTTCTGACAAAGCATATATCATAATTTTACCCGGTCTTGGCAAATTATAACACTTAGTGAAGGGAAGCAGAGAAATGATTTGGTGGGACCACAAAAGACATGCTCAGTGCCCCTTCTCAAGATGCCTTCTCACTCCTCGTCTCTTGCAATGCAATCTCACACAGGATTTTTTCATAGGAACATGTGGAAAATATAAATAAGGAAAAAAACCTGAGACTGGCCATAAGAAATCCACTCCTCTGTGTCCTTCATTACTACTAAGATTTGAGACATACAATATTGATCCAGTAGAGAAAAAAAACCTTGCAGGCTGCACTTGTCTTACGTACATGTGCCATCACAGTGCCCTCTTTTCAAATCTTCAACTATAAAGAGCTTTCCTCTGAAATTACGAGTTCAAGAAAATAAAAATAAAGCAGAGTCTTGCCTAATACCATGAACTTCAGATTTGATCACAGCTAAAAATAATGGCTCTTTGTGGCCTGGATACTAACCTGAAAGGATGCAACGGAGCATCCTGAAAGGATCCACGGAGCAAGTATATATTATGCACACACATCATTTCATCATAACATCACTTGTTTAATAATGCAAAGTCATGTTTTAGCAGCTTAGAAAATAAATCAAGAATAAGTTATTCAATAAAACCCGTGTACTAATTGACATATGCAGAAGACAATTACCTAATGCAGAGCTAAGTCTCAGCATATGACGATCTTGCTTGTCTAAAGTAGCAGGAGATTTCAGTCATGGGTTCAAGACATTTGTTACACATCTCATCTGATATCAACCATCTCCAGGACCACTGAGCCCCTTAGCACCGTTTTGGGATCTCAGCTCAGTATTAAGTCAGACAGAAAAGTGCCACTTAATGAACTGCCAGCTTAACTCTTTAGTCCTTTAAATATCTCTGAAATTTCTAATTCAAATGCAGCTTTCCTCAAGGAAGAGCCATTAAACACCAGTTATCTGCAGAGCACAAGCAGTGCTTAGTGTTCGGTAAATGTCCACCCCTTGCAGTAGGGCAGACCAAGCTGAGAATGCGAAGAAACCTCATTTCAGCTTTGTTTTATTACATATATGCCACAGACAGAGACAAGTTGATAATATGGTCCACACTTCCCCTTCTCATTCATGAGCACAGAACGATCCCAGAATGCATTTACTTCTAATTTGGGCAGGTCTATACTTTTTCACAGCTAGATTGTGTACAAAGAAAAGATTGTCTTGTGTGTACTTGCCATTTCTTTGAAACCCTGAAGAGGACCACTGACGAGGTGAGCCTCCTGCCAATCCCAGATCTGTCTCTGCTGGGTGTTGATGGCCCCTCCTTCCCTCTACATTTACACTTGGCAACTTCCCACACAGAAGAAATCCACAGAAACCCCGATACCGGTAACAAACCCAACAACCGTTTGCCAGCACCATGCACAACATGAGCAATGTTCACCGTGGGTCCACTCCTTAGGAGAATTACCAGGAATTCTTCAGTCTCAAGAAATTAAACAACACTTGAGGACTATAGGCTGCCCAGGGAGGTGGTGGAGTCTCCTTCTCTGGAGACATTCCAAACCCACCTGGACACGTTCCTGTGGGACCTGCTCTGGGTGGACCTGCTTTGGCAGGGGGTTGGAGGAGATGATCTCCAGAGGTCCCTTCCAACCCCATGTCATTCTGTGATTCTGTGACTGTATGAACAAGGAAGCACAGACTTCAATGCTCTCCATCAGGCAGACATGTCAAGGGGGGATAATACACATAACTCCAACAGTAGCTGTTATCTTAAAGGAAGTTTATTTATTGTTTCTTGTATCTTCTCACTCACAAGTACAGCACTGGGCTAGTCAAAGAGAACCTATCAAAGACTTTCGGCTCAGCTAGTCATAGTCTTAAGTGGTTTCAGGGCCATTGCAAACCAATGAGCTTCAACTCCTCATACCAGCAGTTTTGTCCCCAGGTCCTCATTTGATGTGAGAACAACTCACAGATGTGCTCCTATGACACACTTTAAGAAAGCAGTTGGATAATTAAATCTGAACTAGTGACCATATGCTCTTTTGATGGCCAGGACTGACTGCCAGAGGGTGATTCATCTGAGTTATCTTTGGAGCCTCTTCTAGGGTAAGATGAATCATGCCATGGAGATGCCACTTGCGTTGGCTTTCTTTGTGAGTTCACGGATGTGCACGTGTGTCTGTGTGCACACGCATGCTTTAAGGATCCGTTTCTACATGCGAATGTTAGCACCTTGTTCCCTGGGCTGTTCTGGGCTGCACACCAACTTTAGACATGCACAGGTGTATGATGGTGGGAACTCAAAGTATTAGCATTTCTTAAATGGCTTATCATTGAAAACATATCCCCGAAGTATCTACAAACCACTTATGAGGAAATATCAGTAAAAGTACAAAGTAAATAATTTGTAGTTAAGCAGAAAAAGTTATTCAGAACACTAGGTAGGAAAGAAAGAAAAACTTCATGTAATAAAGTCATGACAGAGGATTACAAACGTGAGAATTAACCAGTAGGCATTTCTGATTTTGGCACATGAATTTTGGCAAGTTTCTGTGCAACAGTAGAAGGATTCAAACCCTGACAATGGAAAAGGCAACAAAAATCCATCAATGACAACCTGGACACTGGCAATTTCTTAACCAACAAAGCCACACACTCAGCAGACACTGGCTAATATTGAAGAGACAACATTTATCCTTCGGGTAATCACCGACCCTCTCAAGAAGCACAAAGCCTGACCCAGGAAAAAGTTATAAGCTTGGGATAAGGACCTAACGATGACATGCAAATCTCTGCTGCTGACAAAACAGGAGACAGGAATTTAACTGCCATCGGTTCCTTTGAACAATTCACTGCTCCTAAGCACCACATGCACTGTAAACTGAGGCCACTATATAAAAGTTGGTAGAACCTTCTGATGTCCTCACAGAATAATAGAAGAGTGTGCTAATGTCAGCTGCAAGTTAGCCAAAAAGATTTCCCTAAAGTTTAACAAGATTCTCTAGGAATGTTGAAAGCTCCAAGATTATTGAATATTAAGTTATGTTCTTATGATGGATTCTTTAAAATTCTGTCTTATGCTTAGACTAAGTTTATAAACCCAAAAAAGGGTCACTCATTCACTGACAGGTTATGATTCATTATGGTTATTTCCGTATGACAGTTATGGACTATTTTGTTTTTAATGTGTGCTGAAGACAAACACAGCAAGCAACTGTCCCTAAACCATGCAGCCTATTTGGCAGAAGATATATTTGTAAGAACAGGAATAAAAATTGTATGATAAGACAGAAGTCAGCAAGAGATAAATATTTGCCAGTAATATGACTAAATTCATCACCAAGACCCCCTGCTCCAAATATAGTGGGAACCCCAGGATCCCAAAGCATGCTGTGCACAGAAGTTGCCAAAACCTGACCTATTTTTTCGGGAAGCGACTGTGGTATCTTACAAAGACTCTCTCGGTATCAGTGGCACAGCTTCAACTGGCAAGTATCAGAAAGATTGAGAGAGACAGCTCTTCTAAGGTTTCCCACGTCATTTCTAGAAATTAAGTTTTCTGATAGGAACACAAACTCTCTGATGCTTTATCCGAGCTGAGCTGCTGAGCCCAGGCGTTCACCATGGGGAGAGAGAGGCTGTCCTCAAGGGCAGGGTGTTTTTAAGTGACACACACTCTGTAGGGGCACAGCTGCACTCCCAAGAGCCAAGCAGAAATCCCAGCTAAGCCTGACGCAGCACAGGGGTCCCCCTGCTCCTACATGGGGATGGAGGGCAACCAGTCTCCTCGAACCCTTTGCTGAAGGGCTGCTCGGCCAGCGCGGTGAGACGCAGGAGGAGAAGTCCTCTCCTACGTACCAGCACCTGCTTAGGTTTTCAAGGATGAAAGAGAGCAAATTAAAGTACTCGAAAGACGGTGTGTAGGTGAGACCTAACCACGTGCTGCACTTGCAGAGCAATTTTCACTTCCCTTCAAAGAGTTAATCTTCAAAACATCTCCATGGTCAGAGAGATATAGCGTCTTTGAATTCTGAATCAAATAATAAGAGCACCTAAAAGGTGAATAATCTGCTCAACACTTTACAGGAAAAAAAAAATAATAAAATAATCGATTGTATAGCTCTGGAAAAAGCATCATGATCTAATCTCTAGGGCAGTGCTTCCTTTAAAAGCACGCTTCCCCTGTCACTTTTCGAGCTGTCAAGAAAACATATTGGATAAAAGTTACTTTGAATGTTCATTTTTTTAAGCAAATTCCCTGGAACTGTGTTCTCTGTGTTTCTTTCTACAAGTATTCTACTGTGAAAACATTTACTGATAACAAGATGAACAGGAATCTGGTTTCCATCACACATGCTACATTTTGAAGTTGTAAGCACAAATATACCCAGAAGAAATACATGATAACTCTTTATTCCGTAATAAAATCTCACAAAGAAAATAAAAATCCAAGCTGATTATGGCTAATTAATCAGGGAAAGAGACTAAAAACTTACTACAACTTAATTTTTGCAGATCTGTGTAAGAGATCTTCTTGCCATGGCCAGATGAGCAATATCCAGTTAAATCTCACCATGTTCCCTGTATATTGAATACGATGCCAGCTGATGCCCAGGGGACAAGGGGAAACGGTTTAAAATCGGAAGAAAAAAGATTCAGATTGGATATAAGGAAGAAATTTTTTACTATGAGGGTGGTGAGACACTGGAACAGGTTGCCCAGGGAAGTTGTAGATGCCCCATCCCTGGAGGGGTTCAAGGCCAGGCTGGATGGGGCTTTGAGCAACCTGGTCTGGTGGGAGGTGTCCCTGCCCAGGGCAGGGGGGTTGGAACTGGATGATCTTTAAGGTCCCTTCCAACCCTAACCATTCTATGATTCTATGATTACGAATTACTCTGTGACTACACAGCATCGTAGCAGAGAGAGCAACGCTTGACTTCCCAGAAGCTGGGGTTTTGGGTTTTTTTTGAGCAGAAATCACTTTGTTCAAAATTAATGAACATAAGAAGTGAGCTCAATGACCACAGGACACCCTTTGGTGTCTTGTCTAAGACAAGAAGGCACATTACTCCGCAGGTGATGCCTTTGGAGCCGCTGCAGTACCCACGGATGGAGAAAGAAGTGACCTGGCAATGGGAGGAAGCTCCTCCAACCAGGCTAAAAACCTTCCCCTGAGAAGCAGGGTATGTCCTACAAGAACCAGGCTGGAGGGAGATCTCTGCTTGCTGTGGCCAGGCTGCTGGCCACACCTGGGGGAGCCAAGTCAAATCTCACCCGTGTCAACCTCCGTGATGCTTCAGGGAGGTCCTGAGAGAAGTCCTTCACGTATACCTGCTACTCCCTCCTGTAGGATGGAGTTTCTGACTGCCAGCTGTGGCAGGGGAGTTTGTTCCCTCTCTCTTTACAGACTCCCATGACTCACTTCTCGAGCACAAGCACTCCCAGAAAATTAGGTTTAAGCCCTGGGATGGAGAGTTCTGAGAGAGGAAATGGCCTGTTTGATATTCAGATTCGTCTGTTCTGTGACTGGCACACGCAGAGTAAATAAACTTAATTTACACAAAAGAACTCGATTTCTCCTCTAATGAAGGATTAACTACCAGTTCCTTGAAAGGCATCTGGCAGCAGTAATGTGCAAGCCCTCCTTCTTAGGGGGGGTGGACTACTGCAGAAATACCTCCTGTTCCAGCCCACAGCGTGCTGACAGACCAATAAATGGATTAAAACATCCCAAAGGCACACAGGTCCAGGCTGGTACCCCAGTGACCGGGCTGGTCCTTTTCTCCTCCAGTTATGCTGCCAGTGGTATGATGTCCAACACGCTGCGTGTGCCCCAACCACCGCCTGAAGTTCTCCAAGAGGGAGAGGAGAGAGGACAACCTTTTGTTTCCCACAGTCACACAGCTCTTTGCTACCAACTTCTCCAGGAACCTCAGAGAAGCCATGCCGTTCTCCCGAGCGTCAGACGCTCCGTTAGCAAAATGGGGACAAACGCCTTGTGCCTCACGCTCCTCGTTATTTTGAGATGAAACACTCTATTTAAATGCTGATAAAATAATTATAAATGAGGCAATATCCCACGGAACAGAAAATTAAAAAGGCAGCAGGATCTGCGGGGAGATTGGAAACGATAGTGAAAATATAATGGTACAACTGAAGTGGTAAACAAATCTAGAGGTAATGAATCACTTTATTAAACAGAGTGTCACTGTGCATTCTCACCATGTAGGCATAATTCTCACAAGGATGCCTTAAATAACGCTGATGAACTCAAACGCGCCAAGATTGCAATTAAAAAAAACTAATAGCGAAGTCGACCATTCAGGACTGCTAATAATATTTCTTCAGCTTAATAGCTTTTCTCCCTAAAATAGATTTTGCTCACTAAGCTCACAGATCTCTGCTCTCAACCTTCTAGGGCAACTTCCATGACTACTACAATACATGCCGCTCTCCTAGGTTGGGAAGACAGATTTGTCACTTGTCATTTGTTTGGTGGCTGGGCCACCAAAAGGTTAATTCTTTCAGTAACTGCTTCTCAGCCAGACTCGGGTACGATGTCCAACAGCTCCGCTCCAGCGTGCAGTGATAAAACAGTGGGTACACACGAACGGGTGGATAGGAACAGAACCCTGGTGGTGGGGTGAAATCCCAACAAACCCATCTAGGCATCAAAACTTGAGGCTTCCAAAGCAAGTATTCCCAGAAGTAAGGAAAAGTCTCCTACCACATGGTGCTCTCAAAGCCTAAGTCCTCATGAAAGAAGACCAAACTCTTAGCTGAAATGGGGGCCAATATTGCCATGCTTAGAAAAGGATTTTACAGAATCACAGAATCTCCACGGTTGGAAGGGACCTCTGGGATCATTGACTCCAACCACATTAACAAAAAACAACAACAAAAAAACAACAAAAAACCCACAAATAACCCCAGCCCACACACCCACCAACCAAACCTCACACCAAAAACAATAACACACACAACACCCCAACACATCACACCCGCCCACAAACCAATAATCTCAGGCACTAGAGCATGCCCTGAAGAGCCATGTCCACATGTTTCTTAGATACCTCCAGGGATGGTGACTCCACCACCTCCCTGGGCAGGCCCTTCCAGTGCCTGACCACCCTCTCAGGAAAGTCAGTCTTCCCAAGATCTCATCTAAACCTCCCCTGCCCCAACTTCACACCATTTCCTCTGCTCCTGTCATTATTTCCTTGGGAGAAGAGGCCAACCCCCACCTCTCTACACCCTCCTTTCAGGGAGCTGGAGAGGGCAAGGAGGTCTCCCCTCAGCCTTGTGTTTTAGCTACAACACGAAGTAATTCTTTGTTTGAATCCAAACAACCTGTTGCAGAAGATGCATTTTCAAGGGCATTTTTTTTTTCCTCATTTATTTTTCACAGACCAGGCACAAGAAGGTTCCTTTTGTGATATGGCTACAAAGGCATCCTGACACACAGCCCAGAGGAACGGTAAGTTTGGGGCTCTCCCCTGGAACTACCAAGTCTCTGCTCCAGCTCAGTTGGGTCAGCTAGCACATGGCTCAGTCCTTGTTGGCAATAATATATATATAACCATATGATAACTAAAATGAGTTAATTACTGAGCTGCTCACTGTGTGAGAAAATAGAGCTGACAGTGATAAGGACGGGATAACAAGAAGTAGTCAATCACTTCAAGGTTCTCTCATGTGTCAAAGTATGTACTCCTGTACCAATTAGGACACGGCTATGGCTACTTCAAGGAACATCCTTATCATCCTCAGGAAGCTGGCAAACTTACAGTAAACTTTCACTGTGCTGAGCTTTTGTTTCAGGTAACACTGGGACCCATCCATGCCAGACCAGAAATGATCATGAGCCATTACACCAAGCAGCTGCTGCTTCTTCTTTGGGCATTTCCTTGGACTACATCTTTGCTCGAGCAAGAAGCAGCACCCTTGTGAAGGGGGAATGTGCAAAAGTAAAATCTCTTGTGCTTTATCCCTAAGTAAATACAATTGTGTGCTTAGTAACTCTATACAAGGTCTAGCCTCTTTGTGGTTTTGTTGTTTTTTTCCTAAATGTGATTTATGGGGTACTTCTTCAGAGCCATGAGCTCAGGAGCATTAATTGCAAGGCTATCACCTGTGGGGAGAGACCACAAAAGACTGTGTTTGTGCTAAGATAGGAGTGACCTCTGGGGAAGGGATACTGGGTGCAAGTTTCAGCTCCAAGGAGGAGTTACCAGACAAGGACACGCATACCCTGGGAAAGACAAGGGAGGGGAGGGTGACAGCGGTGCCTTGGCTCTTTCTGTTTGGCTCCAGACATCTAAGACACCTGGGATTCTCCATCCAGCAAACCTAGCCCTCAGGATGACTCAGGATCAATACTCTACACGCATCTATGTGCTCGTGTGAGCAGCCAACCAGTACTGAAAAACTGGCTTTGCTCCGTTACTCACTTTAGCTCAGGTATCCCACAAACCCCACCATCTGCAACATTCACTACATTTCACTTTACTAACGTATTCCTTTTTGCAGGCTAAACCAAGCGTGTTGAAATCTAACAAGCAACTGCAACACATGTGGAGTAGCTTCACCCATCCTTTTTTCATCACGCAATGAAAAAAAAAAACCACCCCACGTCTCACACAAGGACCAAACGATCCACACCACTCAGTCCTGCTGCACCATCATACTGCAACTTGGGAAGAGCATCTCCTCCCAGCGACCCCCCTCTTCACAGCAGCACAGAAGACCTCGCTAATGAAGCCATAGCTTCATTAATCAGGCCAGCATAGGAGAGATCTGCTCATCAGTTAGCTGCCACCCTAACTGTGAGAGGTATAACGCTGTCACCTACAAACCAGCACGCTGCCACTGCACGTCCCCAAGTATCAAGAGCCGTTTAGATGTGGTGCTGAGGGATATGGTGTAGGGGAGGACTCTGTAGAGTAGGGTAGATGGTTGGACTCCATGATCCCAAGGGTCTCTTCCAACCTAGATGATTCACTGATTCTATGATTATGGTCAAGTCAGCCTCCTTCAACTCCACGTAATAAGCAAATCATGGCCTCTTGCACCAGTTTCACTTTATGAGCGGTCTTAAGATGTAGCACCATGCAGAGCTCGTTACAGTAATCCCCTCTGGAGGTAATGAGGGGTTGGATGAATTCGGTAAATAGCACAATAGAAAATGGTTATGTTCTAATAGGTGGAGATGGAAAGCAAACAGTAAGTACAACGATCATCTAAGACACCCTATTCCAGCTGCTCTTTTCTCTACATTTTGGACAGTGTCAACTCCAGCCTCTTAATCCAGGGGTCCCACTGCTTCATGACTCCACCACCCCTCCTAACCCATCTTGCATGGGCCAGAGGTTTCAAGAAAGACTTATGAGAAAGAGCTTGCTTACAAAAGAAACCACATTTCTCTGAGACATTACCAAACAGAACTGAACCTCCCAGACAGCACGTCCATTCTCTCTCTGAGATGGCAACAGAACCACCCAAGTTTCTATATTTAAGCACACAACTGGGGAAAAAACCAGAGCCGAGCACCAAGCCCGTTGTGTCAGAGGCTGGTGAGTGCCCACCCGTAGCAAGATGCTGTAGCCATGCTCACACCTTCAGCAGATGCTGATTCTCACCTGACTTCCATGCAGGTGGGCTCTCTGAAGGCACCAAAAGGGAAGTTACTACACAATACTTCTGTGGAGTCCAGAACATTGGAATGAGCTGCCCAGGGAAGTGGTTGGGGCACCGATAATGCCTCAACTTGGAGGCAATAAATACCTGGAGGTATTTAAAAGACGGGTTTACATAGTGCTTAGTGACATGGTTTAGCAATGGGTTGTTGTGTTTTGGGGTTTTTTTTTTTGGTTGGTTGGTTGGTTTTTGTTTGTTTGGTGATTGTTTTGTGTTTTTTTTTTTTTATTTTGTTTTGTTTTTATCAGAGTTAGGTTGATGGTTGGACTAGATGATCTTAAAGGTCCCTTCCAACCTAGATTATTCTATGATTCAGGGCCATCCTAGAGCAGGCTGTACTCACCCACCTCAGTTAATATAGTTCTTTGGTAACTAGTACTGGTATGAACCAAGAAAATCCTTTTACTGCTACTCACGCTATTGTGGAGTCCAGAGGTATGTGTCACCTGTGTTAGCTTCAGCAGTGGAACAGACTCCCCGTTGTCACTTGCCAGGAGTTGTAGCTATGGGTCCCTAACTGGACTTTCCCTTTCCAGAAGATGGACTGCTCTGATCACTTCCCATCATCATTACAGCATGAGTTACCAAAACCCCGTAACACCACCAGAAGCTTTGCATACCTTGCAAACCAGCTCACCTTGGCCCTTGCTCTTGCCAAATCTAGTTGCATGGTTCTCTCCGAGTTTCTCACTATTTTACAAGTGGCAACAGGGAAATGCTGCTTGAAGTGTGCCAGTTTTGTATGCTCCTGTAACTCAGGTCATAAGCAACCTTCCATCCAGCCAACTCTACAGCTTTTTGCTCTTATATCCATAGAATTCACCCATAGTTTCTTGCAAAACACGTGTTTCTTCTCAGTCCACCTCTCTGTCTCCCCTCCCTGCAAGGGGCAAAGGAGGCTTGTGATCAAAAGAAGACAGACAAGGTTATCAGCAGCCTACCAGATCTGCTGGAAGCCATGCAAACAACAGCTCTGACCTTGGAAGCAGTCAAAACAAAATTACATCTTATCTCAGTCCCGGCATGGGTATCTGATTAGCCAGAAGGACACTTAACATGGTGAGGAAGAACTATCCTTACTACACACAGGAAAAAACCTTGCCTGCTTACAACAAAGCAACCCAGCAGTAAATCCACAAGAGTGAATTCAGCACAGTTAGTTTCTGAAAGGAGGTTGCTGGGTCCTCTAAGTCAGCTGCCTGGATGCCATCCTATCACTAGGGTTTGGTCACCCGCCATTCCTGTTCAGTGTCCCTGCGTATAAATTATTTTTAAAGGTACTGTTAGCTTCGAAAACATCATTAATCCTTGGACAAGGGTGAGGAAGGACGGAACGGCTGAAGGTGTTTTCTCAAGGGTGAAAAGAAGTTTCTGGTTCGGGGGTATGGAGGTGCAGGAACCACGCTGGAAGGTGAAGGGCAGGGGAGACAGATTCCAGCGCTGGGGTAGGAAGGTGCATTTCCATTACAGAAGAGTAGCCTGTAGACTACCTTGTGATAAACTGCTAATCCCATCCAATATACAGGATGGGAGGTTCATTTGCATCACAAACTACACAGGTCAAACAGTCTCTTTGCAGTAGGGGGGTGAGGTGAAGCAGTTCAGCCCAGTGAAAGGAGGAACTTCATTTTGGGGTTAAAACGCACGTCTGGGAATCGAAACATAGCTATCATCTAAAACATCTTTCTGGTGATTTTGTTTGTATGTGCATTTGGGTTTTTTTAAAGGAAGGATTTGCTGTCCATACAAGTTACCCTGATGTGTGCAGTGTCAGGTGCGGAGCAGTATCCCTCTGAAGCCAAAACCCCTGCTGCACAAAGGAGGGAGTTGAGGGAGAGCTGTGGGGCTTGGAGCAGCCAACCATCCTAAAAAAACAAATCCTCTCTGAGGACAAACCACGCTGAAACTGTTCCCAGGCTGCATCCAGGGAAGGGAGGAAGAATGTATAGATTGGCTCAAGTTCTGAAAGAAAACCTCGCATTTTCTAACCTGGGAAAGTGTAGAGAGGTTTTATTTAAAAAACAAACAAACAAATTAGCCAAACAGCGTTTCCCACACCTCAACACACTTCCTCTGTACTTAGTCCCTGAGCAGTTATTTTAAGGGTAAAGGAGTTGCTGATCCTGACCACAGTCTCCATACAGCAAATAACATTCAGAAAGACGTTTTTAGCAGAGACACCGGAAAAATCGCCAAGTCTCACAGCCAGGTTCTGGGAACCAGTCATTTATTTGTTCATTTGTGAAGCTGCAGGGCATTAGAAATTGATGAGACTCATCAAAACACAGAAAATTCGATAAATGAAATTTCAGATGGCAATGGATTTGGGAACAGTAATTCAATGAGTAGCAACTGTATCACCCTCCTGTACACCACCAGGTGATGACATTTGGGTACATGTAGCCAAGAAAGAGGCTCTCCTTTCTGTACCCTACGTGCTGAACACACTGCTGCACGCAGTACAGCTTCCCCAAAAGTTCCTTCTACTGGAATACCAAAGATGCTGCTATACAGATCTGCAATACAGGCTGAGACCTTTACCATCATCTCAATAGCTTTTCCTATCATGTGATCCGCAAACGGTAAAAGACAATCAGAAATATTAAATTAAAAGGTCCCTGAATTTTTCAGTGTTTGCTATAACTGAGAAAACAAGGGCTACTTCAACTCCTGATCAGAGTAACCTCCACGAGTGGTTTGTGAGGTTACAGAGGTAGAGACAAAGCAGAGTTTAGCCCTATAGAGTAAGCATAGACTTTTTGCTGGCCTACCACAAGAGCAGAAATTTACTGACACACCAGTTCTCAGGGCACACGTGGTGGTTATTGATGTGAGAAAGCTGCCTTGTGAATGGACTGCACGTTGCATACAGTCACGGAGCTATTCTCTGCCCAAATCCTCTGCTGAAAATACTGTAAACACACAGGACAGAAACAGTCTATGCTTGAAATTAAATGTAAAAAATTAGAGCATTTGATTCATAAAAATAGAAAAAGTCCTAACCAACAACAGAAACGCCAAGTAAACTCAAAGCATAATTTCTCCATCAGAGAAATTAATGCAATTATAGAGCCATAAAAATCAAATCACAAAAAGAACCAACTCAGCAGTTTTCCATGTGTTGCCCCCCCAAGCCTGCTGAATGCTCATTTTTTTTTACAGTGGAGGCATTTTCAAGCTCAGTTGCCCACTGGGAACCTCGGCCCTATTTTGAGCTTCAGGATCCAGTTTCAGGAGGAAAGCTGATGCCCCAACAGTGGCCAAGCTGCCCTTTACGTCTCCTCCTTGGTGGTAGGACAACACCAGATATCAGGAGCAGCACTTAACTTCTTCTGGGAGAACAAAAGCCCCAGGTAAAGGCCACAAGAAGATAAGCATCTGGCTCCTCCTGCTCCTTCCTGAAGGACACGCTTGAGGGCTCCAGCAGGCTGGAACTGCCTAGCAGCAATGGGCTGAGACTTGCTTCTTTGCTCTTAACCAGTCCTAAAAGAGTCCTTGCTCCCTCCTTGAGAGCACAAAGGTGACTGAAACACAGCGGTGGGAGGATGCAGGAGGCAGGCACCTGAGGTTTTCAAAACCACGGATCGCGTGAAAGGTGGTAGCACCATCCACAAGCCTGAGACACAAAGAAAGGGCAGGTCCCAAGCGACGTTAACACGTGAAGTCTGCCAAACAGATAAAGCGGGGCACAGAAAAACTCTCCAGCTTGAGAACCACTGAGCTGTGTGAAATGCCAGGTGCTGGGGGTATTTCAAGGGAAAAAAAAAACAACAAAAAACCCAAAAAACCAAGAGACAGAACTGCAGTTGTAGCAGAAGCATCCAAACCTACCCCCAGGAACCAGAGGCTGCAGCGATGCCGCACTGCAATGGGGGAGTCAGGGATGGAAACCCCAAGGAGTATGTGGAGATGACACCCATAACCAGTGGGGCACGGACCTCACCACGACAGGAGGGTCAGTGGCTGTAGTGACCCTGCGACCCATTCCCTACGCCACGCTCTGTCCCCACAGGCTGCCCAGATGGCTCCTCCTCTGCCATTCAAGACTTGCCAAGAATTTGGCCCAAGTGCTCAAAAAGGTGCTGAGGATTAATCTGCTCCTCAACCAACAGACTCCCCCTCCGCAACAACCACACATGCCAGACGGCACCGACCGACAGAGGTCAGGTGCAAGACAAGCAGCTTTCAGAGACATCCATTAACAGCAATGAGCATATCATTATGTGTTTTACCAGCTCTGGGTAGGTGACAATATTTGCACAGAATGACAGATCACTGGAGATCATCCAGTCCAACCCCCTGCCAAAGCAGGGCCACCCAGAGCAGGTCCCACAGGAACGTGTCCAGGTGGGTTTGGAATGTCTCCAGAGAAGGAGACTCCACCACTTCCCTGGGCAGCCTCTGCCAGGGCTCTGCCACCCTCACAGCAAAGAAGTCCTGGAGATGTTCAAAACCCACCTGGACACGTTCCTGTGCAACCTGCTCTGGGTGGACCTGGGTGGACTAGATGATCTCCAGAGGTCCCTTCCAACCCCATATCATTCTGTGACCTTTCTGTACACTCAGATGTCCAGAGTTAGGCATTTTCATTGCAGTTATCTCTGGACTAATCCTAGCTAATCAAGCTGCATTCGTTAACCACAGACAATTACTTAATCCACTATTTTCATAACAAGGGCCAGATCCCACGCGATGTTGTCATACCACTTATTCTTTCCTCTGAGGGGAGATGTAAAAGAAAGGATGATGAGGCATCAATATTCATCCTAATTGTCAGAGTTACCAATTGCCAGTGTGCAAGAAAACTTTCTTCACGGTTTGGGATTTGCTTTTAATCTACCTCTTGCTGTAATATACGGAGCTGGTGTGCCCACCACCTGCTAAATCTGCTGCTAAGGGGTATTTAGAGTAGAAGACCTTCCTAATGATGGAAATTGCATTTCTATTAGATTCACTGCATACCATGTCTCTACTGGAAATCTGAACCTGAGGGTTGTTCAACGTAACAAGCTCTATTCTGCTTTTATTCGGCAAGGGTGAGCTGAAATGAAAAGCTGCTTTAACTCTCAGTTTATTTAAATTACAAGTAGCTTTCTACTTTCTTTGCCAATGCCTTAAAGAACTCGCCAGGAATGGAGAGGCTTTGCCAAACTCCTGAGGGTCTTACAAAAAAATAGGGTACGATAATTCAGCAGTCCCTGTAGAAATCTGAACTATTTTCGATTACATTATGACTGAACATTAATAAAGGAATCCACAGCTTGTGATACCAGTGTAATGGTACTGCTGACAATATCTCCTTATAAAAATTCCTAGAGGGCAGCAGGGATCCACCTATGAAGACGGCACTAACGTCGACAGCTCTGAAGGGAAGAAAGCAGAATTTAGGCTATCATCTACGAAAAAGGAGCTTGCCTCTTAGTCTCATTCAGAGCTCATTCTTTCAGATACTCTTCCAGTTCTTCAGTCCACCAGAAGCACATGTTAAAGCACATCAAGATGGCATTTCAAGTTGGAGTGCAGTTGTGTTCCAGACTTTACATTAATCACAGAATCATGGAATGGTTAGAGTTGGAAGGGACCTTAAAGATCATCCAGTTCCAACCCCCTGCCCTGGGCAGGGACACCTCCCACCAGACCAGGTTGCTCAAAGCCCCATCCAGCCTGGCTCTTGAACCCCTCCAGGGATGGGGCAGCCACAGCTTCTCTGGGCAACCTGTTCCACTGCCTCATCACCCTCACAGGAAAGAAATAATTAGACATTTTACCTTAGTTTTGATTCATACAATTGCCACACTAAGTTCTGGTAGAGAACACACAGTTAAAGAGGTTCTAAACCATGTGTCAGGCTTCCCTACACACTGATGTGACAGGCATATCATTACTGCCCAGCAACTCCAATACCTGTCAAGGATGATGCTTTCAACCCAACATACTGTGTCTGCAATTCAAGAGTGAGACTTGGTAACGTACAACCTTGATATATAATACGTATAATTTCGTATAATTACGAAATGAAAATGAGATGGAATTTCAAATTTACTTTAGCCAGACATATTTGAAAAAAAAAAATACACAGTGGTAAACTGTGAGATCAAAGGAGTAGAGATTGTGAGCCCGGGGCTGGAAATGTAAGGATGTACGTCGTCTCGCAGCACCTCCTCGTCCCAACCTGCCAGTGGTGTGCACAGAGCGAGCTGGAGGGGACAGGCTGCCGAGGGGAGCAGTGTCTCCTCGGGCTCCACCTCACCCGAGGGCCAAGGTGGCAAAGCGGTGTACTCACCACTCACCAGCACAGCCCACCTTCACCAACTCTTCTTCCTCTGGCACTTTTCACCGGGCATGATGTAATCTCCCACAAAGCTAAAATTAATGACAGGGAGAGGAAGGAGACTAAGGGAGAAGGGTGCTTCCCTGGTTTTCTATATTCAAGATATTGGAGACAGAATCACGGAATCTTCTAGGTTGGAAGGGACCTTAAAGATCATCTTGTCCAACTGTCAACCTCATTCTGACAAAAAGCAACCCCATCACTAAACCATATCTCCCAGTACCACATCAACCCCTCTTTTGAACACCTCCAGGGACGGTGCCTCAACCACTTCCCTGGGCATTCCCATTTCCAGCACTTTCCTGTCCTTCTGGAACTGGGGAGGCCAGAACTGGTCCCAGTGCTCCAGATAGGGCCTCCCCAGGGTAGGGCAGAGCAGAGGGGCAGGATGACCTCCCTCCACCTGCTGGTCACACTCTTCCTGATGCCCCCCAGGATGCCATTGGCCTTCTTGGCCACCAGGGCCCATTGCTGGCTCATGGTCATCCTGTTGTCCACCAGGACTCCCGGGTCTTTCTCCTCAGAGGTGCTCTCCAGCAGGTCACCCCCAACCTGTCCTGGTGCAGGGGGTTATTCCTCCCCAGGTGCAGCACCCTACACTCGCAGGGTGTACACTATATATTAAATGCCTAGGCTGTATTAAGAAGCCATTCCTAAAGCACATAGCTGCTATGGCAACCGCTTTTGTAGGAAGGAGACATTCTCATCTCTCCATAAAACCAGCAGCTATAATGGAGCCTTGTATCCTTGGTGATACCCCCAGGAGATACATCCAGTCAGAAGAAGTGAAGCGGGCAGACTGCTCCTGCCATCCGCAGTGCTGTTTTCTGCAGCTTGGTGGGCTTTCACTGGAAACCTTCTTCCTAAATAAGGCCCCCTAAAGCAGGTTACGTAGCCAAGGCTGCCTCACGCGGGAACTATGTCTGAGGAGCTGCTGAGCAACTGGGTTAGGGTTAACTTTTGTAATGCACAGGTGGAGCCCCTCTTTACAAAAGGCCAATATAGCTGTGGAAGGATAATAAGAGCCAGTTATGAGAAGGTGAGCACTGTAGCTGTTAGCAGATGCCAAGTTGCTAATGCCCCCATAAAGATGAAATCAGAGCCAGGGCTTGGCCAACAAACTGCCTCAGCAGTTGCCATCGGGGCTGGCTCTCTCCAAGCAATAAGAGGGGATGCACCAGAAGCAGCTAGAGCTATTTCTGAATGGTGGAGGCTGTTGCCCAGCAGACACCTTGCCCAGCCAGCCTTACACCCACCCAGGTAGGTGTTCATCCCCTCTAGGGATGCGAAGATGAAAAGAATACATCAAATCTGTGTTGTCCTTGAAACACTGCCGCTTTGTCTACATCAAATCATATCACCCGCTGCTTCAGAAGGAGAGTCAAGAAACAAACCTCTGCTTCCCTAAAAAAAAAAATCAGAAAGAAATAAAAACAAATGGCTCCATCCCAAGCAAAGCCCTCTGCTCTATCGATAACACTTAGTAGCATGAGCTTTCCTCCTCCTCCATCTTCTCTCCAGCCTGGTGTCAACAGCCTGCCCCAGGCCCTGTGGATTGACCCTCCACAGAAAAGATGTGACCTGCAACGCACAATATTATTATTATAGAATCATCTAGGTTGGAAGGGACCTTCAAGATCATCTAGTCCAACCATCAACCTAACTCTGACAAAAAAAACATCGCTAGAACATGTCCTCCAGCACCATGTCAACCCGTCTTTTGAACACCTCCAGGGATGGTGCCTCAACCACCTCCCTGGGAAGCCCATTCCAAAGCTTGATAACCCTTTCAGTGTAAAAATTTTTCCTAATATCCAACCTGAACCTCCCCTGGTGCAACTTGAGGCCATTTCCTCTTGTCCCATCGCCTGTTCCTTGGGAGAAGTGTTTCCAGTCCAGCCAGCAAAAAGCAAGAAGCTCCTTCAATGAGGCTGCGAGGTACCAGGGTAAACACAGTCATGGACAATCCTGCAACACCCTGCCTAGAAAAGCAATATAAGGTGAGGCTTTAGGAGAGGACACTCTCTAGCCCCTCAGGCTCTGTGTGACTCTTCATCTCCTTGCTAGGCAAGGCAGGAAAACGAGGTTCAGACAGGAAAATTAACAGCTGCAGCAGCCAGGTCTACCTCTAATTGAACCTGCTCTTAGCTGGGGAAGACACTGATTGTGGGAAAGTCAATATTTCCTTAACTCGCCCCATAACCAGGGATTCAGTCTGCTCTGTGTCACCAGGGAGGCTGAGGGACCTCTGCTTTCATTACTGTTGCTTATGAAAATCTCAACAAATACCATTGATCCCCACATAAATCTTTTTTTTTTTTTTTTTTTTTTTTTTAATATCTCTCATGGGCTGTGGTCCAAAGGCAACACACATTTTCATATCATCAGGATTTTTCTGTCATGTGTATAACTCAATTAAGGAAGGAAGAGATACATATGTGAGCGTATTTTTCAGCAGTTTGCTGTAGACTGCAAAAGCAGTTATTTTCTTTACCAGTCGCAGCTATAAATCAAAATGTGTAGATATGAAAATATTAAGATATCTTTCTTTATAGCTATGAAAATAAGTAAGTTTTCGGAGTGCTGGCCAAAGAGTGCTTGCTCATATATTATTATGTCAACATTAATTAACATTGCCCAGACAGCCTTACACCCACCCAGGTATGTGTGTGTTCCCTCTAGGGATTCAAAGATGAAAAGAATACATCACATCTGTCTGGTATTATATTAATATTACATTATCTTAATGTAATATATTATATATAGGACAAGAGGAAACGGCCTCAAGTTGCGCCAGAGGAGGTTCAGATTGGATATCAGGGAAAATTTTTACACGGAAAGGGTTATTAAGCCTCGGACTGGGCTTCCCAGGGAAGTGGTTGAGGCACCATCCCTGGAGGTTTTCCAAAGTTGGGTTGACAGAGCTTAGAGACATGGTTTAGTGATGGGGTTTTTTTGTGTGTGATGGTGTGTGGGTTTTGTTTGGTTTTTTGTTTTGGTTTGGTTTTTTTATCAGAATTAGGTTGATGCTTGGACTAAATGATCTTAAAGGTCCCTTCCAACCTAGACAATTCTATGATATTATATGCTATTAATAACAATATAAATATATAAATATATATTGATTATACTAACAACATTGTTTGAAAACACCAAACAAAATGTACCTGCATTTTTTGCCTGACCCATGTGGTGAATTCAAGTCAGCTTCACGTGCAGCTGCAGTCAACCAAGAACATCAAGCAAGCTTTCCAGACCTCTTTTACCACAGAGCCCAAGTATTGCTTAACAGAAAGTACTTTTTCTCCCTTCCTAGTCCCAGAACTTGAGAACCAGGTCTTGAATAAGCAAAAGACCGCTTGTGGCGACTGTGCGGTCACAGGTGGTAGCCAACCCTCTCTGTTGGGTTGTGCCTGCGGCACCAAGCACCGACTCCAGCCACCATCTCTTCACTGAATTTCACTGAATTTTTAGAGTTGGAAGGGACCACAGAGATCATCCAGTCCAACTCCCCTGATGAAGCAGGATCACCTGGGGTCTGGCCTAGAGCACGTTAGAGCATGTTACTCAGGCAGGTCTTGAAAATCTCCAGAGAAGGGGACTCCACACCCTCCCTGGGCAGCCTCTTCCAGGGCTCTGCCACCCTCACCCCAAAGAAGTTCTTCCTCAGATTTGAGTGGAACTTCCCATGTTCCAGCTTGTGCCCGTTGCCCCTCGTCCTGTCACTGGGAACCACTGAAAAGAGTCCGGCTCCATCCTCCTTCAACCCACCCTTTAGATCCTTGTCAGCATTGATAAGGTCTCCCCTCAGCCTTCTCTTCTCCAGGCTAAAGAGCCCCAGCTCTCTCAGCCTTTCCTCATCAGGGAGATGCTCCAATCCCTCCATCATCTCTGTTGCCCTACGCTGGACTCTCTCCAGCAGTTCCCTGTCTCTCTTGAACTGGGGAGCCCAGAACTGGAGGCAGTATATTCCAGTTGTGGCCTCCCCAGTGCAGAGCAGAGGGGGAGAATGACCTCCCTCCACCTACTGGCCACACTCTTCAGCCCTCTTGGGCACAAGGGCACATTACTGGCTTATTGTCATTGTCATTGTCATTGAGTTCCTCTCTGCTCTCCCCCATGTACACCAGGCTTACCAAGGAGAGCAAAGCGAGTGTAAACACTTAAAACCTTCATTATCACACTGACAACTTGCCCGCGGGCACGCTGATCCCCGCCGGTTGGGTTTGATACCGTGACAACACGTCACCTGGGATCTGGCTGCAACCGCAGTATTTTGCAAGGGGGCTAGCACTTTGGAATTCTTCTAACAAACCACAAATGCATAACGTGGGGAATTGAACATAAAGCACAAGGAGCAGGAACGATTTCTTTGGTCTGTCACTGCGCAGACCCCGGCAGAAGAATGCCAGGAACAAGAAATGAACCCGGCTCCCTGGGCCAGCAGATCCAGAAAATGCGGCCTGTTTTTTTTGGCCTGGGTCAAGCAGGTGACTGTCAGCAGGAGAGCTGACCCGAGGTCTCAGTGTTCCCAGCTGGTGATTTAACATCTCTGTGCTCACACCGCAAACAAACGTTTCTGCCCTCACAGCTTCCACCCCATCCCGACAGCCAAACCGAAGGGAAACGCATCATCACCGAGGCAGAAAATGAAGAATGGCCAACTCTTGTTTAATACCCCAGACTGGTGGCTTCTCATTGGAAGTCTTATCCGAGGGTACCTCCGAGGCAGCACCTCTCCTCTAGCTGGTACCCAGTCGAATTCACCTTTCAACCCTGGCGTTTCGTAGTCGAATTCAAGGAAAAGCATTTGGGAGACAAGCAGCATCTGTTCTGAAACGTCACCCAAGCAGCGTCAGCCCTTCAACCTGGCTTCTGCCACTGAGCAGCATCCCTCTGCAACGACCTCCCCCTTTTTTGGGGGGGGCAGCCCAGCCCCAGGTGTTTTAATCCCAAGCCCTGGCACCACCTGCCTTGTCCTGCATCATCCCAGCTGTGACACCATTACCTCAGGCTTCCTTACACTGAAGAAAATAGAAAGCAGGTTTTTTTTTGGGAGACTGTGTCCTAACTCACAGACAGTACTTAACATACTGCAACAATCTTTATTTTCAACTCATTTACACGTCGTTATTCTTGCGCTCTTCCACCTCTTGTACTTTCCCTGAGTTCTTCAGCTGGGAACAGAAAGCCAGATCATAGGACCATAAAAGAAGCTTCCACAAGGGAAGCTGCTCTGTGAATTGCTCTTCTAACAAACAGGGAAAGGATTTAAAAGGCAAAGAGAAACACAACAATGATGACAGCCCCAACTGAAACCTGCCTGATAACTCCTGCCTGTATTTCAACATCAGCCACAGCAGGTAATATAATTACTCTCTTCTAAGCAATCTCAGTCAATATTAATTAAAGGTGCAGGCATTTTATCACAACCACCAGGCTGCTTTCTCAATCTTCACAACAAAGGCATCATTTTTCTTGCTCCTGCTCCTCCAAAATAATCTCTGTCCCTGGGTGAATTTAGATTTCAAGGGAAAGTATAGAAGGTCTCCAAGAAATTCATTAAAACTCTCCTTTCACTGGGGCAAGGCAGACATTTTTATTTGTAGAACACCAACTGGAGTCCCAGGCCAGGGGCAAACACATGCCCTGGTATGGAGAGAGGTGGCAACAGGCAGTCTGCACCCAGGGGCAAGTTTTGCTTTCTGCAATTTGCTTTTTCAAAAGGTTAATTAATCCCTGATGCGTTTCAAGGAGTCAAACACCAACCTGCTGCACATGCCGCTGCATACAATGGAAAGATTTTTATGGCCAAGGACAGAAAGGTCAGGGGCACTGAAAAGTTCACATTTCTTGCAGAAAGCAGCGCTGAACAGCACGTTTCTGAGTGTGTTCCTCTGCTCGCAGTCAAACCAACACGGACCAAGGAACATAAACCTCCAGGTGCTGGTAAAGGGGCAGGAAAGAACAATGTGCAGGTGTTCTAAAGGACCTTGTTTGTCCCAGGCATCCCCTGTGTTTCCTGTGATGTGCTACCAAGCTAGGGCAAAAATGAGCCATTGATATTTCTGAACCTTTAAGGAATGGATTTGGTGGACATGCAGTTTATACAATACCAAAGCTTGAAAGGCAAGCACATTTTTGTGAGCAAGGCTAGAGCAAAACAGGACCTTGTTGCCCATACACATTTAAGCTGAGCCTTACATTCAAGCTCAAACAGGGTAGGTTTAGACTGAACATTAGGAAAGAATTCTTCCCAGAAAGAGTGGTTGGGCATTGGAATAGGCTGCCCAGGGAGGGGGTTGAGTCACCATCCCTGGATGTGTTTAAGAGACCATTAGATGTGGTGCTGAGGGATATGGTGTAGGGGAGGACTTTGTAGAGTAGGGTAGATGGTTGGACTTGATGATCCCAAGGGTCTCTTCCAACCTAGATGATTCTATGATTCTATGATTAATTAACAACATTTTTTAGACCACATCATTTAGGTACCCTAAAACACAATTATCTTGGAAATGGGCACAAACTTGAATATAAGAAGTTCCACCTAAATATGAGGAGGAACTTCTTTTACTTTGAGACACGTTCCTGGGCAACCTGCTCTGAGTGGACCTGCTCTGGCAGGGGGTTGGACTAGATGATCTCCAGAGGTCCCTTCCAACCCCGTGTGATTCTGGGATTCAGACAACAAGGTTGGCAGCTGAAGTGGAGCACTGTAAGGAAGAGGTACCACAAATAAACCTCCCAGTGTTTCACAGGTCATCCTCTGAGAGACAATCACAACAAATCCAAATTTCTTTCTTGAATTATGCTACTGGCTTTGTCCTCAGAGCCTTACTTCAGAATACCTGTATTTTAGTACATTATTTCCCCTGCATACTTACAACAACACTTTATCCTGTAATTCTTTTTCACCTCGTTCATTTTAAATCTGACCATCTCTATTTCTCTGGCATTAACATCTCTCTCCGAGCAGGCACATGCTAAAATGTAGTGATTTAATGAAGTCTGTGAGAAGCTAATATTATATACAAAGTGTGAGATTTATGTTAATGTTGCTGTTTGCGGTCAGCTTTCCAAACTACCACATTTCTGTGCCCCTGGGGTGTATAACAGCTACTATTACACAGCTGGCACAGCTGCAGCCCAGATTTGGTACGTTCTTGATTTGTTCCAATTCTAATTTTGATCTTATTTTTAGAAGTCCATAGGTTTTTTCCCTTAGTCTTGTGATTCGTTTTTGATGAAAAAAACCACCACAAACCCACTTGCAAATAATCCCAAGTTGTTGTTGTAGGACTTAATGAAACAATTCTCTCCAGGAAAGAAAAATAATTTCTATATAAAAATTGTGAAACTTCTAAACAAGACTTCTCTTCTGTCAGGAGCACCGGGAATTATTCTTAAAACATATTTTTTCAGTACGGACACCATGGAAGTGCTGCTCTGCCCTCCAGCTGGAGGGGCATTACAGCCACAGCTCCTACCTGCTCGTTCCGAGGAACTGACAAAAATTGAAATTTCCACCCTACAGAAAGTTTCACCCGACGCAGCCTTTTGCAAACAGATTCCAGTGTGTGCTGGAATGGGTGTAAAAGTCTCCCTATGATTACAGGTCACAGGGATGGCAAACACGTTCAACCAGAACCGCAACCAACTTCACCTGATGGTATTTACCCTGGGACAACTTGGAGCTGTCAGTGTATTATTCTGAAAAAGGGACTTGTCCACTTCACCACAAACACAGAATCACAGAATCTTAATGGTTGGAAAGGAATTCTGAGACCACCGAGTCCAACCATACACAAAAGACCCCCAACAATCTCGGCCACCAGAGCATGCCCTCAACACAACGTCCTTCTAACAGCTGTTGCTCCTTCTGCTTGCCCGGTACAAAACCAGAAAGAAGAAAGAAACCCCTTTTCCAGATTCTCAGGCTAGCAAGACCCGCTGGTTGGTCCCAGCACAGCCCCACCTTCGGCTGTTAACAGGCTGTCTCCAGGCAGCTCCCCATCGCTGGTCCAACGTCTGTTTTATTTCCATTAGGGCTACTCAGTTCTGCTGCCTGAACAGCCCCAGACAAAGATTACGCTGCCACAGCGGTTTCTACACGGAAGAGCCATTTCTTGTTACCACACGTCCTGTCTGTAGCAGCGTGAAGCTGCTCCGTGCAACCCTCTGACCTGCGTCGGATGAGGCCACCTTCCAGTCAGCTGGAGCTGGCTGCCCGCCACCACGGGAGCAGCTTTCCCTTGGGGCTGCTGTTTAAGGCTTTTTTTTAAAAACAAAACAACAAACTTTAGAAAATGCAGTTTTGATTTGCCAGTTGTAAAAGCAGCCTGCGAGGAGGAGCGATGAAGAGGAAGCAAGGGGGCTACTTACACCCACAGTCCTACTTAAATCCTACTTAAACCCGCAGGTCCAGACACACTCCCTTATTTCTTTTATATGAGTATACAACAACCTTGTTCTCTGGATATTAAGCACAAAGAATGAATCTAAGGGGATTCTTCTGGTTCAGTCACGCAATTCAGATCAAAGCATGGTTTCAGCCAGGCTAGAAGAATATCTTGGGTGTTCTGAATGTATACGGTATGCTCAGAATTAGCCAAAATACTGATCCAACACATCAGGGAGGTGCTTAAGTAGATAAAATAGCTACAAAACCCAAAGGGCCACGTAACAAAAGGGATGGACAGATTTTGCAGTGATGATAGGTGACACGGATCCTACAGATTACAGTAAAAGAACATGCTTATAAGTATCTAAAGGGTGGGTTGAGGGAGGATGGAGCTGGACTCCTTTCAGTGGTTCCCAGTGACAGGGAATCACAGAATGCTATGGGGTTGGAAGGGACCTCTGGAGATCATCCAGTCCAAGGCCCTGCCAAAGCAGGGCCACCCAGAGCAGGTTGCACAGGAACGTGTCCAGGTGGGTTTGAATGTCTCCAGAGAAGGAGACTCCACCACCTCCCTGGGCAGCCTCTTCCAGGGCTCTGCCACCCTCACAGGAAAAAATTTTTCCTCATGTTCAGATGGAACTTTCTGTGTTCCAGTTTGTGCCCGTGGCCCCTTGTCCTGTCACTGGGCACCATTGAAAAGAGTCTGGTCCCATCCTTTTGACACCCACTCTTTAGATGTTTATAAGCACTGGTAAGATGCCCTCTCAGCTTTCTCTTCTCCAGGCCAAACAGACTCAGGCCTCTCAACATTTCCTCATAGGAGAGATGCTCCAGTTCCTCTTTGTAGCCCTCAACTTGACTCTCTCCCGTAGTTCCCTGTCCACTGGACACAGTGCTCCAGATGGGGCCTCACCTGGGCAGAGCAGAGGGGGAAGATGACCTCCCTTGACCTGCTGGCCATGCTCTTTTCAATGCACGCCAGGAGACCATTGGCCTTCCTGGCCACAAAGGCACATTGCTGGCTCATGGACAACTTGTTGTCCTCTAGGACTCCCAGGTCCTTCTCCTCAGAGCTGCTTTCCGGGAGGTCAACCTCTAACCTGTGCTGGTGCAGGGGGTTATTCCTCCCCAGGTGCAGCACCCTGCACTTGCCCTTGTTGAAGTTCATCAGGTTTCTCTCTGCCCAGCTCTCCAGCCTGTCCAGGTCTCGCTCTATGGCAGCACAGCCCTCCGGCGTTTCAGCCTCCCCTCCCAGTTTTGTGTTACCAGCAAACTTGCTGAGGGTACACTGTGTCCTCTCATCTTCCTAAGATTACCTATGAGGATGTTGCAGAAGACAGCGTGAAAAGCCTTGCTAAAGTTGAGGTAGACAATCTCCACTGCCCTCCCCTCATCTACCCAGCCAGTCATGCCATCATAGAAGGCTATCAGATTGGTCAAGTGAGATTTCCAGTTGGTGAATCCGTGTTGACCACTCCCAATAACCTTCTTTTCCTCTACGTGCTTAGTGATGACATCCAGAATGGGCTATCCCATCACCTTTCGAGGGAGGGAGTTGAGACTGACTGGCCTGTAGTTTCCTGGGTCCCTCCTTCTTGCCCTGTTTGAAGACTAGGGTGACATTGGCTTTCCTATACACATTTCTTTCTAAATACATTCGTAAATACATTCCTTCCACTCCTAAATACGTTCCTTTCAGTTCACCAAGTATCACGTGAATTTATTACCTCTCTGATTACTGTGTTGTCAAATGTCAGTTAAGGTATGGTCGGAAAGCACATTGTAGTAATTTAAATTACATTTTTTTCCCTTTTTTCTTTAAATCCAAACGGGATCTTTCTTTGACACACTTCAGGTATGACCTCTGTGTCTCTGCTGGGTCATTTTCTGGGTTTATGACATACTTTACATTCCTATAAAACCCTTTGCTGAGTGATCTTAAAGTCTTTACAAGCTTTAATTACGCGGTGTGTCCCTCCTGTGAGGTCGGTGAGCATTCTTAATTGTTTTTTGCAGACAGAGGAAAATGTGGCAAAGAAATTTCAAAGGAATTCACCAATGCTGTGCAGAAAGCTACCGAGGAGGCAGGAGCAGAGGCTGCAACTCGTGAACCCCCTTTGATGTGGACCATTTCTCTTTATTACATAAGGGAAGATGCCCAGGAAAGATGTAACCTAGCGTAGCAGGGCAAGATGTAGGTCAGGTTTCCTTTGTCAGTACGTCTGCTGCTTTTTGACCCGTAAGTTGCTGAAAGCAAGTCTTTTCAAAACTGGTTCAAAAAGAAACAAGCAAACCCCGGAAGACTCGTTCCCCTCTCAAGAGCTATTTTTAGGAAGTTAAAGCAAAGAATACTCTGGGGGAAGGGGGCTGTTTGTACACAAAGTTTCTGTCTGGTTGCCTTTGGTTAGCTTAAGTTTTAATGCACTTCTCAGGCCGTCACCACTTACGTCTGGTGAAAGGCAGGGACCAAGCAGAGTGGACAGTGCTGATAGCACATCCCTGCTGCGGGGCGTGCTGCCACCAGGGAGGGGATGGAACCTTCTTCAGGGCTACTGGTGCCAAGCTAAACAGCCCCAGCTCCTTCAATCGCTCTTCCTAAGATTTCTTTTCCAGCCCCTTCACCAGTTTGGTTGCCCTCCTCTGCACTCGCTCCAGCACCTCCAGATCTCTCTTGTGTTGAGGTGCCCAAAACTGGACACAACACTCCAGGTGTGGCCTCCCCAGTGCTGAGTAGAGGGGCACAATCACCTCCCTACTTCTGCTGGTCACGCTATTTCTGATCCAAGCCAGGATGCCGTTGGCTTTCTTGGCCACCTGGGCACACTGCCGGCTCATGTTCAGCCGCTTGGCAATGAGAACCCCCAGGTCTCTTTCTTCCAGGCAGCTCCAGCCACACTTCCCCAAGTTTGCCCAGCGAACAACATGCTGTTCAGGGTACCCAAATCCCTAATTTCTGCAGAAAAAGAGTGCCCGGTATAGCTTATGCAGGCTGCAGAAAGGCAGCTGACACTGTGATTCAGCAGAGAGGTTGCTGGCACTAACTCGTCACCGTGTTGGTTCTGAAAAAAACTTTGAGTTTGCTTCAACGTGGCCGATTGACCTCGTGTCGCTTCAGCGCCTCCTTCTAAGGACCGCAGAGCTTCCCACCACAGCACTCCTGATTCACTCCTACGCGGCCAAAAATCCAACTCACAGGCTTTTGCCAGTACAAACCAGAATGAAAAAAAAATAAAATAAATCTATTTGCGGATCTGAGAAAGAAAAGATGATGTAAGAGGGAAATATAACAATCACGGCATAATCCAATTCCACGAGATTGAATTCTACTTTCAAACCTCCTCAAATTAAGTTTAAATGAAAAAATTATTTCCTGAAGACACATTTCTCATTCGAAGCAGCCACAGCTCTGATTCCGGGTGCCCAAATGAATATATTGCACACACCACTTTTAATAAGTATAGATATTTTCAGTTTTATCTTTGACCACTTATTGCAGGCTGTGACTGCACGGCCATCTCTCCCATATTTGAAGTCACTCTGGGCCTGGGGACCTTCATCCTACCATTTCATTAGTTTTCATGTTAGGGGTGTGAAGTAACACAGATATCCAAGGCCACCAACCCTCCTTTTCTTCCATACTGAAGCAAAGATCTCGACGGCAGGCTGTGGGAGGACATGAGCAAACGGGGCCAAAACACAGCATCTCCTTCCTCTGGTGACACGGTGCCATCAGTCAGCTACGCAGGTGGCACACGTTCAAAATCCACAGACAAGCACAGTGGGTTTTCACTGTTAGAGGAAACATTTTGGGGTTTTGTCCACTTAATATTGGAAACTTAGTACCTTCTCGTTACAAATCCAGCTCATTTGCAGTGGAGACATCCCATGGGGAGAATAAAGCGAACCAAGCAAAGCCTGAAGCTGAATGCAAAGAGGGAAGCCCAAACAACTGCTGGATGTTGGCAGCTCTTCCACGTGTGTTCAGGAAACACTCTGAAGCACACAGACAGATGAGCATTATCTGTATTATCCCTGCATGGGAATGGTTCAAAGCTGCATCAGGGGAGGTTTAGAGTGGACATTGGGAAGCATTTCTTTACTGAGAGAGGCAGTTAAACACTGGAACAGGATTCCTAGAGAGGTGGTCAACTCCTCATCCCTGCCGGTGTTTAAGAGGCATTTGGATAATGCCCTTAATAATATGCTTTGACTTCTGCTCAGCCCTGAAGTGGTCAGGCAGTTGATCATTGTAGGTTCCTTTCAATTGAAATATTCTATTCTATCCTTTTCCCAAGCATATGTTTTTAGCAGACATTCCTTACTGCTTCTAGCTGCCTCACTTTTATCTATTGCTAAACGTGAAGTGTTAATTCAGGTTTTCATTGACATCTTTCCCATCCACAGAAGCTGGGCTGTTCGTTTTTGTGTACAAGAGAGGCCACCTCTTTACCCTGCAGAGACAAGCCTGGTCCTGGCCAAGCAGAGAGCTGTCACAAGAGGGGACAGACCGCTTTGGGCCAGGAAACCTGCACCCCACAGCAGCTTTGGGCCAGGAAACCTGCACCCCACTGCGAGCCCCACGGCAGCTCGGTGCTCTGTGCTGGCACCCGGGGGGACCTACACTGCTCCTACCCTCCAGGCAGGACCCCTCCTCTTTCTCCTGAGCTCACATGCCCGTGACACATGGCCTGGAGACCCTCATCTCAGCCCCCAGCAATCTGGCATCCAACCAGCAGACAGGAAAATCTCTGGGAGCCTGAGAACTGCATTGCTTTTTTTTTTTTCACTGACAGTAAAATTCATGGCCCTGTTCTCCAGAGCGCCATTCCCACACCTGGGGTCAGGTTTTCACAAGGAGTTGAGAACCTACCTGCATACCTGGAAAAGGGGAAGGTTCTCAGAAGCACCATAGAGCAACTCCTGTCACCACCTGAACGATCCCAATATTTTCCTGGTCATTTTGAAACTCTGCCACTAACTTTCACTGTTAAAAATGTATTTTTCCTAAGAGCTGTTCCCAAGAGCAGGCTATAACTGCTCCTCTGTGAGCAGGAATGAACACTGAGAACTTGCAAGTCTTCACACTGTATTAGAGCACTTCATAACTATGTCTTGGAAGAAGAGAGAGCTGCAGCCTCTGGATGATGGTCAGGTTAAGTACTTCAGGAATCTGCGACAATCTGACATTCACAGACAGAAAGGCCAATGACTTCATTTAATGATTTAAGGATTAGAATGAGTTTGGGTTTGTTATCAGACTTGGCTTAAGAAGGATGAGATGGATTCATTAGAAAATGAAGTTTAATAATCTACTTCTAGTTAAAATTAGCTAATGAAGTTCAGGGGGAAAAAAAACAAACCACAAAACAATAAATAAAACAAAACAACCACAAAACAACAACAAAAAAAACCAACCAGAAAGCAGTTTCAAGCCAGACTATGTAACAGCTCTGCACTGGCAGGACACGAAAAGGGAATGAGTTTGAAAACTGCTCATCCTCACCAATAGCTCAGAAACCAGTATTTCTTCGAATCGACATTTAAATGACAAGCTCTGCCCAGACTCCACAGCTTGCTTTTGAGCTGCATCACTTAGATTTATTTGCCTGCAAGAGCTACCAGGTGCAGAGCTTACGAGGAACCCGTCGTGTTTTCCTCCCAACTGGAATAAGAAAGCCAGAAAGGTACTGCATCTCCTTGGACTAGGAGTCCTGCCTCATCTCTGAGCCTGCACAGACACTAAAGTACAAGCAAAGCATAATCCCCTTTTGGAAGGAGCGGGCAGAGGCGGTGGCAGGCCATCTGCAGAGCAGGGGAGGATATTCCTCTGCAACATCCCTAAGAAGCTTCAGAATCAGGGTGATACCACACATCCCAGGGTATCACCTTCTCTGGCTGGGCTCAGGACATGACGGGTGACCGGCATCTCACCCACTGACCTAATTAAAAGGCTTAAGGGTCTGGGGGAAGAGAAAGAAGGGATTTAGCACAAGGCACATGCTAACTTCATAACGCTCTCAGGAACATTACAGCTACCACCCTGTTACCTCTCCTATTGTGCAAGCTGCACTACCAAAAACCAACTGAATCGCTGCTATTTCGGGCTGTCTTCAAGCAGGGGAGCTGACAACAACTGTAAGTAGTTGAGAGTAACTGTAGTATCTCAGAGGTAATGAAATTTGTCTTTTGCTTTGAGGGCCATGTGTCTTTCCAATACAGAGGGGTACGAGAATATCAGATTCAGTAAGTTGCAGAGAGTGCCTCCTGTGCCAGGCTAATTCTAGCACATACCAGTCATGAACTCTATTGCTTACCTAAAAGGTTACAGGGCTGTACTGTGCACAAGTATCCTTTGTGTAAATACAAACACGGTGAGTATTGCCAGCAGCGGTGTGTCTGGTACCTGCCCAGGAAACGCTCGGGGTAACAGGAGGAAGAAGATGGGAAGATACACCACCGAGCAAGAAACATCCAGTCAACCTCCCCAGCAGTTTGGCAAAGCTCATGCATTTGCTCACCATAAGCAGACATACAGCTTTCATCTACGCAGATATGTAGTGTCCCCCAGAGAAGTACTATTTCCCATGGCACTAAAACACCTCTCCTTGAAGTTTTAATGAAACCTCATCCACTTCTACTTGTTCCAGAAGAAAACCTAACTAAGTCATCTTAATTATTCAGAAAGCATAATGAGTTCTAGACCACGCAGGCTCAGCTTACTGAATTTAGCTCATGCAGTAACTGACTCTTCATTCCTCTTGCCTTTTTTTTTTAGTAACCAGCATCGAGACTGGCAACTCAGCAATGGGTGTTGAAGGCTATTACTGAGGCTAAAAATCTGGATTGGCCAGAATGAATGAGAACAAAACAGGGTATTTAAATTTTAATACTTGAATTTTTTTTTTTAAAAAAGCCCCAAAGCATTCATTAACTAATCTCAGACGAAAGTGACTGTTTGTTAGCTAATTAGCTGAACTCAGTTGATGCAAACATAAGCCAATACATGCTATAGCTGCTGTGCGTGCACCATCTGCACTGTTTACATGCAAAAGCACACATCTCGCAGGGATATGCTGAAAACTCCTTTATGAAACTGCCACTTCACCTGTCTTTTCAAATATACCTAAAGTGCAGAAAGGCAGCGCGGAGAGTGGTGCAAGAACAGTGCATCTCAGGGGGTACCCATTTCTAGCAGGCAGAGGAGGCTGCAGCAGCTCAGCTTGCTCAAAGCTGGGCAGGATCTTTAAACACAGAGTTCATGGCAATTCAACAATTCCCCTTCCTTGCATTCTCTACCAAATAACTCAAAAGTAGGCGGCCCATCGGGCTATTTTAAGATGATGGGTAACATACAAGCAGTTATTTTAAAACGCACGAGTGCAGCTAAACTGCATTGAGCCTTGACCCGAAGTCAAGGTCTGGCTCTGAAGCAAGGAATTTGCAAACGCTGCAACAACGGAGTTAAAACAAAAGGATGGAAATGCAAGACAGCAAAGTACCGGCTGGCTACCCGAGGTATATTACCTATGGAAAAGTTTCCTCGCCTAAATCCAGCCCTGGGAAAGCCGGGAGCTCCTGCAGTGACCAGCAGGCTGAAACCCTCTCTCTTAAAACAAAGCAGGCTTTAAGAAGCTGTCAGACAGCATCCACCCTTGGGAACTGATGAGGAGGTGGGCAGCATCCTGCTGAAGCCCCACAGCTCGTCTCCCCCTGGCAGTATCACGGAGGGGGAGGGAGGCTGTGACACAACAGGTACTAGCATCCCTCTAGGTGACAACTCTGAAGCTGCAGGAGCACAGGCTGGCAGCAGAATCGGCGCCGGCACCTCCGCCGTGATGGCCATCTCTGCTGGGACCACCACCACGAGCCATGGCCACGGCCAACCCTGCCCGAGCTCCGGCTCCCCGCTTGCCAGTGGCAATCCCCCGCGACTCCATCACCTGGGAATGGGGAATGACACCCACCTCGGGGCACGGTGCTCCCTGAGGATGAGAGACGCCGGGAGAAAACCCTAAACCTCCCGGACCCACTTCCTTTCCTGTAAGACCAACCTGGAAGAAGCGTGTCCCCCCCAGCCACGGCCAGGGACAAAGGGCAGTGGGGAGAGCACGGCGCCGGGTGGCAGCAGGCAGGGTGAGCCCGTGTGTGCACGGACAGAGCTCCGGCAAACCCTCCATCCCCCCCCGGCAGGGTCAGATCAAACCCTGGGCAGCGGCTGGCGGCTCAGAGGCAGGCTATTTTCTATCAGCAGTTAATTAAAGTTAGCAGAAAGGGAGGGCTGGCCGTCCTTCCTTGTTACAGGCTACTCACCCCGGCGCTGAAATGGCTGCGTTTCTTTAAAAGCAGAAGGCTCCAACCAGAAACTTTAGTTCTGTTTTGCTATTGTCATTATTCGCTAAAGTTGCCCGAGATCCTGTAAAGATCCCAGGAAGGGCTAAAAAAAAAATGACAAGAGACGATTTAGAAGCTGACGGTCAGGACAGGAATTTATGGAATGAAATCTCTAAGGGCAGGAACAGCCAGAGCCAGCCAGCTAACGCTTTCGTGCCCTGTCTCCGACCAGCAAATTCATTTCGGGGGGGGTGGGGGGGTGGTGCAGATTGAGGCTTAGAAGGTGATTTAAAATACCTGCTGGGGATGCCTGCCTCTCCGCATCAGCCGGGAGCCTCCGGCACGGCCACCACGCTGCCGCCTCTCCTCCTCCTGCCTGCTCCAGCAGACCCCCTTCTCGTGAGATCGGGGTGTTGCAGCTCCACGGGCCTTACCATCAAGTGGCTTGTTGTAAGAGAACTAAAAATAGTGCCGAATTTTTCTGCCGAAGCACTTGCTTGAGTGAACAGAGTTGCCAGTCAGCCCATGCGTTAAGTGAGCTGTACAGACCTTTAATATTCAATACAGCCCAAATCCTCCTGGACATATAGCCATTGACTTATTTTTTTTCAAAAGATATTTTTTCTTAGGTGTTTTTTCCTTCTTATTTTTTTTTGTTGAAGAACAGCACAAAATAAATCCTGTTTCTTGCCACTAAAAAAAAAAAATCAAACGAGTGGAGTTGTTTTAAGAATATCCTCAGGGAAAGAGTGAGTCACTTAAACTGCTTTTATGATAAAGGATCCCTGGAGGAAGTGTATCTCTGGAGCAGCCTGAGCTGTGCAGAGATCCATGTGCCCCCTGAAAAACAAAGTTTCACATTGTTGATATTTCTGGGCTTGTGGTTTGTTGGTTTTTTTTTTGAAGACCTGCTTCCACTGCAGAATTAGTGCTGGCGTGGGAAACAGAGCAGGATTTCATAGTGGCTAACACCTCGAGAGGATGATTAACAGAAGCATCTGTCCCCCGGGGCTGTTAATAAGGTCTGCAGAAGAGAGTACAAAGTGGCCCATAAGGATGCGGCGTATGAAAGTTTATGGTGTGGGTTGACAAGTCCAGGAAAAAAAAATAATAAGAAAATCTCAGAGGGAATTACTTTTGCAAAGCTTTTCACTACTGTGGCCTGAAAACAATCACCTAAGACAAAGGTTGCAAAAAATGTCATTCAAGATACAGATGCCAGCACTGCTGCCAATGACCAAGCTGGGAGCCCAGAAGCAGATTTAGATGCAAAACTTCCACACCAAAATCACAGAATCTTCATGGTTGGAAGGGACCTTTGAGATCATCGAGTCCAACCATACACAAACACACAAAAAAAAACCCAACCCAACAATCTCGGGCACTAGAGCATGCCCTGAAGTGCCACATCTACACCTTTCTTAAACACCTCCAGGGATGGTGACTCCACCACCTCCCTGGGCAGGCCCTTCCAGGGCCTGACCACCCTCTCAGGAAAGTCATTCTTCCCAAGATCT
>JAHREE010000546.1:438990-455197 GCA_033628505.1 Tringa tobata | reverse complement strand
AGCCTCCGGCACGGCCACCACGCTGCCGCCTCTCCTCCTCCTGCCTGCTCCAGCAGACCCCCTTCTCGTGAGATCGGGGTGTTGCAGCTCCACGGGCCTTACCATCAAGTGGCTTGTTGTAAGAGAACTAAAAATAGTGCCGAATTTTTCTGCCGAAGCACTTGCTTGAGTGAACAGAGTTGCCAGTCAGCCCATGCGTTAAGTGAGCTGTACAGACCTTTAATATTCAATACAGCCCAAATCCTCCTGGACATACGGCCATTGACTTTTTTTTACAAAAGATATTTTTTCTTAGTTTTTTTCCTTTTTTATTTTTTTGAAGAACAGCACAAAATAAATCCTGTTTCTTGCCACTAAAAAAAAAAAATCAAACGAGTGGAGTTGTTTTAAGAATATCCTCAGGGAAAGAGTGAGTCACTTAAACTGCTTTTATGATAAAGGATCCCTGGAGGAAGTGTATCTCTGGAGCAGCCTGAGCTGTGCAGAGATCCATGTGCCCCCTGAAAAACAAAGTTTCACATTGTTGATATTTCTGGGCTTGTGGTTTGTTGGTGGTTTTTTTTTTGAAGACCTGCTTCCACTGCAGAATTAGTGCTGGCGTGGGAAACAGAGCAGGATTTCATAGTGGCTAACACCTCGAGAGGATGATTAACAGAAGCATCTGTCCCCCGGGGCTGTTAATAAGGTCTGCAGAAGAGAGTACAAAGTGGCCCATAAGGATGCGGCGTATGAAAGTTTATGGTGTGGGTTGACAAGTCCAGGAAATAAAAAAATAAGAAAATCTCAGAGGGAATTACTTTTGCAAAGCTTTTCAATACTGTGGCCTGAAAACAATCACCTAAGACAAAGGTTGCAAAAAATGTCATTCAAGATACAGATGCCAACACTGCTGCCAATGACCAAGCTGGGAGCCCAGAAGCAGATTTAGATGCAAAACTTCCACAACAAAATCACAGAATCTTCATGGTTGGAAGGGACCTTTGAGATCATGAAGTCCAACCATACACAAACACACAAAAAAAAACCCAACCCAACAATCTCGGGCACTAGAGCATGCCCTGAAGTGCCACATCTACACCTTTCTTAAACACCTCCAGGGATGGTGACTCCACCACCTCCCTGGGCAGGCCCTTCCAGGGCCTGACCACCCTCTCAGGAAAGTCATTCTTCCCAAGATCTCATCTAAACCTCCCCTGCCCCAACTTCACACCATTTCCTCTGCTCCTGGCATTATTCCCTGGGGAGAAGAGGCCAACCCCCACCTCTCTACACCCTCCTTTCAGGGAGCTGGAGAGGGCAAGGAGGTCTCCCCTCAGCCTCCTCTGCTCCAAACTAAACATGCCCACCTCCACACGCTGGCACACAGGTGGATAAGCCAAGGAATGAAAAGGTGCAGGTGCAACAACCACTTGTGGCATTTCAACAGGCTGGTAAAGCCACAACCATTCCCCAGGTAGTTGCTCCAGCTGTGAAGCAGGCACCAGAGGACACCTGATGGCAATGTCTGAACCACAGAGAGTTAAGTCTTAATACTGCTGGTGGACGTGACTTCTTTGTGAAAACATCTAGAAACCCAGACTCTATCACACTAGTGAGAAGGTGGCATCTAACTTTAGTCTGTGCTACACCAAGTCACTATATGACTATACTTAGTGACTTTGTAGGTCAGGATAAATTTGCAAGACAATTATTTCTTCACCTCAACAAACAAGCTGCCACTGCCTGAGAAGTTTTCCAGAAGTAGCTCTCCAGGCTAGAGTAGTATTGTACATATTTATATATATACATGCACACACAGAGAAAGAAATCTATAGATTAAGACTGAAAGGGGATCCTATCAATGCTTATAAATATCCAAAGGGCAGGTGTCAAGAGGATGGGGTCAGGCTCTTCTCAGTAGGTGACAGGACAAGCAGCAATGGACACAAGCTGGAACACTGGAAGTTCTGTCTCAACATGAGGAAAAACTTCTTTGCTGTGAGGGTGGCAGAGCCCTGAAAGAAGC
This sequence comes from Tringa tobata, assembly GCA_033628505.1. Taxonomy (NCBI): domain Eukaryota; kingdom Metazoa; phylum Chordata; class Aves; order Charadriiformes; family Scolopacidae; genus Tringa; species Tringa tobata. Next base: position 453,192 of record JAHREE010000546.1, on the reverse strand, counting down.
TGCCCAGGGAGGTGGTGGAGTCTCCTTCTCTGGAGATACTCAAAACTTGCCTGGATGTGTTCTTGTCCAGCCTGCTCTAGGTGACCCTGCTTTGGCCAGGGGGGTGTACTAGATGATCTCCAGAGGTCCCTTCCAACCCCTACTGTTCTGTGATGCTGTAATACAGATATACATGTTTTTAAAGGAAGATTTTAGGATGGAAGTAAACACTGAAAAGTTGGAAAGTTACTGGGACTATGAAGAAGAGACAATGGAAATATGGCCATTGCCCAAAGTCCAAAGTTTCACGGACTTTTTAACAGGAAGAAGGTGAGATCAAATAGACCAAGGTGGTTATGTGGCCTGTTTGGCTGTTAATGTAAAATTGTCTCCCACATTTTTGTCTCCCCTCGTGAGTCTTTGAACATTCCTTTGGTTTTATGTGTTTTGCAGTAGAACTGCAAATTTTTGCCCTTGTGAAAGGGCTGGCAAATTCCTCCTCCTCCTTTCTGTTGCTGACAAAACATGCTGCCAGGCAGTGTGTAACATCTACACAGCAGCCACAAACAACACAGCATCTTCATTCCTGTTCCACTCCCCAGCTATTATTTGTAGAGAGAAAGAGCATTAACAGAGCACAAAGTTCTCGCTAATTTAGCCTCAATTCGCCATCTGTTGCTTCCCATGAGCTGATCCTAATGAGAAACTACTTCAAAACACATTTGAGGAGCAGCTGCACCCAGTGAAGTCACCAAAGGAGGGTAATGTTCCCCTCCCAATACATCACCCTCTGATGCTACACAGCAGCTCCCTCCCCTAAGGAAACGGAGGGGAACGCTGCCAACAACATGAATGCAGTCCTGGGTCACAGGCTCTTGGCAGCCGTGTTGAGCAAGCATCCCACTCAATAATGTTTTTCTCAATAATTCGCAACTCTCCACTCGGTCAGAGGGGCAATGAGAGATCTAAACACATTACTCGTCGCCCGGGCCTGAGCAGCCAGCTTTCTGCAGCTGCTTCTCCTACAGTGTGCTCACCTACGGAGTGATCATAGAATACCAGGTTGGAAGGAACCTCAAGGATCATCTGGTCCAACCTTTCTTGGCAAAAACGTGGTCTAGACAAGACGGCCCAGCACCCTGTCCAGCCGAATCTTAAAAGTGGCCAATGTTGGGGACTCCACCACTGCCCTGGGGAGATTATTCCATGGGCTGACGGTTCTCATTGTGAGGAATTTTCCTCTTGTGTCCAGTTGGAATGTCCCCAGGAGTAACTTCTACCCTTTACCCTTCATGTTTTCTCTGTGACTCCTTGTAAAAAGGGAGTCTCCATCTTCTTTGTAGCCACCCTTTAAATACGGAACATGGTGATAAGGTCTCCCCTAAGCCTTCTTTTCTCAAGGGTGAACAAACCCAGTTCTCTCGGCATTTCCTCATACGGCAGGCTTCCCAGCCCTTGGATCACCTTGGTGGCCCTTCTCTGGACCCTCTCCAGCTTGTCCACATCTTTTCTGCATAGCAGGGACCAAAACTGAACACAATATTCCAGGTGTGGCCTGACAAGCAGTGAGTAGAGTGAGATAATGACTTCTGTATCTCTACTGGTGATGCTCTTGATGCACCCCAGCATCCTGTTGGCTCTCTTTGCCGCAGCAGCACACGCTCACTCATGTTGAGCTTGTTGTCCAGTAGGACCCCCAGGTCCCTTTCCACAGAGCTGCTCCCCAGCCAGGTAGACCCCAGCCTGTGCTGCACTCCTGGATTATGTTTTCCCAAGTGCAAGACCCTACATTTGTCTGTGTTGAACTTCCTAAGGTTCTTGTTAGCCCACTCATCCAGCCTGTCCAAGTCTTCCTGCAGGGTGGCTCTCCCTCCCAAAGTGTCCACTTCCCCACTCAGTTTGGTGTCATCGGCAAACTTTGATGCCATCATCCAGATCACACATGAAGACACTAAGCAGCGTTGGAGCCAGTATCGATCCCTGGGGCACCCACTTGTGACAGGCTGCCAGTTTGAAAAGGAGCTATTTACCACCACCCTCCAGGGCGCCTGTGGGCCAGTTCCCCACCCACCACACAGACCACTTCTCTATACCATAGTTCATCAGTGTCTCTAGGAGGAGACTTCTCTACCTGGAGAAATCCAGGTACACAATCTCCACCGCTTGCCCCACATCAGCCAAGCAGGTTACTTTGTTGTAGAAGGTGATCAGGTTGATCAAGCGTGATTTGCCCTTGGTGAATCAATGCAGGCTTTTCCAATTCACATGCTTCATTTGACTTGTGGTAGACCTCCCAGGAAGATTCGTCCCATGACTTTCCCAGGGACTGAAATAAGACTGATGGGCCTGTAATTTCCTGGATCCTCCTTTAAGCTCTTCTTGTAGATGGGGGTGACATTAGCCTTCTTCCAGTCTTCTGGGACATCCAGTGATCTCCATGACTTCTGAAAGATCACGGAAAGCAGCCTTGCAACAACATCAGCCAGCCCTCTTAACACCCTCTGGGGGATACTGTCAGGGGCCATTGATTTGTAGGGGTTGAGCTCCTGTGATAGATCACCTACCAACTCCTTCTTCATTAATGGAGAGTCTGTGTTTGCATCAACTTGGATTTTTTTTCCCAATGCCAACAGTGCTGCCAATAGAGGTGAAGAAGGTGTTGAGAACCTCTGCCTTTTCAGTGTTGTTGGTGACTAATTCATCTCTCCTGTTTAACACTGGGCCAGCGATGTACGAATTCAACAGGCAACTACTGCAGTACAAATTCAGAAGTTATTGTTTCTAATTGCTGTGATACCTCAATTTGTACCCCTGCAAAACTATCCGAAGCAACAAAATGGGTCATTAACATGGCAAAGTCATATTCATACCCTCAGGTAAGTGGATTCTGCAGTTTGCTGTGGGTAGGTCAGCAATGCTGCTTTTTTTCCCCAAAAAGTTTTCTAATTGGGTGTGTGTATTCACACCTTACACATAGGGAATAGGGTAGATACTATGGGTGCATAATTTATGGAAGACACCACCACCAAAAAAATGGAACATTAATCACTAGTGAAAAGTGTAAAGCGTGATACAGAACATAATTCCATACACTGACAAACTGGTCTGATAACTCAAAAACCCCCAAGAAGCACACAACTACTGCTTGAAACCCTTCAAGTGTCCAAATCACAACCTGGAGTATTCACACGGTGTATAAGCAAAACAGCAAGTTACACTGGGGCTTCCTGAGCCTTTTTGGAGGGTGGGCTTTTTAAAAACAGTTTCTAAGACACAGCAGTTACGGCTCCTGAGCAAGCCCAGCAATTTAAGAAGATGAAACACCATTTCTGTGTTTGAACGGTGAATTATACATTTCACCCAAGCAAGTGCACATACACAAGGTACACTACGTGGAAGATCAAGCTCTCAACTTCTGAATTCCCTCAGCAAAAACGACACTGTAAATAGCCTTCTGCCTTTCTTGTGGTTCATGGAAAAGGCAAGAAATCTCTCTCTGTTCCCTTCCTTGCCTCACACTTCTGCTCTACCTTGCACAAGGGAATATTTACAGCCATCTTTTGTAAACAGCACGTGTTTCTGTGCCTGCCCCAGCACTGGCCACGACACTGTGGGGTGTTCCTGAGGTTTTTGGATGTCGGTTGGCCCCAGGCTGCCCAGGCAGGGAGCAGCTGTGTGTGTAGGTGGGCAGGGAACAAGGGGAGGGAACAAGGAGATGGGAAACTTAGCAACTTTGCCACCTGCCAATGTCACGATCCCAACTGCATCTTCCTGCACCCAGATTGTTTCACAAGTTTTCCTCTCCTGCCAGCTGGCCAAGATGAGGGGGGACTGTTTCGCCAGACGTTTTGCTTTCTTCCTTAATACCATCACTAGCAATAAATCACAGTTTGTACCTGATGAAGCAAACTGCTTAGTAACTTCAGCTCTGCCGCTGTGGTCTGGGGTCCACCACTTGAAGTATTTGGTTCACGTGTCCAATATCCCAATGAAATGTTATTACTGGAGAGACTGTAACTGAACATACTGGGATGATTTTTAATATTTCATGTAATTACAGAAACCAATTTTTTCTTTTTTCATAGTGCATGCTTCAATGGGACTTGAGCCTTGTCCTCCTTTCAGTTTTAGTAGTTCAAGTCAGGAGGGTTTTCAGAGGAGCCAGCTGGGCTACACCCACGTGAAAAGGCAGCAACACCCAGAGATGTTAATTGTAAGGATCATATGCTAATATAAATTTAGCTGTCCCGCATATCTCTTGTGGTTTATGACATATGTTTAACAATATGCTCACGTATATATTAAAGAATGAGGTATGAAGGAAGACAGGTAAGCAGTGTAGGTACTCACAGAATACTACTGAGTGGAATCTTTAAAATACCCATCAATCCCCAGCTGCTAAAGGAATTTAGTGTGGCAAGAACACTTTGGGTTCTTTGTTAAAAAGCTCCTAGAAAATTTAGGGATGCCCAGATTTGGGTCTGCCCTCCACATTATCAGTAAGTCTCTCATTGTCAATAAAACAATCTCTACTGAAAGTAAAGCTGTCACCTTGGCCCTCAAAATTACTACAAGCAGCATAAGATGACAGGCAACACCAGATGTTCCTGTGAGAACTTTCTTTTGATTACTCTGCTGGATAAAACTGTGCTAGAAGCATTCCACAGGTACACATCAAGGACATATCAAGTGGGAGACGAGATTAGAATCACAGAAAACGAGAATCGGGCACAAAAATGATTTCCTATGAGAGCCAGATGCACCATCTGGTTTTGCATCTTCCCAAGTGCTTTCCTCCATTTCCTTCCAACTTCACTGCAGTCCAAATGCAATTCAGCTGGTATGTAAGATATGAGCCTTTCTCCACATGTGTGTGCATTTGGGGTTTGCGTTGGTTATATTCACGCAGCCCACAGGGATGCCCAAATAACTCTGAATATAACGCGCCAGTATCTTCTCATGGAAGCTTCTGTCAGCTGTACCATGTGATGGGCTCTCAGCTGCACAACCATTTCACATTTTTGGCCGCTCTTCTGCCTTGCAGCTTAGAGAAACCCTCTCCAGGAGCTAGGTCACAAGAAGGAATTGCCAAAATATACTGCTTTTCAAAGAGTTCACTCCCGAGGGGAACAGGAGACATGAGAAATGTTGTAGCGGAGAGCACATGAGACAAGACAGATACTCCAGAACGTTCTCTGTAGTAGTAACTTGGCACTTTATTTACATGTGCCGTTAGCATCTTGTCTGACATAACCAAGTATGGACTTTGCTATCTCATGTGCTTAAGCAAAATCAAATGATATATACGCTGAGAAGTGGCCATATGCTTGTTCCACTTGCGTCTCCCTCGGCATCACGGTGAGATGCTGGTGAAAGCACTGTCTGGGTTTCGAATCCAGAAAGGAAATCAGAAAATAAGCAGAGATTCTGAAGATGAACATGGTTTTCATTTTCACTGAATTTCACTGAATTTTTAGAGTTGGAAGGGACCATAGAGATCATCTAGTCCAACTCCCCTGCCAAAGCAGGGTTGCCCAGAGCTAGAGCATGTTACTCAGGACTGCATCCAGGCGGGGCTTGAAAATCTCCAGAGAAGGGGACTCCACACCCTCCCTGGGCAGCCTCTGCCAGGGCTCTGCCACCCTCACCCAAAAGAAGTTCTTTCTCAGATTTGAATACAACTTCCCATGTTCCAGCTTGTGCCCGTTGCCCCTCCTCCTGTCACTGGGAACCACTGAAAAGAGTCCGGCTCCATCCTCCTTCAACCCACCCTTTAGAGACTTGTAAACGTACATAAGGTCTCCCCTCAGCCTTCTCTTCTCCAGGCTGCAGAGTCCCAGCTCTCTCAGCCTTTCCTCACCAGGGAGATGCTCCAATCCCTCCATCATCTCTGTTGCCCTACGCTGGACTCTCTCCAGCAGTTCCCTGTCCCTCTTGAACTGGGGAGCCCAGAACTGGTCCCAGTATATTCCAGTTGTGGCCTCCCCAGTGCAGAGCAGAGGGGGAGAATGACCTCCCTCCACCTACTGGCCACACTCTTCCCTGCACAGCCCAGGATCCCATTGGCCTTCCTGGCCTCAGAGTTTTGAGGTTTCACCATGAAAAACAACCCTCTAGGTGAGCCAGAAAAGCACATTACGTGGAAAACAAAACTCTTTGCCTTTGGGAAACACAGGCAAGACATCCTGCAAGTCACAGGGTTTGCTTCCCAGCAGTTTTTCCAGTGACATGTCCCACCGGGGTGGTACAGTTCCTCTGCCATGCTGCAGTTAGGAACCCAACTCTCTACAGCTGGTCCCTCCTGGGTCATCAGTTCAAACACAACCCTGGTCTGAAACGATTGAAACCTGCCACAGCCTGACACCTGCCAAGCAGCTCCACTGCAACAATGCAGAGGTTGAAATCCTATTGCTGCTAGAGAAGCACCACCGTAAAAGTGACTGTAATTAGCAGTACCTCTGATGGCCAACGGCAGGGCACACGTGGAGGATGGACTCCGACTTTGTCCTAGGATTTCTTTTTCTGGATGGAAAGGCAGAATAAGAGACACACTGAGTCTCTGCTCTCTTGAAACTTCAGGGTATTCCTCCTGTTCCCTGCCAAATCTCAGACACACTTGGACCAACCATCATTTCTACTGTGCTACGATAACCACTGTCTTGCCGAGAGGGTGAAAACGCCCTTCCTGAAAAGTGCTTTATCGTTTCAGATCACCTGTGGGACATTCAAAGGTCCTCCAGAAAATGTGACTTACAGCTAATTTATAAAATATTAATAATAAACAAATCACACATATGGACCCTGGCAGCTTTCCTAAATCACAGCATCGATCCCAGAAGGGAGCTGTCTTATCCGATGGAACTTGGGATCAAACGCTGTTCCTTTCCCATTAGGGCATGGAGCAATGTAAGCTTCTATTTATTCCAAAGCTTCCAGGAGAGGAGAGCAAGCAACGGGGCAAGAATTGGCTGTGCACCACCATTTCCCACGCAGACATATTAGCTGCAACTTGACAGCTAGGATCAGTAGATTACACCAAAAACTGGAATAATTGACTCAACAGCAAGCTGGGAGGTGAAGCTAAATTTCCGTACCTCACATTGCCCTAACTTTGAGAAAGGACAAAGGGAAAACACACTCACAAGTCAGAAATCTCACTTCTGTCCACAAAAGTGCTTTTGTGCAGTTCATAAGCAGAGACAAAAGAAGAGTAGCGAATACTCAATTTCCATATCCCTCATAGGCAAATCCTAAAATCATAAGGGTCTACTGGCTATTAACTGCTGTCTTATGGGGACTAAGACAGGTGAAGAGGTATTCCTATGGCTAATGCTAATAAAATATATTTGAGAATGGGGTTACTTAGACATAAACACATGATTTCTCTAGGATGCAGTAAGTGGATAAATACTTTTATCCCCTTTCCACAGATAGCAAAACAAATGTAATCAGAAATATCAGATAATATCAGAATATGTTTACAAATGTAAACAGTGAAATATCTAAAGCAGACCTGAGAGAGGCCACTCCAGGAACAGCAATGTAATGCATTCATTCCCTAGCCATTGTGACTACTCGCTCCACCACTGCTGCTCCATCACTACGAGGCTAAAAATAATAAATTACATACATATTTGCTTTGCCCAGGGTAGGGATGCCCTCAGCAGACAGCCCCCTCTTCTGCAGTGAACGCAGAGGACAGATGTGATCTCATTTCCAATTTGGCTCGCTCAGCTCCAGCATAGGGTGGGCATCCCTGAGGAATGCCAGAATTTACCGCTCCAAAGAGCCTCCTACCTGAGTGGCCCTTTTTTGCTGGTGGCTGGAGCTGAACCATCACACTGGCTGCACAACTGTAAGCAGCTACTCAAAAACCCTTAATTTCTTGGTCAGTCCAGGCTAGAGAAGAAAGAAGTCATGAGTAACTTCCAAAGGGCAGGATCAAACTGTGCTGAGAGCAGAGCCCTCTCAGAAAACATTGGGGCTTGTTGCCAGCACCCCATGAAGGATCCAATATATTTCCAAGCTCAGCCTGGTCTTACACTGTTTGGATAGCCTTTTCCTTTACTTCTTCCTTTACTTCCTTCAATTGCACACTTTTCTAAGGAGATAAAAAAAGGAAATAAAAATTTCTTTTCCCTTTCACCCCAAACATGTGATCCTTACAGAGTGCCAAGAAGCTGAAACACATAATGTTGGGTACCTCAACACGTTGGGTACTTTGAGGAACTACACAAAATCAAACCCAGCTCTGTGTTAAGGAGGATCATTCTCCCCATGTGACACACACGCAGATACACAAAATCCACGAATACAAGCACCCACAAAGCCTTGGCTGAGGTATTCCAGATGTCTGTATCCAACACACCACCATATCACACCCGAAGATGTAACTATTTAATATAATTTAGAAACAGCCAGTACTATTTTAACGAAGGACAAATAACAAAAACTTATCCAATTGCTGGAGCTGCACAGCAAGGGCAACCCTCAGACACAGCACAACGCACAGGGTACGCTATGTCCTGTAAAAATCCTTCAAATAATTTTAACTGCAGTAAGAGTACTTCAAAAGCACACGTGAATTTCTCATTAATACTACAAATTCAGCACGTTCAAAACCACAGGTGTGCATTCGCTATTAGAAGTATACATTTCCCTTATTTTGTGTATCCTTCTCTGCCCCCTTCCTTGGCTTTATACCTACATCTGGAAGGACATGACTTTGCACATATTGCTTTCTTTCTAAAGCCTCTATCCAGACAACGTTTGAACACAGCCATGGCGTTACAGCCAGACCAACAGCGCTTAGGACACTCCAGCGTCGCTCCATGGAGTAGATGAGCTACAGTCTGGCATCATCAGCCTGATTTAGTTGACATCCTTCCTTCAAACAAACTGAAACAAACAGCTCGACGAGTCCCTGAGGTTACAGCGATCGCACAAAAAGTAGTGCAAGTCATGGGCACTCGCCAGGGAGCCTGCTACCTCTTTGATAAAGGTGGCCTAGCTGGTCAAAGACAACCCAGCTGCTAGTTCTTGTATTTTGAAGAAACTGGATACATAAAAACTAAAGTAAAAGTTATTATTTTTACCAAGTGCCATTATCAGGGAAGAGAGAGTCTGAGGCTGTTTTCCTATACTCTACCCAGACTACTAGATTTTATCCATCCCAGACTACTAGAGCATCAGCTCAAATACTGGAGCAGAAAGAAGATGATCTCGCTCGGAGCTAAGAGTGCTGGCAGACAGATAAGTAGTCACCTGAGCTTAAATAGGTCAATACCAATACAGCAGTACCAGCTCCCAAAAGGCTTCATCTGTCCATCAGCTACTTCAGCACTGTGTAAGGGGGAGCCCAGTTCAAGGAACACACCACCTGCATCAGCAGGAACAGACTGTTGCATCAAAAAGTTGGATCAGCACATCTCAAAAACTTAAATAAAATTGTTTCTGGATTAAAATTATCAATTGATTTCCCTCTTGGCCTTCCCAGAAATTGAACTTGTCTACACAATTAAAGTGCGTCAAGATTTCTTCTGAACCTATACAAGTTTTTTTTTATTTATAGCTGCATCTCATCATAGAATTATAGAATCGTCTAGGTTGGAAGAGACCCTTGGGATCATCGAGTCCAACCATCTACCCTACTCTACAAAGTCCTCCCCTACACCATATCCCTCAGCACCACATCTAATCGTCTCTTAAACACATCCAGGGATGGTGACTCAACCCCCTCCCTGGGCAGCCTATTCCAATGCCCGACCACTCTTTCTGGGAAGAATTCTTTCCTAATGTTCAGTCTAAACCTACCCTGTTGGAGCTTGAAGCCATTCCCTCTCGTTCTGTCCTTAATTACCTGGGAGAAGAGACCAGCCCCACCCTCTCTACAGTGTCCTTTCAAGTCGTTATAGAGAGTGATGAGGTCTCCCCTCAGCCTCCTCTTCCTCATACTAAACAGTCCCAGCTCCAACATAGCCTTGGTTAAGGCACATCATAAACATTTATTAATCTGTGACCAATATTGTAACTGTTTAGTTACAGTAAATAAATAATTTATAAATCTCGTCCTACAGAGGCAGTTCTGGCTAGCATGAGGTAGCAATGCCTTTAGTAAATCGTGACCTAATAGCAAACCCAAAAATTGTGAAAGAAAAATTCTACAGCTCCTAAACGAGGTGCTGCAATAGACACCTCGTTACAGATATTTTGGCTGAGTTACCTCCAGTGCTCTGGGGCTGGTGCACCTTCCTCAGAATAACCCAGAAATCCCTGAAGTACACCCTACATCTGAGAAGCTGGGGAGAGGATTGCAACTACAACCCACCCAGATGGCGCGATCTTATCAAAGTTTAACATGTCAATCTGCTCCTTTAATTAAAAGCCTTTTCTCTCCACGGTTAGTGGCAGGTCTGTACAGCAGAAATGGCACCAGAACAGATGTTCCTAAATTTGTCAAAGCTGCAGGATGACTGCTCTGACCACGGTGTCTTTTGAAGGACTACTCTGTTTACATTCCTACTGATCTCTCATGTCAAATCTGGTAAATATTACCTCTCCTTTGGCTGCTCTACCAGACAGCATAAGCCAGATTTCTTGGTGAAAGTCATTTGCTTTGAAAAAACACCATATGATTACAGGCAGCCTTTTTTTAAGATTGCAGGAGAAAAACCGAAATGCTGAAAAGCATGCCTTAATTTTAAATGGGCCTTTCTCCACATTTTCTTTCATCTCGTCTGTACAGGATTCCTAGGAAAAACTGCAGGCAGGGGTTAAAACTGCAGGAAAAATGAACTCGGAAATCGGCTTGGCTAAGACAGAGGAAGACCTGTATCCTAATCCACATTTTTTGGTGGCATCAGGAGCGTCCCTGGCATCTGTGGCAAAAGTGCACAGAAGAATCTCACCGTTGCACCCCCGATGTCCAAACCCGTGCGTGATCAAGCCCTTACGTGCAGAGCAGCCCCAGGGCAAGGGAGGGCAGAGGTGGCAGCAAGCTTTTGCCCCAGGGACTGACCCACATTAATGAAACCCTTCTGAAAAGTTTCCATGACAAAAAAGCAATCCACCGAGGGAGGCAAAATAATTGCCAGCAATGTCAAAGGGACAACACAGCTGTTTCAAGTGACCCTACACTCTATTTATGGAGCAGGTAATCTGAATTGGTGTAAGAAAATACACGGGGTAACGTTTTCTTTTCTAGCTAGGAAAATTACACGTCCAAAGACTAAAATATGCAACGTATCACAGCGAACGGTTCTACCCCAAAATACTGCTCAGGGAGGCAGAGGTAGCCAGGAATGCTGCAGGATCAGCCACCCAATGAAGAAGGTGGCATTCAGGGGGCATTCAGAAGAAGCAGTGGGGGCTGTCACATTGCGAAGGAGGCACTGTGCAGAAGTGCAATCCTCTGGCACCAGAGACCTGACCGATTGAACAAAGACTGTTCCAGGCTGAGTAAGCAAATTTGCTCATTTTTTGTGATTCTGTGGAAAAGCTCCTTGAATTCAGGATGCTCCAAGACAATGAGAACAAGCACAGTTTAAGAAAGCGATGCTGACTAAGGCATCACCTGTCTTCCCTAAGAATTGCTCTGAGAGCTTTTCAAACTCAGTTGCCATCACTGCAGTTTATCATTATGCAAATTAAAGCAATTAGGCAGTAAGTGGCTCATTTGATTTTCAGTGAATATTAAAAGACAAGAAGAGGCTGAAAAACAATCTGGGTCCACACTAAGGTGATTTATAAGCTGTAAATGTAAAGTTATGCTTTATAGCACTAGGGAAGGGCTAAAAAGAAGGGGAACGCCACCTTAAAAGGATCTGAAAGGATCTTCATACTCCAGCTACAGGAGGCATCACGCTTGAAAGCTGTCATTCTGCTGGGGGATTTCAACCACCCCGACATCTGCTGGAAAAGCAACACGGTGAGCTGCAGACAATCTAGGAGGTCCCTCGAGTGCCTCAATGATAACTTCTTAAGGTGGGAAACAGACAGTATCGCATCCCCTCGGGTATTCGCCAGCTTGGTGTAACTGGAGATAGTCACCAACGCCAAGTGAGCTTATTGGGGACATCAAGATTGGAGACAGCCTGGGCTGCAGCGATCATGCCCTGGTGGAGTTCACAGTCCTAAGGGGTACACAACAGACAAGGAGCGTAGTCAAGATCCCGAATTTTAGGAAAGCAAATCTTCAGCTCTTCATGGAGTCAGTCAGAAGGACCCCTGGGAAATGGTCCTCAGGGACAAGGGGGCAGGGCAGAGCTGGCAGATCTTTAAGGGTGCTTTCCATAGAGCACAAAAGGGGCAAGGTCAGGAAGGCCAAGGCACGGATGGAGCTGAACCTGGCTGGCATGGGATGCTAAGAATAACAAGAAGGGATTCTACAGGTATGTCAGTCAGAAAAGGAAGGTTAAAGGAAGTGTAGCCCCCATGATGAACAAGAATGACAAACCGGTAACAACTTGAGGTTCTCAGCAACTTCTTTGCCTCAGTCTTCACTGCCAAGCCCTCTCCTCACACCTCCTGAGTTGAAACCAGGTGAAGAGGAGCTATGAGAATCAAGAACCGCCCACTGTAGGAGAAGAAAAGGTTCAAGACCTTCTAAGGAATCTGAAGGTGCATAAGTCCATGGGACCTGATGAAATCCATCCATGGGTCCTGAGGGAGCCACTTTCCATTATATTTGAAAAGTTGTGGCAGTCCGGTGAAGTTCCTGCTGACTGGAAAAGGGGAAACATAGCCCCCAGTTTCAAAAAGGGAAAAAAGGAAGACCCAGGGAGCTACAGGTCAGCCAGGGTCACCTCTGTGCCTGGCAAAATCATGGAGCAGATCCTCCTGGAACCTCTGCTAAGGCACATGGAAAGTAAGGAGGTGATTGGTGACAGCCAACATGGCTTCACAAAGGACAAGTCATGCCTGACAAATCTAGTGGCCTTCTACAATGGCCCTACAGCACTGGTAGACAAGGGCAGAGCAATAGACATCATCCACCTGTACTTATGCAAAGTGTTTGACACTGTCCCACATGACATCCTGGTCTCTAAACTGGAGAGACACAGATTTGATGGATGGATCACTTGGTGGATAAGGGACTGGCTGGATGGCTGCACTCAAATGGTTGTGGCCAACAGATCAATGTCCAAGTGGAAGTCAGTGACAAGTGGCATTCCTCAGGGGTCAGTACTGGGACCAGTGCTGTTCAACATCTTTGCTGGAGACATGGACAGTGAGATTGAGAGCATTCTCAGCAAGTTTGCTGATGACACCAAGCTGTATGGTGTGGTCAACATGTTGGAAGGAAGAGATACCATCCAGAGGGACCTGGACAAGCTTGAGAGGTGAGCCTGTGCAAACCTCATGAAGTTCATCAAGGCCAGGTGGAAGGTCCTGCACCTGGGTCACGGCAATCCCAAGCACAAATACAGGCTGGACAGAGAATGGCTTAAGAGCACCCTTGAGAAGATTGACTCGGGGGCGTTGGTAGATGAGAAACTCAACAGGACCCAGCAATGTGCACTGGCAGCCTAGAAAGCCAACTGCATCCTGGGCTGCCTTAAAAGAAGTGTGGTCAGCAGGTCAAGGGAGGTGATTCTGCCCCTCTGCTCTGCTCTGGTGAGACCCCACCTGGAGCACTGTGTCCAGCTCTGGAGTCCTCAAGACAAGGAGGACATAGAGGTGTTGGAGGGAGTCCAGTGGAGGGCCACGAAGATGCTCAGAGGGATGGAGCACCTCTCCTATGAAGACATGCTGAGAGAGTTGGTGTTGTTCAGCCTGGAGAAGAGAAGGCTCCAGGGAGACCTTAGAGCAGCCTTCCAGTACCTAACGGGAGCCTACGGGAGAGCTGGGGAGGGACTCTTGATCAGGAAGTATAGCGATAGGATGAGGAGTAGTGCTTTTAAACTGAAAGAGGGGAGATTTAGATTAGATATCAGGAAGAAATTCTTTGCTGTGAGGGTGGTGAGACACTGGAACAGGTTGCCCAGAGAAGCTGTGGCTGCCCCATCCCTGGAGGGGTTCAAGGCCAGGCTGGATGGGGCTTTGAGCAACCTGGTCTGGTGGGAGGTGTCCCTGCCCAGGGCAAGGGGGTTGGAACTCAATGATCTTTACAGCCCCTTCCAACCCAAACCATTCTATGATTCATTATCATTTAACACCATTGACCATGCAAAACCCATTTATAAAATTACTGTACAACTTATCTTTTTCCTTTTACACCCACTT
>JAHREE010000546.1:416399-438617 GCA_033628505.1 Tringa tobata | reverse complement strand
CCTCACCAGCTTGGTGGCTCTCCTCTGGACACGCTCCAGCCCCTCAATGTCCTTCTTGTGGTGAGGGGCCCAGAACTTGAGGTGGGGCCTCACCAGTGCCCAGTCCAGAGGCACTATCACTGCCCTACTCCTGCTGGCCACGCTGGTCCTGACACAGGCCAGGATGCTGGTGGCCTTCTTGGCCACCTGGGCACACTGCTGGCTCCTGTTCAGCCGGCTGTCCACCAACACCCCCAGGGCCTTTTCTGCTGGGCAGCTCCAGCCACTCTGCCCCCAGCCTGTAGCGCTGCAGGGGGTTGGTGTGACCCAAGGGCAGGACCTGGCACTTGGCCTTGTTGAACCTCATCCCGTTGGCCTTGGCCCATCCATCCAGCCTGTCCAGGTCCCTCACTGTTTCTCTACTCATTACTCCTTGGCACACTCACAGAGTCGGTCCTGCTTTGCCATGCAGTTAGGTGACCTGCTGCTGGAGAGCCTTCCCAGGCCTGCAGTTATCAGGACATCTCAACTACCACCTGCTTTGTGCTGGGTCAGGGAAGGAAATATAATACATTCATGGGCTTGATAATAATTTTGCTTTCTCACTACTTCAATGGGTATTTAGCCAATTGATAGTAGTAAAGGGCTCTTCTGTTAATTGAAAAGTCATTCAAACACTTTGTTCACCTCTGGGAAAAAGATTTCCTGTAAGAGCTTTAGAAAGCTCGAGTTGATCTTATTTACTTTAAGGGAGAAGGACAAAAAAAGCCAGCACAGGGCAGAGTAACCTCTCAGGGACATCTTGTTTTACTTCACAGAAAGAACAAGCATATCCCCACACCACTGCATTTCTCTGAGAGAAATCAGGCCAATTTTCCTAAGTTTTGCCTTTCTTTGGTACATACAGTCTGGAGGAGCAAGACGTCTACTGAACTTTGGGCTTCAGAGACTGCTCAGCTGTAGAGCCATCTGATTATGCCGTCAAATCCTTCGGGAGCCACTAGGCTACTGAATTTTCAATATATATATTTCTATATGCAGCAATGTGAATGTGAGGAGATAATCTAAATTACCACCTTTCGTATTACTAAAATAACCTGCAGCAAAGTTACCTTTTCTATTAAAAATGCCATCTGGTAGGATTGAAAAAAAACAATGAAATATCACATTTTCTTGCTTTTCTTCAAATTCAGCCACTGAAGCTTAGTGAAGGCAGTTTGCTCCCTTACAGAATGGTGTCAGCACACTCAGGTTGCACACGCTGGTCACGAGGATTTCACAACCGTAAATTTTTCCACCATGACTTTTGAAAGGCCTACAGGGATATTTTCACTTGTGCAAAGTTTTGAAGATCCCACCCTTCTCTTGCAAACAAAGTAAGAAAACCCCAACCATGTTTGAGATGATTGCATTGTCCTTCCAATCTAAGTGTCTTAGTGTCTAAAGTCTTCAGAAAAAAGAATATTACTCGCAGATGGCATAGCAGAGCTCTACAAAGAAAAAAGGTCAAAAAAATAAAAATAGAAAACTTGCAAGGGAAAGCAGAAGATGGAAAACAGTTAAGGAAGCATTCTCAAATCACTCAGGATTTGTTATGATGTAAGATTCATTACTTTCACAGATGCAATTTTTGATAGCTTGAATTCCATAATTCAGCAATTTTAGTGGAAAGAATTTGTAACAAGGCGTGGGAACTGCTGGATTTGCAGCAATTAAACAGGCATGGGAAGAGATGTTATGCTCTGCAGTTACAGGGAGCTCATGGTATTGTGCTAATCAAAGTCTTGCTAATATTATGCTTAAAATGAACATTTTTTTTTTGTGGAGCCTCTAGCAAATGGAAGACGTGTGAGGAAAAAAAAAAGTCACCTCCTTCCCTCTTTGGAGACCCGTTCATCTCTGGGGTTTTGTCTCTACAGCATATTTGTGTCAACTGCCCTTCATAACCTCAATCTGTTTATTATTATTTTTTAATTTAAAGCGGCATAAGTTTCTGATTTCCCAGAACATTTCTGCTAAGGGAAGGTTAAAACAAGTCTTGAGATCTGAACATTTCCTCTTAGTGGTTTAAAGCAAATCTAGTGGCAGCTGCTGGTCACTCCAACTACTGCCACTTCGTCTGATGGCTTTACTGTAACATTCCTTACAGGAATACAAGACACAATTTTCTTCTCCTGTGAATTTAGGTTTGGTTTTTTTTCAATTAAATGATGAAAGACAAAAAAAAATACAACCAAGTATATTTCTATTGGCTCTCTCATAGCTCAGATGCAATAGTTGGATTATAGCTGCTGTTTGAAAACACAGCAAAACATAAGGGACCTTCTCCCGTGCTCCTGTGCCTGTGCAAGGACAAGGGCAGCAGGAAGGAACAGAGGATGGCACAGGTTTTTGAATCAGAAACACAGCATTATTATGCTAAGCTCTCTAAACAGTATGTATCCTGGTGGGCAAAAATAACAAGAGAAAACAAACAGTTTTCAGCCAAAGCCTCCCAAGAAGGGGAAGGAACAACAGGAGAGAGCCCTAGTTTTCATGTGCATATGCAGTAACCCTTTCTGATCTACAAATATCTGATCAGTTGAAATGAGGACAGGCTGTGTGTCCTCTAGCTGGTATTTGTGACTGCAGTTTAAGGAACCAGCACTGAACCGAAAACAACAGGGGAAACAACAAAAACATAACATTAAAACATAGGAAGAAGAATCGAATCAAGCATAGTTGCAATTTCCAAATCACTAGGTCAGGATGAGTAGGAAATTAGATTAATATGTGGTTGTGCGAAGGTTAAGACTGGGGCTTCTCTTCCCACACTTGAAGGGAAAAATAGAAAATGAAAAGATTTTTCCAGGTCAGGGTTTGTTTACAGTTATTAGGATTAAAAGTCTAGGGCTTATGGGAAAAATGCATCTCCAAGTGGACAGCTTCCCCTTTTTTTGGACCAGTTTAGTACGGCCTGCCTTGGCTGCATCCATGACAACTCTGGAGCTGAAGCAGTTCTGGGAATAGACATGCCAGAGGGGAGACACTGCCACTGTCCTTCACCTCCTCTGGGTCTTCGTTAACTTTGGGAAACTACAAAATTTATTTCACGCATGTAGAAGAAGACGTACTCAGGCTTTTGGTGACTGACCTTCGGTCTCATCCTCTGTAATGCCACCACACAGAGAGGTTCATGCACTTTGCAACTACGTTGGTGCATCCAGCTGCTTTCTCGGTGGAGATTTCTGGACTGGGCATCCCCTGCCACATCCCCCCAGTAGACACACTGAGTTTGTGGCCAGCCATGTTGAGGCTGGTCAGCTGGGTGCTGCCAGGGCATAGGGAAAGCATTGACAAAGGGGCTTGGAAACCAGGATCCTCTTTTCGGAAGAGGGAACTTAACAACTGAAAAAATTAACAACTCCACAAACATTATTGTTACCAACGCAACGTCCTGGACACGGGCTAGGTGTTACTCCTCTTCTGAATTCCCTTCTGCACTCATGTCCTAATTAGAATGGGATTTTATAGATGCATATATAGAGATGGCGTAGTATAAAGCACAAATTCTCCCCATCTCAGAGCAACGAATTTTTGATTCTGCTGTTTTTCCCTACAAAAGGACAGAAGGCCAACCCTAGAATCATAGAATCATCTAGGTTGGAAGAGACCCTTGGGATCATCGAGTCCAACCATCTACCCTACTCTACAAAGTCCTCCCCTACACCATATCCCTCAGCACCACATCTAATCGTCTCTTAAACACATCCAGGGATGGTGACTCAACCCCCTCCCTGGGCAGCCTGTTCCAATGCCCGACCAATACCCTACAGGGAGATCGCCCCCTGCCATGGCAGCTGTACCTGGAACGATTCAACCCTCCCAAGCAGATAATGCTCAGAGACCTCTGTGACCTCAAATGACGTTTCCAAATACCATGACCAAAACGAGAAGCGCTAGAGGCTTCAAGGAAAATGCTCCCAAACATATTGAGCATGGAATACTCTGTCCCCAGGGATTCCTTGTCATGTAAGCCCACGCTGGGACCTCACGTCGCATGCACAAATCGGAGCCTACGCGTTGGTGGCAATACTAAGCTGTAATATCTCATCTGCTTAACGAGACCAAAATATGACCCTTCCTTTTCCCAAAATGAAGTCAAGAGGACGTAAAACAGTCAAAACTGCACACCCTCCTTTATCCTGACCTCCACGGCAGACACGCATGCACACAGCTACAGCATTTCCCAGGGGGAGCCACGGGAGAGTGCTGGCTGTGGCATTCCCAAAGAGCTCAGAAACATTCATCACGTCATCACCCAGAAACTGGTTTCCTTCTCAAGCCCAGGGCTGACTCGTGCATCTCAGCTCAGGCTTTATGAACTACACAAGCCTGTGGCGTTTGCCTACGAGCAGCCCTCTCTGCAGACACATTAATAACCTCTCCCAGGAAGATTCTGCAGGTCTTTAGGCACCTGTGGGTCTCCAAAAGCTACTGCCACTCATGATCAGGTACTGGCCAACCCTGATCACGGTGACTGAACCGATCTTCGGTGACTCACTTCCCAACAAAATCTGGTCCTTGTGGGATATTTTAAGCAACAAAGCAGGTTTACCTGTATCTCCCAGCACTCAAGTAACCAAAGGCAGATGCGGGCTGTTTAAGGTTCCAACGACAACACAGTTTGCTCATTTAAAGTTTCATTTGATTGTCTTCATTTTTACGCAGGGAAGAACGGAAAGCTTCTTGTAGGCCACAAGCTCTTAGTGCACAAAGTTATTTTTGCATCTAAGTAAAACATGAAAGGGATTCCTCCAAAAAAGCCCCACTGTCAATTTTTCACAAGAGGCGACTGGATACTGTGAGAAACACTTGGTTGGAATCATAGAATCATAGAAAGGTTAGAATTGGAAGGGACCTTAAAGATCAACAAGTTCCAACCCCCCTGCCATGGTTGATGTTCACCAGCCACTCATGGAAAAAAAAATATTCCATTAGTTTTTATGTTAAATCACAGTAAGTCCATTTGACAATGCAGAATAAAGATGGTACTTCCAAGGGTTTGGCAGGATTAGCCAAAGAAAAATTCCTAAATACCGCACACTGAAAGATATTTTGCTGTGCAAGAGCAGCCTCAAAAAAGGCTGACTTTTTTCCAGTGTAAGAATCAGAAAATGATTTGTGGGGGTGATAAATGTGCTAATCATCAATATCAGCGTCTGGAACCACGCTTCACGCAAACTAGAAGAATTATTAAGTAGCGTCCAAACCAGATTGGGGTTTTTTTGCATAATTTTCACTTCATGAGAAAAAAATGCAGCACGTACATTGCAAGGGGGGGTCAAGCAACAGAGTGTTAGGAAGGATGAGGTGCAGAGAGAGAGGAAGATGAAGGCCTGAGCAGAAGGCAGGCGGCAGTGCGAAGGAGAAGCTGCAGCATTATTCCAGCAGAATATAAGGCTCACTGTGCTTACTCAGCGTATTTCCAAAAAGTCACTGTCCCCTGCCAGAGTTATTTTCTTCTTCAGTAAGAAATTGGGGAAACACTCCCCGGCAGTGAGTATTTTTATTTACTCATTCATGACTGGAAAATGGCTTCGCCGACTCTACAGGTTCAGCCTTGAAAGTTGTTCCGCGTTGTGTATCTTCAAGGAGTCACTTTAATTTGCTGACGGGGCAAAGCACCCGTCTTTAAAGCTCTGAAAGCCTCTGGGAATTGCAGCCTTGACGTTTCAGAAGCACCGTACAGGCATTACACAGCTCCCCTCCTGACTCCAACTGCACACTCCAGTGGAGGCCGTGTGCCCTTCAGGCCCCATTCATTCCTCAGCTCCCAGGCCATTCTGTTTGTTTTTCATCAGAAGCAACAGCCTAAAGCAATGGCAACTGTGGGAACGAGCTGCCGTGTGTTGAAAACACCCAGGCCCCTCAGACAATATAAATTCCTCCCCCGTGGATGTCTGTTGCTAAATACCCCCCAGCCCAGACACAGCACGTACCCAGAAGGATCCCTGGAAGCGCCGAAGTCGAGCGGGCTGTCCCCCTGAATGCAAATGGAAATTCTCTCTCTCACACGGAAAGTCAGAGCAGAGGAAGGGAGGAGGAAGGCTCCGAGCTGCTGGGATGCTGTGGGATTTAGGCTGCCTTACTTTGAAGGGAGCAAAAGAAACCTCCAGCAATCATATTGGTGGAAAAACTAGTGTGTCCATCTCCTCTGCCTTATCCCTGTGAGGCAAGACTTTCATTCTACTACCCATTGTATCTAAAGCCTGTCAATATATTCAATTCAATATATTAATGCTCACCCAGAGAAGCTGTGGCTGCCCCATCCCTGGAGGGATTCAAGGCCAGGCTGGATGGGGCTTGGAGCAACCTGGTCTGGTGGGAGGTGTCCCTGCTCAGGGCAGGGGAGTTGGAACTCAATGATCTTTAAGGTCCCTTCCAACTCTAACCATTCTATGATTCTATTTCAGAGACTGGAATAGGCTGCCCAGGGAGGGGGTTGAGTCACCATCCCTGAATGTGTTTAAGAGTCGTTTAGATGTGGTGTTGAGGGAGATGGTGTAGGGGAGAACTTTGTCGAGTAGGGCTGGTAGTTGGACTTGATGATCCCAAGGGTCTTTTCCAACCTGAATGATTCTGTGATTGTATGATTTGGGGGAAAGAGGCGGGGGGCATTGCTTTACCTCTCTCTTCCCTTCTCTGTACTCTCCCCCATCACACAGCTGCAGACAGCAACATTGACTCCCCTCCACCTTCTCAGGGCTGAAAAAAGCCATCTCCCTCTGCTTCTCCTCTTCTCTTGCTGCTGCTCCAGCCATCCCCCTAACAACTTAGTACATCGGGAGCCCAAACTGGACCAGGCACCCATGTCTCACCCTGCCTGGGCTGCAGCTGGCCCCAGAATGCCTGGATGATGCCTGCTCAGCTCCTAGGGCTCATTCCAAGGGGTCAGGATTCCCCCACCATAAACCTGGCCTTAAGTTTCTCTACCGCAAGAAAAACTCGGGAAATAAATTTTGAGCTTGTGCAAACTCCCTCTGCCTCTCAGGGCACACAGAAAAGGAGGCAGTCTGCGTAACGTTTCATTTTGTTTGGTCAGGATGCCAGCAGGACGTGGCCTGGGAAAGCAGAGGTGGATTTGTTCATGCAGACAACAGTGGCCAATTCAAGTGAGAAATGCAGAGCTCCACAGGAACTCCAGGGGAACCAGTGATGCCCCAGTGGCCACCAAACCATGCTCACCCAGCCAGCATCAGCTAGGCTAGTTCTACCTTCCCACTAGGAAGCACAAGTCTGCAGGAGGTTGTGTGTTGTGTAATATTGAACAACAACTATTTTAAAAGCTAAAACAGCTCGTGGAAATTCCTGGGCACCAGCGGAAAGGCAAGAATTATCCGTCTGAACATCAGCGCGCAACTCTTCTGAGCAGCCTGAGCAGCCACTATATCTAATAATCAGTCACAGAATCTTCATGGTTGGAAGGGACCTTTGAGATTATTGAGTCCAACCATACACACACATAAAAACCCGGTCCAGAGGCACCATCACTGCCCTACTCCTGCTGGCCACACTGGTCCTGACACAGGCCAGGATGCTGGTGGCCTCCTTGGCCACCTGGGCACACTGCTGGCTCCTGTTCAGCCGGCTGTCCACCAACACCCCCAGGGCCTTTTCTGCTGGGCAGCTCCAGCCACTCTGCCCCCAGCCTGTAGCTCAAATGCAGGACCCAGCACTTATTGAACCTCATCCCATTGGCCTTGGCCCATCGACCCAGCCTGTCCAGGTCCCTCTGTAGAGCCTTCCTACCCTCAAGCAGATCAACACTCCCACCTAGTTTGGTGTCATCTGTGAACTTACTGAGGGTGCACTCAATCCCCTCATCCAGATCATTGATAAAGATATTAAACGAGACTGGCCCCAAAACTGAGCCCTGAGGGACACCAGTCGTGACTGGCCACCAACAACATGAGCAGCACTTTCCATTGAACTTCAATAGCATCTCAGCACGGGCACCAAGAATCACTTTTTGCTGTCCAAGTCATGCTATGAAACTCTAGCATCATGACAAGAGTTTGAGACTCCTTGGTAGCACACTCTCAGACTGCACGTGTGAAGTATGAAAAGTGACAGAAATAACTGCACTTTATTGAATGGTATGGAAGCCAAGTGCCAGAAAACATTGAGACAACTCAAATTTGGAGGCACCATAGGGTGATAGAGAACTCTCCAGCAAGCCTCCTCTGCCAGAGACTGAAGTTGTACCGTGTCCTGTGTCCTGTTGGACAGGCAAAACAGAATCACCGTCCCTTGTCAGTATCTCAAAGAGGTTCCACATGCAAAACTAACATTTCCATCTGCAACCTAAGCAACCCACCCACCTGCCCAGGCCCACCAGTGACTTGTGCTGCTGTCTGCCAAAAAGCAGGGATTCCAACAGTCAAGTAGTCAACCATCAGCAGGCTGCTGGCTAGTATTAGCTGGGGTGTAGAACTTCCATGGGCAGCTGCTGACCCAAGGGTGCACTGCTCTTTGACGTCCCTTGCAAAACAAAGTTTATCCATTCTCTGGCCATGTGTAAATCAGCGTTTTCCCACTCAAATTTTTCATAAACAACAGATGGACACTATTTTTCTCAATTGTTCATCCAGGAAATGCAGACCAACAGTACCTCTTGGGTTCCAGTAGGCAAAGTAACAAGAGGACAGATAGCTAGAGGAACAGTTTGAAATTCTTGTTCTTCTCCACTGAGAGCACTAGCAGAACAATGGTACCAGGCATTATGGAAATATTTTTTAAAAAGCTCTGTCAGCCTTTCAAAGAAACGTACATCATTCCTCTTCTGATTCTGACTTGACTTTAAAACATGTACATTACTGAAATATTTAATGTTTACTCTCAATCTTAGCATTTTCACTAAAAACCTTATTAGAAGGAATCCATAAATGTCAGTGAGGGATTCAGAAATACGCAGCGGACTGGGCTGATAGTAAGTAGCAAAGCATGAGATTTTAATCAACTTTTGCATTCCAGTGCATGCCTATTTCGATGTCTTTAGAAATGCACGTGAACTGCTTCTGTCCTCACACGCTACAGGAAATATGAACCCTGAACACAAGTCAGAAGACATAATACTCTCAGCACAGACAGACAATTTTATCTCTTCACCTCTTCTAAGTTCAAGCTTGCAAGTCATTAACTGCCAAGCTCTTCAGAGGTAAAAGCACAGTTGATGCCCTGGACACCTTTTAGCAGCCTAAAAGAGCAACCATTTATCTAAACAGAAACTAAGAGGGTTCTGGCCTAACATTTATTTCCCAAGCTTCCTGGGTTCGCTGTTTTCTTGAACGCAACAAGTTCAACTAATCAAAATAGCAGACCCACAACAATACTGTCTCCCCATTGCCGAGAATTTTTAAGTGATTTGTTTCAGTTACTGATGTTTCAAGAATAAAAGAAAAATTGTATTTTTAACATATGTGTATTACGTTTTTGGAAGGAGAAAGCAAATAATTTCGCAGAGGCAGTTTTATAGATAATTCAGTCTTCCATCTTGGCTTGCTCTATGTTGACTCAGAGTTCTCCGGCGAGCTACGAATTACGTTACCTCCTAGGTTTTAGGTCCCAGGGCTCCAATTACAAGAGTGGGCTTTTTCTGGCTTTCACAATTTCCTAGCTTCTTCTAGGAAGAAGGGCTCATTCCATGCTGACCTTCCTCAAACAGTCTTTTTTCCACCAGATTTATCAATTCTATTCTAGTTGTCTTTCAGTCTCCAGCTGGTGCCTGGAGTGTGTTTCTCCTTGGGCACATATATTTAAGGGTTTCTGCAAGAGTGACCAGCACACAAACTGGTCTAAGAGCATCCATGCTTCAAACGTATCAAAGACTTAAGCACACAAACACCATATTCACATATCCTGTAACACAGACCTATAAAAACCTAAGTGTAAAGATCATTACCCTGAAATACTCCCAAAAACACACCCTGCCCTAGGACACGCTCCCAGGATGATTTCAGCCCCCTGTGCCGTACGCAGTCTAACAGTATCTAAGCTGTTTTACCAGTTTAAAATGGCATTAAGGGACAAGGGCATCTGCTCACTGTATCTTTTATGACTAATGTTACACAAGTAGGCAACGTTTTTTCATATTTCCACTTATTTAACACAGAATTTTGAAAAAGAGCAGTGGTGGGTGAAGAGAGAGGGATATGGGACTAATCTTGTTCCCAAGATCCCTGGTCCCATCCCCAAACCAGATAATCAGTCAAGCTCACGCCTTTCTTCCCATCTGAACTCTCAGTTGGTCTGAAGCTCCTCAGGAATGTAATTATTTTAATATCTAGAATTAGCCGGATGCCTAAAAAAATATATAGTATCTGCCACACAGAATTGCTGTTTAAGGAGCGTAACAGGTTACCATGAAGAACTGCTTTGAGAAGGGCCAGGGACACCAGGGTAGGGTTCGTGAGTGTGTAGTTTCCCAGTGCAAACGTGCATGCAATTTTGGAGGGTTACCATGTTTTAGATGTAAAGCCATTCATTTTTCTCAACAAGCAATCATCTCTCTCTTGGTCAACTGCACGCTGGCACCTACCCAAAGACAAAGGTGAGCATAGGGGAGGACTTTGTAGAGTAGGGTAGATGGTTGGACTCGATGATCCCAAGGGTCTCTTCCAACCTAGACAATTCTAGGATTCTATGATACCCAAGTTATCTTCCAGGAGAAGCATGATTTATAACACCTCCCCCTGAAGGCTTAGTTACCAACTCTTCCCTGACTACTAGTCCTGCATGCTGGGCTCCATCCCATCCTTTGCACACCCACCTGGTGTGGAAACGAAAGGCCATGGAGCACTCCAGAGTGCAAACCTCCTAATTCTCTGCAGAAACCTGTACATTTCATAATCCCAGCCTTAAAAACACCTCCCCAGACAGTTTTGGGCCCAGTAGGGGGGTTCTTCAAACCACTGCTCGATCATGCACTTGGCTATTTACAGCAGTGCCCTAAAGTCAGCGCAGGGAAGAGGAAGAGGCAGTGGGTAAGTGTCTCTGAAGGGCATTTCTCCCTCTTTTAATAAATCTTTAATAACCCTTCAGTAAATCTTTTTAGCTCTTTTATAATAAATCTCTTAATGAGTAAGTCTGAGCGTACAAGGCTCAGCAGACTGGAAAATCCCAGCTTATACCATGATTTCCTCCTGCCACACCTTATGGCAAATCCTTTACTGGTGAGGGTACCTAACGCCCTGACTGGTGCTAGGGCTTCACGATGCATGGCACCACACACAGAATCACACAATCATATGGGGTTGGAAGGGACCTCTAGAGATCATCCAGTCCAACCCCCTGACAAAGCAGGTCCACCCAGAGCAGGTCCCACAGGAACGTGTCCCGGTGGGTTTGGAATGTCTCCAGAGAAGGAGACTCCACCACCTCCCTGGGCAGCCTCTTCCAGGGCTCTGCCACCCTCACAGCAAACAAGTTCCTCCTCATCTTTAGCTGGAACTTCTTCTATTCAAGTTTGTGCCCATTTCCTCTTGTCCTGTCCCTGGGCACCACTGAAAAGAGACTGGCCCCATCCTCTTGACACCCTCCCTTGAAGTATTTCTAAGCATTGATCAGATCCCCCCTCAGCCATCTCTTCTCCAGACTAAACAGATCCAAGTCCCTCAGCCTCTCCTCATCAGAGAGATGCTCCAGGCCCCTCATCATCTTTGTAGCCCTCTGCTGTCCCCTCTCCAGCAGTTCCCTGTCCTTCTGGAACTGGGGAGCCCAGAACTGGACCCAGTGCTCCAGATGGGGCCTCCCCAGGGCAGAGCAGAGGGGCAGGATGACCTCCCTCCACCTGCTGGCCACACTCTTCCTGGTGCCCCCCAGGATGTCAGACATACACAGACCTTAAGGACTTCCATATAGCGCTCACATCCTCGTATCTTAGGGTATAGTTTATGCTTAACAGACAGCTGGGCTGAAGGAAAGCACTGTGTCAGGCAGGAAGGGCTTGCTGCACGCGTGCTAGGAGAGGGGGAACACTTAAGGGGGAGGAATACTTACGGATCCAATCATTTAATTCAGGGCTTACAACAGGCTCAGTCGATGGCTGCACCACTGTATAAGACAACTAATAGGTATGACTCTCAGCCAGAAAATGTGCTTTTATTTACCAGCTTATACCTGCCTCAGTCT
The DNA here is from genome assembly GCA_033628505.1 of Tringa tobata. Lineage (NCBI taxonomy): Eukaryota > Metazoa > Chordata > Aves > Charadriiformes > Scolopacidae > Tringa > Tringa tobata. The sequence goes on along the minus strand of JAHREE010000546.1, from coordinate 426,467 downwards.
GGTGACACCCAATGACCTTTGTGTTTAGTGGAACTGAGTTTTTAAGGACTAACAGAGAAGGCACAGCTCTCTTCTCCAAAGCTGGACACCAGGCAACCTCTCTGCCCAGGCTACACTGGGAACTCACAGTTACATACGCTGGGTCTGCCTGTTCCTTCCTGGGTGACAAATACCACATGGCTCTAACAGCCATTTCAGTGGGTTTGATAACAAAATTCATGCCGTGTGTAATGCTCTATGCAATAATCTCTAAAATCAGACGTACATTCACACACAAACCTCGATGGCCCCAAAGGAAGGATTCCAGACTGTCAGAGAAAGGCAGCTGCGACGTGTGGGCCTTATTTTCCTTATAAAAAGAGTCTGAATCTTTCATTGAATGGAATTAATAAACATGGTATGATAACATCCATCAGGATTTTTAGCTCTTAACAAGTAAAATTATTTATTGTCTTAATAATGCAGCATAAACTGGGGTTATCTCTCCTGTATAAAGGCTTTTTATAACTGCGCTTTTACTTTATCAAGTAAAAATTTTTATCAAAAATTGAAGGGCTAAGCCACAGGACGCCTGTTTCGCCTGTGTGCCTGCAATAACAGTCATGGAAACACCCAAGTTTCTGACTGTGTAGTGAAACTACCATCTATAGATATATTAAAGAGGTATCACAGTTACGAGTGCAACTATCTCAGGAATGCAGCTCGTCTCACAGTCATCAGACGATAAAATTTACAAGGAATTAACTTTCCAGCAAAAGCTGCTAGTTGAACCTCTCTTCTATTGACTTTCTGAGTTAATGCAAAACCTTCAAACAGCCTCCAAAACTTGCAGCTTTGGGGAAACACAAGTGTCCATCTGGCACCAGAGTTTGCCATATGGAAATTAAAATATCTTTTCATAAACCTAAACTTCCTTAGGAAAACCTCCTGGACTAGAGAATTACTACTTTCATTTGTCAAGAAACTTTTGTCTTCGGAGGGATGAAGTTAATGTTTATATGGCACTGGAGACCAACACATTCTCACATGCTAGATCTTCAGGCTACACTCTTATTCCCACAAATAAAATACCATTTCCTATCTGGCTCATAGGGAAAAATAGCAAGCAGGCACAGTTGAAAGGACGTAAAAATCAGATGATGACCCCAACAATAATTATGCTATGAAGAATTTATTGGAGGTGGAGGTTTTTCAGCTGCTGTCACACATTTTTGCAGGTCTGACTAACTGAGGTAATAATTATTTAGAAGGTCAAGCCATTTCCTACAGTGCAGTAAGTGAATAACCGTCTGGTCCGATGCAGACTGGAGACCCACTGTTTGACATGGCTTGTCCTTTACATTTGACATTGCTGTTGGTGGCCACAACAAAAATATACTAACCTTGGCTTGCTTTGTGTGTTGTTTCTGAAAAAAAGATAGCATTACTTAAATTTGGCTAATTGAACAAAGCGTCTCAGGTTTCTTTCCGCCTACTTTCTTCCCCCAGATTTTAAGACCATGACAGTTCTACGACGTGAAACGACCAGCAGAGAGCTTGAGGCCACCATCTCTGGGACCTTATCCCACAACTCAGAGCTACACTAGAAACCACCGAAAGCAGTCGTGGTGCGGAGGTACTTCAGTGTGTTTTGATTACGCTTTCTGCTTTTCAGTGCCAAGGTTGAGCAGATTTACATCCAGTTTCATGACACAAAACATATCAGAAAACACACATGAAGCAGAAGCAGCACTGTCCCTCTGTTTAGAAAAAAAATGGGGCCTTCCTAACAACCACAACTAAAAGTAGGACAATTTTTACTTTCTGGTTATACGTTTCCCTTTCAATCCAGCATTATATTCTTTCACTTTAGTTAGGCTTAAAATTAATAAATGATGCTCTCATAGCTCCTAAGCGTGTTCTAACCCCTGAGATAAAGGCATCACACTCAAACCACAACCATTGTAAGCCACGAACTCACCACAACCGTCATGCACCACCAACAAGAAAGCAATGACACGGTCCAAGCATTTGGAAGAGTATCACCACATGGAGAAAGAGGAGAATAAAAAAAAGTAGATGCCAACAAACACAGAGAGAAGAGAGCCTCAGTGGTAGCAACCTGCAAGTGAAAACAAAATTTTTCTTACATTTAGCTGGACAGCATTACTTCACTCCAGCAAACATCCATTCCTGAAGGGGAAACGGGTCTGGCTTTTGCTTCCTGTGAGTGTGTGCCATCTGAAACGGGACGTGCTCCCCAAACAGCTGCAGGAGGGCCACTCAGCATCAGAAGGCAGCAGTGTTTGGCCAACACAATTCAGCTAAGGTGAGCTGGACAGCCTTCAGGCCTCCTTGCCTGCTGATGATGGAGAACTATAGTTGTAAGCCATGTCAACAGCCAACGCCAACACCCTGGCGCCTACAGCAACTTCACTTTTTACTCCCAGTTAATACCACAGCACTGAAACGCTGAGCGACCCAAACCCATGGCTTCATCTGGTTAACAGTATCAGCAAGAGTTATCTCACCACAAAGTAAAAAGGTGTCAACCAACTGGCTGTCAATACCGCCTTCAGCAGTGCTCCACCAACTGTGTGAACTGTCCTCTGTGGGCGCCTGCTCCTTTCACTGCTTGGCATGTACAAGGTTCTTCAGCAGAGAAAGCCTGAAAATCCAAGTAGAGCCACAAGGGCTGCACGAGCACGTAGCTGCTCGACAGGAAGTTTCAGCAACAGCACGAAGGCAATTTAAACAAGATCGATGGCGATCGCACAAACTGCAGAAGGTCTGAGAACCTCAAGGCCACCAGTGGCAATGATTTGGCTGCACTGATTTTCCCAGCAAAAAAATGAGAGCAAGGGGAAGAAGATCCAAGACAAGCTGCTGGCCCAGGGCCACCATCCCAGGCAGCAGAGGACACCAACACAGGGGAGCTGAAAGGCAGCATCATGAGGGAGAGTCCTCAGTTCTTGTTGGATCTCGGTGAGAGCAAGGACTCCCTGCTTGGGGGACTGGACAGAGAACAACCAGTTTATTGACCTGCATGTTTTGTTCATTTGGTATCCAACAGGAATCATTTAAGGCCCAAAATGTATTTTTTCCAGGATCCATCTAAGAACTGGCTTCAGCATTCACAAGTGCTTAGAACAGAAGCACATGCATCTATAGCATCTTTCTCCCAAACCTTGAGCCATCTTGTTTCCCAGGCAGTGCAGATCAGGAAGATCTTGAAGCCTTCCCTTTAATTGCTAGCCCTCATTCACCAGGACACACAATTAAAGTGGCATCCTCTTCACTTGGTTCTTCTAAAAAGCAGCTTCTGAAGATGACCAAGATCTAAAGAGTATCGTAAAAATTCAGAGCAGCATCACATAATTTATTGCCTGTGCTTCCAAATTTTCTTCCCTCCAATTCCCAGAACAAATCCAATGAAATGTGCCCAAGATTTCTGAGACATCAGAGTGATGTTAGCTGCCTGCTATTCTTGGAAACACCTTTGCCTACAGACTCCCAGTTAATCCATCAGTAATGACGTGAATCTAATCACTCTGCCATGAATCGTTGAGCTGATGGGCTACATTAGCTAGGAAATACTGGGAGCAGCTGTTTATTCTAGTGCTATTAGAAGTAATTAGGTCGCTACAGCACTAAATCTCCTGGGGGGAAAAAAATGAGAAAATGAGAAAAAAAGAAAAAGAGCCAGCTCAGAAGGGGAAATGTTTGTACGTGAATGCCCTTTTTCTTCTGCTTCCTGCCATTAAAGGAACATAATGTTAATCTTTGGCTGAGCCTCATGGGATTTACCGATATGATTTCTTAATCACAGAATCAAAGAATGGTTTGGGTTGGAAGGGACCTTCAAGATCATCGAGTTCCAAGCCCCCTGCCCTGGGCAGGGACACCTCCCACCAGACCAGGTTGCTCAAAGCCCCATCCAGCCTGGCCTTGAACCCCTCCAGGGATGGGGCAGCCACAACTTCCCTGGGCAACCTGTTCCAGTGTCTCACCACCCTCACAGCAAAGAATCTTTACCTGATATCTCATCTAAATCTCCACTCTTCCAGTTTAAAACCACTACCTCTTGTCCTGTCGCTATACTCCCTGACAAAGAGTCCCTCCCCAGCTCTCCTGCAGGCCCTTTCAGGTACTGGAAGGCTGCTCTAAGGTCTCCCCAGAGCCTTCTCTTCTCCAGGCTGAACAACCCCAGCTCTCTCAGCCTGTGTTCATAGCAGAGGTGCTCCAGCCCTCTGAGCATCTCTGTGGCCCTCCGCTGGACCCATTCCAACAGGTCCATGTCCTTCCTGTGCTGAGGACAGAGCTGGACACAGCGCTCCAGGTGGGGTCTCACCAGAGCAGAGCAGAGGGGCAGAATCACCTCCCGTGACCTGCTGGCCACGGTTCTCTTGATGCAGCCCAGGATGCAGTTGGCTTTCTGGGCTGTTAAGTGAACACTGCCAGCTCATGTTGAGCTTCTCATCCACCAACATCCCCAAGTCCATCTCCTCAGGGCTGCTCTCAATTCACTCTCTGCCCAACCTGTATTTGCGCCTGGGATTGCCGTGACCCAGGTGCAGGACCTTGCACTTGGCTTGGTTGAACACTCAAACATGGTGGCTGGTTAGATACAGGACAGGACAAGAATATCTGTATTTCCATATTAACTCCCCCCAGGAAAAATTTCAGCAACATCAAGGTAAAACCTGCAACCCCCTTCCCTGCACCACCCAACCCCCCCAAAACAGTTAGAATGTTGTCAAATTCTGGGTACAAGAAAAAAAGGTAAAGAACAGCTACACACTGTCTGTGAAGGGGCATTTCTGTAACTGAAAAATGTTTTATAAAGATGAAACTACACTTGCTTCCTCACTTTAAAATATGACGCTCTTTTGTCTAATAATAAGTATGTAAAAAATTAATGTTTTAGTTTCCTTTGTATAGAATACAAATCCTACACTATGTACACCATTGACTTGTTAAGTATGTATACTTTATAGGCACAAGAGCTTCCCAGGAGGATGGCCATGTAGAAGGTGGGGGCAGGAGTGGAAGTGTTCTAATGTTGCACCGTTTGTTTGAAGTTTCTGAAAACCATCACCATGGAGATGGATTTTATCTCTACTATGCATAAATTCTGACCTCACAAAGGAGAAAGTTCCTTGGTTTTTAAATATATCCTCATGTATATAAATAATACCAAATACACTCACACACTTGTATTTATGTATACATCCCTCTGCTGAGAATAAACATACCCTGTAGATGCTTTCATTATTAAAATTGTGTTGCTTATCCCTGAAATAGGACCTGATCTTTGCAAACATTGTTCTAAGTCAATTTAAGGGAATCAGTTTCTAGCCAGCAAAAGTGAAATTTTAGATGCTGTTCTTATTTAAAGGTCAATTTCAGAGGTAGCTCAACCTTACAGTCCTCCTCCATTATTTTTTTTCTATAATAAATTATAGGCAAAGAACAGCTTAGAGAGGGCACGGCTGTGTGGGTTTCTTCTTATTCTTTTCACGAGATCCACGAAGAACAGCAGACTAACTTTCAATGTTATGGCCTGATTTTTCACTTGAGAACATAACTCTCCGAGCTGCAGTATCTCTTATTACATACAAGATTTTTGGATGAGATCTGGAACAGACTTCCTGACCACACGCAGTTTTTCAAGTCCTTGCCACGACTTTACCCCCCTCAGAACATTCATGCGGGGGAATGACGGAGAGAGGATGTTTAAATTTAGCTATTATGGCCAAATTAAAATTTTTTACTTACCAGTTTTCAACCTAAAATCCTCTTTCCCATATCAATGTATTATGGTATTTTCTATAATATCCCGCCATAATTAGGCTGCAATCTTCTTTATATTGAAGTTGCTGGGAATTTTGTCCCCAGGATCGGGAGTCAGATGTAATTCTGCAAAATTTTAAGTGGTGGTTTGACAGACAGAGGTCATTAAATGTTTCCGATGGATCCAAAAAAAAAAAAAAAACCAAAAACAAGGAAAATACATTACAAGCTTTTTAAACTATCTGGGAGCTTGCTTCTTGCAAATCATTATTGGAATCGGTGAGCCAGTCACAAGTAGGATCAACACACAAGCATTTGACTAAGTTATGTCCCCTCTGCATTAATGAAACCATATATTTTAGTTATAACAATTCCTCTTATGTAAATAAATATTAAAATACTGCCAGCTAAAAAAAAAGAACAAGCAGACCATATACTGTCTTGGAAAGTGCTAAGCTTTGTGTGTAAAACTACTTTATGACAGAATTCTGATTTGTTACAAATTTCTGTTCCTTGCTGGGGCAAATTTATTTCAATAATAATATGCAGAAGCTTTGCAGTACTGATAAAAGTGTAGCTTCATCTCCATCTCCACGAGTCAGTTTCGTCCAAAATTTTGATGTATTTGAAAGACAAGGTGTAGCTGCACAGACCAACACAGCTGCAGCTTCTCACATCAGAAATACTGACTTTCCAAAACAAGCCCCTATAAATCTGTCCACTTATTACGGAACAACACCTAAAGAGAAGTGGTTCAAAGACCAGAAAGGTGTCACAGCACAGTCCTCGCATTCGTTCCAGTTATAGTCCTGTCCCTCTGCAGCCCGAAGCTGGGCGCAACCGGAAAATTTCAAGTCAAGCTCGACTTTTATTCTGTGTGCATACATTTCTTTATCCCAGGCAGCACAGTGCACTCTTCCCTCCAAAACACAGTGCTATTTACATTGCAAATGCATCAGAGAAGGAGAAGACAGCTCAAGCTGATGCTGGGGCAAGACCTGGCACTGCAGCCTGCAATGTGGCCCCAGTGCCCCCAGAGAACTGGCATCCTCCCTCCAGCTCTACCATCTGCTTTTTATTTTTAATAAATCCTTAGCAATATGTTCGAAGTAGATTTCAGTCCCGTCTACCCTTGAACCCAGGGTGCTGCCCGTGAGAGCGTAGCCCCGGAGCTGTACCTTCTCCTCTCTCCCCTGGGGCCGTGTGTCCCGAGGGAAATTCTCCCACTCCGAGTTTGCGTTTCTGCTTTGGATTCTCCGTTGGGAATTGAACTGGGCTGTGCAACAGGTTCAGGGGGAGCCAGGCCCAACTACAGCATTCGCTGCTTTTCCTGACACGGCATCATTAACCACAACATTAAAACAAGAAAATAACAAACCCAAAAGCTACGAGTAGTCCCCCGTAAAACTTTTGCAAAAGCAGATTAAATTGAGCTCAGTTTAAGAATGATGGTTCCAGTACGAGATCTGGAACGTTTTACCCCAACCACCGACTATTTAAAAGTTTAGTATCAGAGTGGGAAAAGAAGAAAAATCTAAACAAGTTGTGAGGTGCCTAGAGGCCGTTTTGGGCCAGACTTCCAAGTTTCCCAGAGTTACGCCGAGATTAAGGTCAAGTGTCAGAACAAACACTTAAGGTTCAGTAACCTTTAGTAATGGCGTGGGCACACTTCCCTCTGAAAGGAAGAGCGAATCATCCCTCTTCAGCACAAGCTAGTTTTGAAATATATTAATACCAGGTGCAACATTTCATTCTTCTGATTAAAAATGTGATACGTTTATTATTAAATAAGCCATATAAGAAAGGCTGTTTTCTGAAATAGCTGCATGTGTCAAAAACACATCCCAGGTAAAGACTTTATCTGTATTTACACAGAACAATCAGTCACAGAAATGCAGTAACCAAGAGTGTAGAGCATCTCTCTTGTGCATGCACGATTCCGTGCAAATTCGGGAAGCCTAGCTTCTTCCCAGCACTAACAGAAAGAGTTATGAGTTATTAGCAGTGTTTTGGGACTGAGAACGGGTATTTTTATTCCAGTCAAAAATATCATTTCAAATTTACCCTCTACCCTTATAAAAGCCTGCAGATGGTTGCTACAACCCTCGTAGACACCACTGCGCCTTGGCTTGCTAACCTGCACCACTCCAGGAGTCACTGAAGTCAGCAGGACACGTCCAGCTCCAGAATTAAGACATGTCAGTGCTGAGCAGAGAGAGCCTAGAGCATCTGGGATTTGTCAGAGACCTTGCTTCTGGAGACACTTGAATGGCTGCTCTCATGTGGCTGAGAGAGGAGAAACTGTACCTCCAGGATCTCCTGGAGTGACCTAGATGTAGGAAACCCTAAAAGACACAGATCTGGAAAGTAATGGAGAAGTCTGTTCTGGTGTTCTGTTTTGGCATAGCAACTGCTGCACCATGAGCTGGTGTTGCTTTCCTTCCCACTCCTGGTCATTAGCCTAAACGCTGTGGCTATTACGAAGCAGTATGAATGTCACAGTTTGGAAGCCCCCATGTTCTTCCCTACTCATCCTCAAAGCAGAGGAAGAGGTGGGAAAGTTGCACGTTAAGGCTGAGGGGACAGACATGTTGCAGACAGAAAGAAAATCTGATGTGTATTGTACTAAGGGTGAATTTCCTAATCCCACAGTTTAAAGCTCATTTTCAAATCTCTGAGAGCCTGCAAGGACAGGAGAGGACAGCTCCCTGTTCTAGAGAGGAGATACTTTCCAAGAGGATGCAAGGGATAATTGCAATTGATGAAAACACAACACAAAGACCATGCGTAATTTTCCATCTGACTACTGTTCACAATACAACATGACAGTTCAGCTCATAAATAGATGTACACAAATATAGAAAAATAATTTGAATTAATTTAGCAGTTTTATGGTATTTACATGTATAATTTTCAAGAAGCCACATTAATACAATCTGATTCTATAATTTTTTCTTAGTACTGTTTTTAATTATTGTATGTATATTCCACTAACTCCTTCCATCTATTGCATAGCTGAACTACTGGCTATAGTAGTGCACGTTCTTTGCTCACGTGGGACATTGAAAGAATTAAATAGACTTGATTATCTGATACAGAAACAAAAACACAATATGAAAATGTTATTTGGCTTTTTTCCAAACTATCTCAGCAGGCCCATCCGCTCTTCTTCAGCCCACTCAAAATGACCGCCGTGAAAAATGCATAGAAATTCAATCTCTTCTTCAAAACATCTTCCTAATGCACACTCCAGACAGACAAACAAACTGTGCCAAGCGCATTGTCTCCATCTTCCCCAAATATTATTTTTTCCCGAGCAAAGAACTGTACTCCATGAAAAATGCCATTTATAAAGCAGTAAGTCTTCTTGCCATGGGCTGCCAGGACTGGCAACAGACACAGAAAGTGCAAACTTTCAGGGAGAGATGAATAGGGAGCAAAAGACAGCCGTGACTGTGTGTGAACACACCTACTCATCACACCTGCTTGCCCGTCAAGCAGCTCCACCAGCTCTGCTGAGTATCTCTACCCCGACCTCGGGAGTATCATTAACATGGACTTGGGCTTAGAATACTCTGGGAAAACCTGAAAAAGTCCAGCTTGCTCATTAGCAGGGTGACCCCCGAAGGAGCCAGCATCAATATGCCCTTGCTGAGGGTGGGCAGCATTCCAGCCTTGCTCTGGTAGGGCTGCCCTAAAACAACTTCCCAAGACCCCCGTGGCCACCAGAGCGTGAGGCTGCAGAGGGCAGCACTGCCACGCACTTGGCTCGCGTTACCCCGCACCGTACGTGCCAGGCAACACAAAGGAAATGTTAATTTTATTAACCTCGTGGCTGCATAGATCATTAAATGCCCTTGGTCTCTCTGAAAACCAGTGGACTCTTACTGGTATCAGGCTTTGTAGATGCTGACGTACATAAAGCCTTCACTTCACAGTGAAAGCTGGGATAGAATCACGGCATCACAGAATCTTCATGGTTGGAAGGGACCTTTGAGATCATCGAGTCCAACCATACACACACACACACATACACAAAAAAAAAAAACCAACCCAGCCCAATAATCTTGTCCACTAGAGCATGCCCTGAAGTGCCACATCTACACGCTTCTTAAATCCCTCCAGGGATGGTGACTCCACCACCTCCCTGGGCAGGCCCTTCCACTGCCTGACCACCCTGTCAGTATAATAATTCTTCCCAAGATCTAATCTAAACCTCCCCTGCCCCAACTTCACACCATTTCCTCTGCTCCTGGCATTATTCCCTTGGGAGAAGAGGCCAACCCCCACCTCTCT
>JAHREE010000546.1:389645-411443 GCA_033628505.1 Tringa tobata | reverse complement strand
GGTCTCCCCTCAGCCTCCTTTTCTCCAGGCTGAACACCCCCAGCTCCCTCAGCCTCTCCTCACAAGACTTGTGCTCCAGACCCCTCACCAGCTCCGTTGCCCTTCTCTGGACCCGCTCCAGCCCCTCAATGTCCTTCTTGTGGTGAGGGGCCCAAAACTGGACACAGCCCTCGAGGTGGGGCCTCACCAGTGTCCAGTACAGGGGGACCATCACCTCCTGAGCCCTACTCACCATGCTAATTCTATTGCAGAAGACCAGCAGACATCTGTACTACAGAACACTCCACCGTAAGAGAGTATCTTGAATGCCTATACTTTGGAGCATCCCTCCATAACATTTCCGTCTCATTTCTTCTTACACTGCTATTTTCATTACTCAGTATAATCAACTACAGATCATCTTTTAACAACTGAAATATAGAAAGTGCACGCAGGCAATTGTAATAAAAACATCTCATCATAAAGCTTTGCATGTTGAGTAAAGCTTATGGATCCTCAGTTCTGTAAGCAGAGGCAGACAGCAAAGTAATCATTATCATAATTCATCAAAATAATGTCAGCAACATGGACATTTAGGAAAATCTTTTCTCAAAAAGCTTGAGTTACCGCTGCCTCTGGCTTTTCCCTGTAATGTCTTCCCACTTCACAGTTTTTGTTTGGGAATTTAAGTTTCAAGCTGTGCTTCACAGAATCATAGCTGATATGCCAGGGATACTGCTGGGACGAAACAAGCCAAAAACTGAAGCCCTAAACAAGATATCAAACACAGAAGTACATCTATCACTTCACTGGAGTTTTTGATGTCGCCACTAGAGGGACATACGTGAAGGTAAAAAAAATGAAGCTAAGAGCCGTCAAAGATGCCGTTCAGACTGCTATTGTAGTTAGGAAGAAAAAAAGGTATTTTGTTTCTTTTGAGACAAAGTTTATACACCACAGAATGCCAAAAGTATCAACACATATGACTCTGTATTGGCGAACAAAATGGTGTGTCCCTGACATATGGTTAATGGCCATAACACAGACATTGCTGAAGACCAACTCAAGCAAGCCATCCAGCTGGGCTGTGATGCAGCTTCATCCCCACAGTTGAGAAAATTCCTCACACCTTAACAGCAAAAGGAAAAAGCCAATACTGTACCACCCCCACCACCACCACCCCCCCCTCAATTTGGTCCCCAAATCACTATCAAAAGTTGTCAGAGCAACAAGCTCTCATTTGAGTTACCTTCCTCGCTTCCCACGGACCACCTGGCTTGTTGGAAACGATCTCTGCATGTCTGGCACCACCTAAGCCATTTGCCAACCTCGATATTGATCGTCAAGCAGCAGTATCAGCTGCAGCACTGAGATGGAGGGAAAAAATAATTCATCCTTGTTGTGATTACAGCTGGTGGGCATTTTATAGGGTGGGAATAAACCATGTCCCCAAGTGTAACTTACGTGACGTGAACCACATCCCCAACTGGGAGCAAATCTTGTGTACTCATTCATAAAGGTAGAAGGTACTCAAGATACTAGGGTTTATATATGAGAATTTGTGATGGCTTATGCTTCGCTAACTTCAAGGTTACACACCCAAGCCGTATGAGTGAGAATAGTTTGCCTGTTGTCTATACGTGCTGCATACCTCAGAGAAGACATTTAGAAAGGGCTCTTTTAAACATTTTTTTAAACTGCTAGGATTTCTATTGAATTAATTTTACCCTGGAAATAAAGGTACCTATGAATGAATAGTTATACATTTAAAGAAATTATGTTTAAATCAGCTATTGCAGGCTCTTCTATGCCAGGTACAAGTGCTAAAGTTCTACCCAAAAAGGGACTGCATCTTCTGAATGGGAAAAGGTGCCCGATTTTCTAGTAATTCTTTAGTAGCCCAAAACTGAGTCACACCGATCTTGATCTTTAAACAGATGTGATACCATGAGAGGATCTTCCATATGAAGGAGAGGAGGGAAAGCTACTCATATCACTCCACAAGTATGTGTCACTGTCCTGGTCCTGGCTTTTTCCCCCAAGCCCCCAGTATAAAGGTCATAAAAATTTCTTGCTGGCTATCACTAGTTCAGATTTACATTTCCTTAACATCATTAATTTGCAAGGCTTGTACCTCTCACAAGGATGGAGGTACCATCTCAGTTAAACTTGTGTGGACACAAGGGCACAGAGAGGTGGTACTTGGTCCAATGTCATGGAAGGAGTCACTACTGAAACTGGAACAAAAAGCAGGTATCCTGAACATGGTGCCTTCCCCCAGTGCTGTTCAGTAGTCATGACAGCAAAGGCACGAAAACCATAGCTAAAAGGGTTATTACATGCACCAACATGTAGGGAACTGATCTGGAAATTAGCAGATTTTATGGTGCCAGCACAACAGCTTGGTGGCTAACTCCCCATCTCATTTCACAGGGACGTAGGACTGGGGATGGTTTGGATTTTGGTTTTCTAAAAACTATGAAGGAGGCAAATCTATAATGGGCACGTCAAATATCTGCGCATCACAAGAGCTGCTGTTCAAGATAGAAAAGAGATCATTCCCACTGAGCTCTGACCATTAACCTTGTGAGACAGCAAAGCTTCAGCCAGCTTCTTTTCTCTGGCTCGCTGACTCCGTGCATTTCCAAGCGTCGCTTAAAAAAAAAAAGGCAGTTTAGAGTTGTTACAGATTCTTTTCAAGGACAAGAACGAGACAGAGCATGCCAACGTGTCCACGTACAGAAAGGTGGCTCCCTACCAAGCACATTTTTGAGAAATCACTCTGTTAATAAGGACAGCAATGTGCTCACAGCTGCTTGAGCACAATATGCCATTACACAGAGATATTTATGCGCAGTAAGGCTGGTGCCCATTTGATTAAACAGCCTGCCTGCTCCCTCCAGAAGACATAAGCGGTACAATTAGTTCAGTCGACAGTATCAACAATGCCCTTGAGGTCCTGTGCTCTTCACAGCTAATGAAGAGGCACTGCTGGCTGTCAGCATGTGCAGGGGGAGGCATTCATCTTTGTGGCAGCACCAATTAAATCCACCGAGGTCACACCGGGAGGAGACAGGAATTCAGGCACAGGGAACAAGTCGAAGCAGCCTGACTGGTTTAAAGCTTCATTTTTGGGTTTTATATCATGGAGAAAAGGGAATTCATTCGTGCTAGCCGTGCTGATGGCAAGGGGATACAGAGCATCTGCATGGCAGCAAAGGTAGAGAGAGCACCTCCATGCCTGGGGGTGCATGCATGCGTACTACAGAAAGATTGTGTTTTCCAGCACGGCAGGAAAACTCTTAATACACAATTTTCTTCTAAAGTAAAAAGAAGGGAATTTTCTTAGTGCGCTGTGTTCCTAACACTCTGCTAAGCCTTCAAGGAAAGCTGCTTGCCATACGCGTGGCTGTGTTCTCACCTTGGACGTGGCAATTCCATCTAAGAAGATAAGGCAGGGAACTCTCGCCCCTTATTTCTCACAAGGCTACATCCTTACAGAAAACAAACAGCTCTACTTCTAAACAACAGGGTTCAAAACCTTCTAAAACATTTCCATCCCCAAGACATCATGTTGAATAATCACCTGCCCCGTTTGGTGCCTCACTGCAGAGTCCAAACTTTCCCATCCCACAGAAGTCCTACTGCCCTACAACTTCTAGGACTGGGAAGTACTGCTACCAGAAGATAAGAATATTGAAATAGAAGCTACAGTAAGTCTCTGGTGCTCAATCTGTTGAGGTACGTGGGAGCACCACAAAGAAAATTGCCTGTTTAGCCAAAAAAAAAAAAAATTTACCTCTAATTCCTGTTTTGTCTTAGTTGTGTCCCTTGGGGAAAAAATGCAAGTGACCTTACCAAATGCACACTCTCTAGGCCTTCAGGGACCCTTCGTTAAAAAAGCTGCCAATCTGTAGGTGACAAGAATTATCACCTCCTGCAGCCTCCCCATTTCAGATGTTTGAGAGCTCACGGTGAAACTCTCCAAGGGCTGAATCTGCTAAGCACCATGTATCAACAGGGAACTGGAGAGTTTTTAATAACTTTACAACAATCTGGCAGCCATTTATGTTCTCAAACCTCTTGTGGAGGCTAAAGGGCCTCATTACCAGCAGGGAAATCAGGGTGACGTGCACACAAGAGTCAGATCCCTCCTGACTCTCAGCCATGGGTACAAAGACCCAAGCAAATCTAAGCTGATTTAAATATAAGATAGCTATCCTGCAGAAGTGAAATAACATTGTCCTTTGGAACTAACAAAAATCATTAAGCTTTGAGGAGTGAAAGCGTATTGCAGCACTAGAAGCAAAGTATGTAAAGGAAGCTTAAAAGAAACCCCTCAAACCCACCTCATGCTCCTTACCAGAACAGTTAATCTGCAGGAAACTTCATTTGCCATATGGTATGCAATTAAAGAAATAAAGAAAACAACCTGTGGTGCCCTCTTTCTTTTTTTCTTTTTTCTTTTTTTTTTTTTTTTCTGACTAATGAACAAATAATTCTAACAATTTCAAAGTTCTGGGAATGAATATTTCACTCCCTTGCAGAGATTCTCTAAAAAAACTGTGGGCTTTTGGGAAATCCTCTGTAGTCAAAGACTTCACAAAGCATAAAGTCAGCCTAGAAACCCAATGAAACACTGCTCACTGTTCTGAGAAAGCACAGAGAGAGAATTTCATGCCAGAAAACATGAGATTTCAACCACGCTGTGAACAGCAGCAACTCAAGTCCTCCAAAATAATAGAAAAATACTTTGCAGATGACTCTCCACAAACAGCATTGGGGAGCACATTCCTAACATCAGTTTGTAAAACCTGCTACAGACTTCTGAATTACCTGAAAATAATTTGCACAAGAAAAGCTGTGATGCAAGAGCAGCTAAATGTTTGAACAGTATCACAGGAGCAAAGGCTGCCAGAAAATCAAAACAAAGTGCTGAGACAGGGCTGTCCATGGCAGACCAATGAAACTGCTTTTGTTTCACATCCTCTCCAGCTGAAGTATTTGGGAAGGTGGCTTAAGTATTTTTACTACACATCATATTTTGAGATATATCCTGTCTTTCTACTTTAAGGAGCAGAATTAAGCTGTCTCATTGCAGCAGTCCGTTTGGCCTGTTGTCAGTTAGTGCTGTGCAAGAGGAACGAACACTTGTGTGGCACAGCATCACTGAGAAACTGCCCTCTGAGAAGATGTACGTGCAGAGCTCATCTAAACAAGGATAAGAAATGGTGCTATTTTCCTCAGCAATATGTTTGGGCTTGTTATTTTGACTACAGCTCTCAGGTCTGACAAACTGACCTTAAACAAACAAAAGTGTCCAGCGCTGAAGGTAACCCCTGCCTTCTGCAGTCTCCGCCATCCATGACTCTTTCAAGAAAGATCTTGTGCTCCCTCATGGGAAGAGAGATAGACCAGGAGCCATACACACAAGAAATCAGCAGACATGTAAGAGAGGGGACAGCAGAGGGCTACAAAGATGATGAGGGGCCTGGAGCACCTCTCTTAGGAGGAAAGCTGAGGGACTTGGGCCTTTCAGTCTGGAGAAGAGAAGGCTGAGGGGGAATCTGATCAAGGCTCATAAATACTTCAAGGGAGGGTGTGAAGAGGATGGGGCCGGTCTTTTTTCAGTGGTGCCCAGGGACAGGACAAGAGGAAATGGGCACAAACTTGACTAGAAGAAGTTCCGCCTAAACATGAGGAGGAACTTCTTCACTTTGAGGGTGGCAGAGCCCTGGCAGAGGCTGCCCAGGGAGGTGGTGGAGTCACCTTCTCTGGAGACATTCCAAACCCACCTGGACACGTTCCTGTGGGACCTGCTCTGGGCAACCCTGCTTTGGCAGGGGGTTGGACTAGATGATCTCCAGAGGTCCCTGATAACCCTTACTATTTTGTGATTCTGTGAAAAGATTCCACAAGGAACATCAAAGATCAACATTTGGAAATGTACGTTTTAGTGTAAATAGTACTAATTAAATATTGATACTCATGCAACCGAACAACTCATCAGAGAAATCTTTGGGATATTTTCCCAAAAGGAAATATTCCAAGTAGAGTCACCCTCCAGGGGAACTCATGCCTTAGAACAGAGCACACAGTTCACATGCTCGCAAACATGGTCACGTTAGTAAGCTTGCCTTAAGTGCTGTTCTGGGAGCTCCTCCGAGCATCTGGATACCCCTGGGAAAGCCCCAGGGTCCTACTACAAGGCTTTCCATACTGCCCTCACTTGAAATGCCTTCAGCCAGCAACGCTTGGAAAGTCCAGGGGACTCCAAAAAACCACAACAACCCCACATTTGAGCCTTGTGTGAAAAACACTGGAAAAGTCTGAGCTTCCCACATGCTCCTCCTGGTGCAAACAGGGAGCAGCAACTCAACTGGAGCAGGAATCAAAGTCCCCACCTGCAAACCGCCACGAGCAGAAACTACGGTGCTTTGAGGTGCCTCTGTTCTGCACCTCCACACCTCCTGGTTAACTGAGACACAGCTAGGGCACCCAATTCAGTCGTGTGTGAACAAAAACACCTTATCCCCATTCCACCCGCATACCAAGATAAAAACCTCAGGTTTACTTTAGAAAGGAACAAATACACAGAGTGAGATTTTATCTCCTAAATAAAAACTAGTAACAATCAGCAAAGGAAACACAATCACTTGAACAAACCTAATCATACAACTTTGCTATACGTATATGTATGCTATATGTGTTTCCCATTAAAAAGGTTATTTATTTAAACTCCCTTGTAGTTCCTGTTGAGTATGAAACATTCCTCCGGGTGTGAGAGAAGCTGTTAATAACCACAGGCATCACTAATTACCTCCTTGTCATACTGACTCCAGTACAGAAAGCTGCACAGAAGTGTGGCGTGGGCCTCATGCTGTACAGGAGACAGTTTCACTCCTGTGAATTAACTTCATCAGCACAGCAAAAAAAAAAAGGAACAATTTTAAGTATTAAACCACGTCAGGACTTAAGGAATGAACAGAATGTTTTCAAAATGCAAATTGAAGGCATCTGTATTTTAATTACAGCGTCAAAACTACAAGATACTTGTCTCCACACACATTTCTTTCATTCATCCTCAGAGATGGCTGCGTACAGAGAATTAGTTTCAGAGTATAAACCTACTCCCACACGCATTCTCAAAATAATTTGCATGTATTACCAATAAACAAACACACACACAAGTTTTCAGGCCGCCCACAGACATCACAGACAAAAAGAGGACTTGTCACTATTGCCTTTGGGATTAGGACTAAAATTACTTCAACTTTTAATATATGGAAAAGAGAATGCAAGAGCAGCGGGAGCTTCAGCACCGTACATCTAAGCTGACAAAAAAACCCCAAAAACCTGCAATAGATCCTGTTGCTATGTAGCTGTTTGCTCATAGGAAAGCTACCAAAGGCTGAACAGAACCTTGGCTACAATATATTTATCTCTATTATACTCAACGAGCTCAGTTTTGTTGCTGTCAGCCTATAAAACAGAGTTTTGCACTGAGTCACTAAGAGGAAGCAGATGCCAAACAGCTCCGTTACAAAAGGCTGACCATCCTTGCCTTGAGAAGCAACTGTGACACAATAAGAGTGGCAAAGCTCACTTTGTTTTGGCTTAAGACACAGCTGACAAGCACTCCACAGCACTGTGATGCCTGCACAGTGAGTCTCGGTCTCACTTTTCATTTCATCCCCCAAAGACAATGCTGTGGCACAAAATGTCTTATCTGATTTCCCCAAACCCTCTTTTTTTGGTCATGAATCCCTAGCGTGGTATCTCAGCAGGAAAATTACTCCAATATGAAGTCACTATAGCAACATGCTTGTTAGCAAGGGGGAGGAAATAAATATACTGGTGTTATCCTAAACACATTCAAAACCCCATACTCAGAATTTAGAACAAGCACACAAAACAAAAAAATGGACCCGATTCTCAGAGAGGCTCCAGATAAGGAGGCAGCCCAAAAACTAATTGCAAATTACTTTTTAACTTGACTGCAGAGAAAGATGGCATAGCATATATTTTGGGAAATCATCAGGGCAATTATGCTCTCCCATCAGCCTTTCCAATCAGTTCAGCAGCTGGCACTCCCATTGTCAGCAACGCTGCCCAAGGCTCTTTAACTTGGGCATGAAGGATGACCCTGGGCTGAAGCTTGGCACATAAGGGCTCAGGCTGGAAGAAAATGGAGCGAGAGGTGCCAACACTTTGAAAACCAGCAATAAACAGTCAAATTATGGGAGCAGAAGCAACACAGCAAGCAGTACAACAAGCAATACAGCCCCAAGCCTGCAGTGCTGCATGGGGTTGGTGTGATCCAAAGCAGGACCCGGCACTTGGCCTTGTTGAATCTGTATTTACAACTCTTTGGGCCCAGCTCTTCAGCCAGTTTTTTACCCAGTGAAGAGGACACCCACCCAGGGCCATGAGCTGCCAGTTTCTCCAGGAGAATGCTGTGGGAAACCGTGTCAAAAGCTTTACTAAAGTCCAGGTAGACAACATCCACAGCCTTTCCCTCATCCACTAAAGGGTTCACCTTGTCATAGAAGGAGATCAGGTTAGTCAAGAAGAACCTGCTCTTCATAAAATCCTGCTGCCTGCGCCTGATCACCTGTTTGTCCCGTACGTGTTGTGTGATGGCACTCAAGATGATCTGCTCCATAACCTTCCCCACAGCCAAGGTCAGGCCTGTAGTTCCCTGGCCCTTCTTGTAGATGGGTATCACATTTGCTAACCTCCCAGTCAACTGGGACCTCCCTGTTAGCCAGGACTGCTGATATATGGTTGAAAGTGGACTGAAGTGGTGTACCCTTGGGTGGATCCTTGGTGTACCCTTGGGTGGATCCTTGGTGTACCCTTGGGTGGATCCCATCTGGGTGCACAGACTGCGTACGCCTAAGTGGCATAGCAGGTTGCTAACCGTTTCCCCTTGGGTTATGGGGACTTTGTTCCGCTCTCCGTCCCTGTCTTCCAGCTCAGGGGGACTGGGCACCCCAAGAACAACTGGTCTTACTATTAAAGACTGAGACTTACTATTAAAGTACCTCAGCCTTTCCCGCATCCTTTGTCAGTGTTGCCTCCTGCATTCAATAAAGGATGGAGATTCTCCTTAGCCCTCCCCTTTTGTTGTGGATGTATTTATAGAAATATTTTTTATTGTCATTTACTGCAGTAGCCAGATTAAGTTTTAATTGGGCTTTGGCCCTTCTAATGGTCTCCTTGCATAACCTCATGACATCCTTCTAGTCCTCCCAAACACGTGCCTTCTTCCAAAGGTCATAAACTCTCTGTTTTGCCCTGAGTTCCAGCCAAAGCTCTCTGTTCAGCCAGGCCAGTGGTCTTCACCCCCGGCTCATCTTTAGGCACATGGGGACAGCCTGCTCCTGCACCTTTAAGATTACCTTCTTGAAGAACGTCCAGCCTTCCTGGACCCATTTGCTCTTCAGGAATGCCTCCCAAAGGACTCTGTCAGCCAGGCCCCTAAACAGGCCAAAGTCTGCCCTCCAGCAGTCCAAGGTGGCAAAGAGAAGGCCAGCAAATCACTGAAGCAATACTTGCTGCCAGGAGTAACGCTCAGTTGACAGGGCAATGTTCTTGAAACAAATCTACCCCCAGTAAAAAAAAAAAACAACAACAACCACCCAATCAGAAAAGCACAACTAAAAACAAGTTAAGGGTTCCAAATCAGCGATGCTTCCTGCTGTTACAATCTGTTTATCCACCCACAGTGACCAGGGAGCGTTCTTATGTGATGGCACTGATGTCATGAAGCCCACGTGCTATACTGATAAACTGCTGATTTTAAGTTACAGATTCCTCTGTTACTACAGTACACACTACTTCATAGCGTCCGATATAATCTAAAATAATTACCAAATACACTTGTACTGTCACTATGCCACTCAGCGGTGCAGCCCCTTGCCGTGAACAATCATGCTTTACATTGACAAATAAAAAAACACATCCTTTTCCTACACTGCCTGGAGGTGAATGAAAACAACTATGAATGGAAGTATTAATAAATTATCCAGTTCTTTTTCCTTAAATTGAATCATTAATCACTTTCAGCTTCTGTTCTGGCAGAACAGATGTGGCCATTTTTCACTGAGAACAAAACTGCAAAGACTTCTTACGTGGAGTAGAATATCCTACCTGGAATGACTTCAAAAAGGAACTTTCCTGGATTTTCTTCATTGCCGGGATGCTCAATTACTCTGTTGCCAGGCAGAAAGATGGCACCCTAAAAACAAAACAAAACCAAGAAACATGGGATTAAAACTCTAGCATGCTTCTGATACACTAACACATCTTCTTTTTGGACTGGGTTATACACGAATTTGTGGCATTGTGCCTGGGCAGCTGACCTCCAAAGTGAGACTGAGGAGGGATTATCTCAAAAGCCAACATCATAGATCCCCTTCATTAACTGAGGCATTCAATAATGGCTTTAGGGTTTTTCATCTCTTGGGGTTTTGATACCATGCAGATTTTTGTGCTAATCACATGTACTAATTCCACTGTGCTGCTGCACAGAAAATTTGAGACTAAAAGAAAGGGTTAGTTTGCCCCTGTGGGCGAAATACTATGAAGTTGCATATGTGAGGCAGATGAACTTACTGGCTAGGCTTCTTGGCCAAAGGACACGTGGGCAGAAGAGTACCCTCAATTTGTGGGGTGCACACCCAGTCCCTGCTCTGTGCCCTTTCACCGTGGCATTCCAGGGAAGCAGTACTGAGAAAACATCCCACTTCCACCCCACTGCCAGCAGACCAGCACACTGCAAAGCCACGGCAGGCAGAGCCAGAGACCTGCTCACTCAACACCTTTATCGCAGCTTTACTGCCTTGAGAAGGCAGGTGGGGAATTCTGCCTGTGCCTATTTGGTAACGCTGGTTACCAAAACCAATGCCTGCAACCCTCAAGGCATTTCTGGGGCTGCCCGTGTGAAGAGGCTGAGGGGAGACCTCATCACTCTCTACAACTACTTGAAAGGACACTAGAGAGGTTGGTGCTGGTCTCTTCTCACAGGTAATTAGTGACAGAACAAGAGGGAATGGCTTCAAGCTCCAACAGGGTAGGTTTAGACTGAACATTAGGAAAGAATTCTTCCCAGAAAGAGTGGTTGGGCATTGGAATAGGCTGCCCAGGGAGGGGGTTGAGTCCCCATCCCTGGATGTGTTTAAGAGACGATTAGATGTGGTGCTGAGGGATGTGGTGTAGGGGAGGACTTTGTAGAGTAGGGTAGATGGTTGGACTCGATGATCCCAAGGGTCTCTTCCAACCTAGATGATTCTATGATTCTAAGACATAACTTCCTTCCCTCTCCCTCTTCGTGCTGCTGTCACTCGGGAGGGACAGGCCACCCCTGTTGTCTGAGAGCTCTGTCTCATTGTCAGCTATTACAGCCCCTCCGAGTACACCATCTCCTCCACAGTTAGCAGGCAGTCCTTAATGAAATTATGCTGGGATGGCTGTCCAGGGGTAAAATTTCAGAGCGGTGTCCTAGGAATTGTATTAGGTACAAGCTCTCCATCACTCTTAATGGGGGATAATATTTACTCACTGATATTCTCCAACTGCTGCATAACAGGGCCCCTGTCTCCAAAGCAAGCAACTTCTATAATTTACATAGCTTAAATATAGAATCATAGAATGGTTAGGGTTGGAAGAGACCTTAAAGATCATCCAGTTCCAAACCCCCTGCCCTGGGCAGGGACACCTCCCACCAGACCAGGTTGCTCCAAGCCCCATCCAGCCTGGCCTTGAACCCCTCCAGGGATGGGGCAGCCACAGCTTCTCTGGGCAACCTGTTCCAGTGTCTCACCACTCTCATATATAGAATATCTCAAGTTGGAAGGGCACCACTAAGGATCCCTGAGGCCAACTTGGAGCACCATTTTCTGCAGTGGCTTCACCAAATGCTGCTTCTAAATATCCCTCAGCTGAACAGCAGTAAAGATACCCCTGTAGGGGAAAACCATCAGTTCTGATAGACAGTATTTGTTGCTACAGCCTGTAACCTCCGTTAGAAGCAGAAGCACTTACAATCATTGCGAAGGCAAGCCAAGCAGAATGCTGTAGTCTTCTCACAAAGGAGACCTTACACATCAATGGGAAGAAGTCGTGTGAAGAAACAGATAACAAATGTTTCACAGAAATCGTTATTTGTACCAGGTGACGTGGAGACCGAGCGCTACACCAACTTCTCCATTCATTGCTGTCTGTCTGCCAGCAGGTACAGTGCGTCACGGGAAGCCAAAGCGCAGAGATATTTTGTCAGATCATACAAAAATCACCTCCAATAAACACTGATACTTTTTTACTGAAAACAGATGGAACAGAACAGCATTCTGCCGAGGTGTATTTTCAGCAGGCACTGGCAGTTACGGGTCGCTTTCCCCACTCACTGCACATACAGGGGCAAAATAAGCATCAAGTGCCTCGGTCCAATAGAAGTTATTTTCCTTTGTTCCTGCTACAAGCAGCAACTGTTAACAGCTGTCCCACTGCAAAGTCTTCCGTGACACACCTGATTTGGCAAGAATAGTGTCATAAACAAAAATTTTGTTGTACGATTATACGACCAGGAAAAAATGTCACAAACCAGCTCAACTTCTCATATAGCAACTGCAGAAAAACCAGAAAATACATGGAATACGTTTTTCTGATAATTATGGCAGACTGGGAATAAAAATCTATAAAAAAAGATTTTTAACAACATGTGTTTTATGTCATGTGTAATAGGCTATTAAGACTTGTATAATTTTCTTGCCCAGTTTAACTTTCAGCTTGAGCTGGTTTTACCTAAAAAAAACTCCACCCAGCGCACAGGATGAGCAGACCCGAGTCTTCATTGAGTTGGGTTGATGGTTGGACTAGATGACCTTAAAGGTCCCTTCCAACCTAGACAATTTATGATTCCATGATTCATGTTGGAGCAGATTTCACTGGCTCAAGAGCTTGTGTCAGTGAAGACATACAACGTATTTAAGCTAATTATATATTTTGCTATTCAATTAAACCACAAAATTAAGGAGACCTAGACTACAGCATTGTAACCTAAAATCAATTAATGAGACAGTAATTGAAAACTGCATTCAACGTTGCTGTCACCTCATGAGCCATAGACACGCTGCAGTCCCATTACAATGTGATGCTTTCCGACTCTTTGATGTAAAACCCTTTTTCTATTTACTTTACAGTGAACTGTCTTAATGACAGATTTTTGAGAACATAAAAGAGTCGTAATATTTATAACCTTACAACCTTCATTTCACAGTTGAAACCTATTTCATGCTAAAACGTGAAGCCTAGAGCCACACAGGATAGCAAAGTTAATATGAAGGGAATCCAGACAGCAACACCGTACAGAACATTGCTGTGGTTTAAAAAAGAAACCGTGTTCTCTAATGGCAATCTTATTTTACTGTCTATTTTCAGAACTGTTATTGGAAACATCAGTTCATGTGAGATACTTAAAAATGTACTTGTATGTAAGTTTTCTTAAATAAGAAACTAGCTGTGTTTGTGCAACGTGCACCTGGATGCCCCAGACTCGCGGGGAAAGCCTAAGAGGGATTGCAGCTCTTTCACTTCCCATTCTGTCTGCTTTCACACCCACCACACTTCCCCTTCAGTAAGTTTTATAGTTATCTACGTAACTGTACCAACTGTACCATCTGGAGTGTCCCTTCCTTTAGTTTCTCAGCAGCTTCTAGTGTGTTTCACAGGAGCAAGCCAGGGACCACATCTGTACTGGGACAAAACCCCCTTGGCCCCTCGAGTCTCTAACTTCAGGGGGAAATCAGAGAAAAAACAACTATATAGTCTAAGACAGCTAACAAGTAATTTGCACGTAAAAGATGAAGGTGTTTTCCAGAGGAAACACATGTTTTGACTTGGGTATCAGTGCATGTAAATGTTCCATAATTAGAAAACTTCACATTGCTTCACATCAAACTCTACAGATCACTCAAAACTGTTAAAAAAAAAAAATAATCTCAACACAAGACTACAAATTGGACCAGATTAATATTCTGCATTCAAAAAAAAAGAAAAAAAAACACGGTGCAAGCAGTGAACAGGACATACAGGCTACATAAATACAGAAAAACAGAAGTGGGAGAAAAATATGGCCCTGACCCAAGTCCCTCCTCACTCCCATTGCCATTCTGTGCCTCCAGCAGGTCAGCAGCTTTGTGCAGAGCTCCTGCTGCCATAAACCTGGGTTGGTTTTCAATTTCTAGCAATCCTGTCCTTACCAGGGCAGTTCTGTTTCTCCAGCTGAGCACTGAGTTTGACTCAGAGGATGAAGGAGAAGTTTGGGTTGCTCAAGAAGCGTTAGCCTTTTCCCTAACCAAGTATCAAGCCCACTTTTAAAGAAGCGTCTCGCACACGTGGCTTTTACCGAGGTACAGCACTGCTTCAAACCAAAGATAACCTAAATAGCAAAACAACAGTTTTTGGTAAAATTATAAATCTGCGAATACAAAGCCTTTAACTGAAGAAAAAGTACTACTCGGTTAACAAAGTGTCTGATAAAATACTGCAGTGCAGCAACAATGACACAAATCTGCTTTAGGTTACAGTCACAGCATTAGAGTCCTGCTCAAAGAGATAGATGTTTTATCCCACGCTGGTCCCCTGCAACACCTTCAGCGCCATTCGCAGATGAAGATCATGAGGAAGCACGGAAGAGGAGCCAGGATGGCCACCACACAAGTGTTTCATGGCAACCATCTGAAAGATGGTATTTCTGGTTTGCACACTCTATGTAACGCCCTAACAGTGAAGCAACCCTGTGCCTCTTTCTCTCTCTTTTTCATTACTCTTCCCCAGGTTTATTTCCCCCACCTTCTTTGAACTTCATTTTCTCAAGTTGTGTTCAAGAGATACCAGCTTTTCCCCAAGAAAGCCTATGATAGAAGCAATTCCCATGCCTTTAAGATGCCGATTGTCAACTAGGAAGACATATACATGATTTTCAATACTTCTGCATGGATTTCACTCAAAAAGCATGTTTTGAGGAAATTAACTGCTTTCTTGCCAAAATAATGTCTTCAGCATTTATTCTAATACCGTTGCCCAAGGCTCAACTGGTCTATTTGTTTGCTCATGGGTTGTCCTGCCACCCCTTAAAAAAGTTACTTCAGAAGTCTACGGTTATATCAGATGTTCTTCTTGCCCGTCCAACTTTGATGATTTATCAAAGATCACTGAATTCTACTTCAGCTTTCAAGGTAAGTTCTACATTTACATATCTATTTTTCTTGTTTCATGGGAAACTCTTCCCAGGAATTCTTTTCTGGTTCTTCTGTATAGTTTCAGTTAACTTAGAGGATCTTCACATAGTTTCTTTGTCTGTTGCTAGGGGTTGGGTAACCAGTTAACCATGACAACACAGAAGTGACTGTAGTGGTTTGGCAGCAAAAGTTTCCAGGGTTTTAACCTTGCCAGGGTACAGCCTGGCTACTCATGCCTCTCCAAAAGAAGGCTCCCAAATCAGCTGGACTTGGTCCCTTAGAAAAAAAAAAAGTCTTCAGAAATAGTGCTAAGAAGGTCAGCAGTCCATAATCAACTAAGCCCTCTCCTTTCCTAGGTGGTGCCAAACTAAACTACTCCACAGCTCTGAGAAAAGGTTTGCTCAGAAAGGAAGGAAGGGGCAGAGAAGTACCAGCTTTCAGAGAGGCAGAAAGATCATCAGCCAGGAACCAGGCAGCTGATGGGGAGGATTAAGAGGCAGAAATGATTTTTGGGTACGTGTGTCTGTTGTATGACTCAATGTGTACATTGCAGCGCCGTTCTATGGTTTCTTCTATCACTGTTGTTTTTTCTGGAAAGTCTTGAGTGTCATACTGAAGAACAACTGAGCACTTCAACTTGGATGGTACCTCTGACTGAAAAATCCTACATTTAGGGGAAAATACTCTGAATGTCACTAGTAGTTCCAACGTGGCAGCATGAAAGAGATCCCCTGTATTTCACAGTAAAGCTTGTTAATCAACCCAGATTAAATAACATACCTCATACATGCACATACATACATGTATATGTCTACATGTACATACAGATGTGTACATGCACTGTGAATTCATAAAGAGATGCATAGCAAAGAAGGATAAAGTGAACAAGAAAGATGGCATCAGTTACCTATAAATCCTCATTCCTCACGTAGCTACTGGATTTGCCCCTAAACTATCACAAAAATAGATTATCTCAAGTCCAAGCGAGCCCTTTTCACTGTCAGGAACCTACGGACATGAAGTCAGGAGGAAAATTTACAGCAAAGGCAGAAATTCATTTATACTGAGGTCAATAATGAAACCTGCATTGTGCTCACTGTTTGACTGTAGCAACCTCTTAAAAATCCAACTTGATTTCCACCATTACGATGGTATTTCCAAGATCCCAGTAAAATCACTTACTGCACAATTGCAGAGCAACTCCAAAATTCAGCTCTTTTCTTTACTTGGATTTCAAAGTGGGAATAGCTCTGACTACTCCTCTCCAGTGATGTCCTGAAGCTACGTAATGCCTGTTCTTCAATTTAAACAGAGAACACTTTTGGCCAGAGATCTCTTAGCCCTCAGGTACATTAGGAGTTTTAAATCTTATTGGTAAACGCTATATAAAGAAAACAAGTTTTAGTGATTTCACTGAATTGCCACTGTTATATATATATGTAATATATATGTGTATATATATATGTATATATATGTAATGTCAGGTTTTTTAGCACACATGATAAAAGTGGGACAACAAAGTTAATACAAGCTACAATCACAAGAGAATGAAGGAACCAGATGTTCTCTTGTAAATTTTTTTTTATTCTAAGAGAATAAGATTTTTTGATATTTTTTTTTAAGTGGATATAACACTTAAGCAAGCAAAGCCCTGGAAGAAGTACAATTATCACAAGAGATAATGCAGTCTTTGTCTTGCAGTTATTGCAGCCATTTACACTTTTGCAGTATGCACAGGGAGAGAACCACAAGTGCCACCGTATTTGAGGCATCAGAGCTGGGGTTGAGAGTGGGGATTTTAGGGGTTATGTCACATGCCAGGAATGAAGACAGAGGAGGACACAGAAATTACAAAAGAAATAGGGTTGGTTGGATAACATTCAGGCAATACACAGCAAAAACACATTTTTCTGGTATAAATTCCATTGCATTTGACATGGAGGACCTCTCCTATGACAATAGGCTTTTTCCTTTTCAAAAAGGGAAAAAAGGAAGACCCGGGGAGCTACAGGTCAGTCAGTCTCACCTCTGTGACTGGCAAGATCATGGAACAGATCCTCCTGGAACCTCTGCTATGGTACATGGAAAATAAGGAGGTGATTGGTGACAGCCAACATGGTTTCACGAAGGACAAGTCATGCCTGACAAATCTAGTGGCCTTCTATGATGGCCCTACAGCATTGGTAGACAAGGACAGAGCAGCAGACATCATCTGCCTGGACTTACACGAAGTCTTTAACACTGTCCCACATGACATCCTGGTTTCTAAACTGGAGAGACACAGATTTGATGGATGGATCACTCAGTGGATTAGGATGGCTGCACTCAAAGGGTTGTGGCCAATAGCTCAATGTCCAAATGGAAGCCAGTGACAAGTGGCATTCCCCAGTGGTCAGTACTGGGACAACATCTTTGTTGGAGACATGGACAGTGGGATTGAGTGCACCCTCAGCAAGTTTGCTGATGACACCGAGCTGTGTGGCGCAGTCGACACGCTGGAGGGAAGGGCTGCCATCCAGAGGGACCTGGACAGGCTTGAGAGGTGGGCTCATGGAAACCTCATGAAGTTCAACCAGGCCAAGTGGAAGGTCCAGCACTTGGGTTAGGGCAATCCCAGGCACAAATACAGGTTGGACAGAGAATGGCCTAAGAGCAGCCCTGAGAAGATTGACTTGCAGGTCTTGGTGGATGAGAAGCTCAACAGGAGCCAGCAATGTGAGCTGGCAGTCCAGAAAATCAACCGCATCCTGGGCTGCATCAAAAGAAATGCGGTCAGCAGGTCAAGGGAGGTGATTCTACCCCTCTGCTCTGCTCTGGTGAGATCCCACCTGAAGTACTGTGTCCAGCTTTGGAGTCCTCAGCACAGGAAGGACATGGACCTGTTCAAGGGAGTCCAGCGGAGGGCTATAAAGCTGATCAGAGGGCTGGAGCACCTCCCCTATGAAGACAGGCTGAGAGAGCTGGGGTTGGTCAGCCTGGAGAAGAGAAGGCTCCGGGGAGACCTTATGGCGGCCTTCCAGTACCTAAGAGAGGTCCTACAGGAGAGATGGGGAGGGACTCTTGATCAGGGAGTGTAGCAATAGCATGAGGGGTAGCGGTTTTAAACTGAAAGAGGGGAAGCTTAGACGAGAGCTCGGGAAGAGATTCTTTCCTGTGAGGGTGGTGAGGCACTGGAACAGGTTGCCCAGAGAAGTTGTGGCTGCCCCATCCCTGGAGGGGTTCAAGGCCAGGCTGGATGGGGCTTTGAGCAACCTGGTCTGGTGGGAGGTGTCCCTGCCCAGGGCAGGGGGTAGGAACTCATTGATCTTCAAGGTCCCTTCCAACCCAAGCCATTCTATAATTCCACAGCAGGCTGAGAAAGCTGGGGTTGCTCAGCCTGGAGAAAAGAAGGCTCTGGGAAGAACATACTGTGGCCTCTCAGTACCTAAAGGAAAGATGGGGACAAATATTTCAGCAGGGCCTGTTGCTATAGGACAAGGGGTAATGGCTTTAAACTAAAAGAGGGAATATTTAGACTAGATATAGGGAAGAAATTTTTTTACAATGAGGGTGATGAAACACTGGATCAGGTTAGCCAGAGGTGGTAAATGCCCCATCCCTGGAAACATTCAAGGTGAGGCTGGATGGGGCTCTGAGCAACCTGATCTAGTTGAAGATCATAGAATCATAGAATCATTTAGGTTGGAAGAGACCCTCGGGATCATCGAGTCCAACCATCTACCCTACTCTACAAAGTTCTCACCTACACCATATCCCCTAACACCACATCTAAACAACTCTTAAACACATCCAGGGATGGTGACTCAACCCCCTCCCTGGGCAGCCTATTCCAATGCCCGACCACTCTTGCTGTGAAGAATTCTTTCCTAATGTTCAGTCTAAACCTACCCTGTTGCAGCTTGAAGCCATTCCCTCTCGTTCTGTCACTAATTACCTGTGAGAAGAGACCAGCCCCAACCTCTCTAGTGTCCTTTCAAGTAGTTGTAGAGACTGATGACGTCTCCCCAGTCCCAGCTCCTTCAACCACTCTTCATAAGATTTATGCTCCAGGCCTTTCACCAGCTTCGTTGCCCTCCTCTGCACTCGCTCCAGCGAGATGTTGCTGCTTATTGCAGGGAGGCTGGGCTAGATGACCTTTAAAGGTCCCTTCCAACCCAAACTATTCTATGATTCTATAATATTTTCTTGCCCCATGATGTTTACACATTATTCCAATTTATTTCTGTTGAAGAACAAGAACTGTCATTCAGTTCTCAGGAATTCCGCAAACAGGAGTATAGAGGAGATTTCTCCTTTACCTAAGGAAAGGTTCAAATCTCCCTCATAGCTTAATTTTCTAAAGAAGAAGTAAATTCACCTCTGGGGTGGTAAATACCACAGACACTGTTTGCTTGGCAATGAGCACCAAAACATTTATTGTGACATGAGAGACAGAACTGGAAATTTTACTAGGATATGATTACAGTTTCTTTAAAGATTTTTTTCTTGCTCTCCTGCCACACGTTTCACTTAATGGTTGAGTGCCTCTCTCTGCTTGAGAGGAACTTCTTTCATCAAGAATGAAGCAACCTTGGCTTGCGGAGCCACTAGAAAAAAACTCCCTTTTTGTTCCACAGGAGAAAGAAAGCTCATACCAAGTTAAGCTGTAACACCATAAAAAATTAAGTTTTCCTAAAACCAGAGACAAGATACAGGCACATTGCATCATGCCTATGGTTTTCTCTAAAAAGGGCAAGAGAGAAGAGTGACCATTTCCTGATAATTTGTGAGGCAATGTCTGAAATTATTAAAAGCATTTTCCTCTTTCTGAATGTTTCCCAGCACCAACCTTCACCTTACAGTTGAAAGTAAAACTGAACGTGCTCTCTTCCCACTCCTGAATTCTACCTGCTATTTTAAAGAGCTTCAGACAGATCTTGGATTAGTACGAAGCAGCTTTCCTTTCTAAAGCAGATTTTCCATGGTATCTAGAGCTTTCACGCCTCTATTTTACCCACCCTCTCCTGGCTTCTCCCTAATGACTAAGCTTATTCAATTATATATCACCAGCTTCTGTCAGAAATCTCTGCTCCTGCAGAGATTTTCCTTTTCTTTCCCAAGTTTGTCCCAGGGGGCATAAGGAGCTGGGGAGATAGTTACAGGGGGTGAGGCAATTCATGAGTGATGCTCTTGAGAGTTACCTTGGGCATGAAGGCACGGTGTGCATTCTGCTCACACACAAGCACTTCCAGAAGGAGTAATTAGGTCTGTGATCCAGGAGAGGGGACTAAGCTTATTGAACAGAACGGGACAGGCCACAGGGTCCAGCAACCAAGAGACTGTGGGAGCTCTACAGCATAAGTTGCCTTCCTGGGGAACCCACTGCAGTTGCAATAGCTTACAGAATGGACCCCTTGGTATTTTCTGAAGGCAAAGAAAGAGCAGAGATGTATAAATAGGTTCAGAGACTGCCCTGAATCTGAGGACTCATGACTACAAGCTAAACTCGTGATTAGATGCACGCATGCAAGTTTGGATAAAATCAGGCTTTGTGATGATCATTACATTTTGATCAATAGACAACAACGGGACTGAATTACTACAGAAGAGGAAAGGGAGCTGTGAGAAATCTCACCTCCACTAGCTCTGGTCAATAAGAACTTTAGCTTATTATCAGATGAAACTATTTTCCCAAGGAAAAAAGCCAATAAAGCACAAAGTATCACAACACAGAGGATCAAGTCTTACTTTACAGATCTCTTTTGCGAAGGAAACGTACTGACTTCTAGACCTGAGAACATCTAGGCCAAAACAATGCAATTATTCCCCAAAAGGACGATATTTGGCAGGAGAAAATGTCATGTGTGGTCTCTCATATACAGAGCTGTCCAGTGACAGCCTTGATAGATACAGCAACGCTGTGAGAGATTGTAGCATATATGATTGAGCAGGTTAAATCAAGTCAGTCATTAAATACTGACCTGCACATTTTTCAAGAGAAGATTCAGAGGGAAAAACAAGGCCCTAAAAGTGACCTTTCTATTCCATCTTGGTTTCTTGCTTGCCCCTGGTACCGGGCACTGGTGAGGCCTCACCTCGAGGGCTGTGTCCAGTTTGGGGCCCCTCACCACAAAAAACACATTGAGATGCTGGAGCAGGTCCAGAGAAGGGCAACGGAGCTGGTGAGGGGTCTGGAGAACAAGTCTTGTGAGGAGAGGCTGAGGGAGCTGGGGGTGTTCAGCCTGGAGAAGAGGAGGCTGAGGGGAGACCTTCTCGTGCTCTGTAACTACCTGAAGGGGGGTGTAGAGAGGGAGGTCGGTCTCCTCTCCCAGGTCACAGGAGATAGGACAAGGGGAAATGGCCTCAAATTGCACCAGGGGAGGTTCAGATTGGATATTAGGTAAAATTTCTTCACGGAAAGGGTTATCGGGCATTGGAATGGGCTGCCCAGGGAAGTGGTTGAGGCACCATCCCTGGAGGTGTTCAAAAGACGGGTTGACATGGTCCTGAGGAATATGGTTTAGTGATTTTTATTGCTTTTTTTTTTGTCAGAGTTAGGTTGGTGGTTGGACTAGATGATCTTTAAGGTCCCTTC
>JAHREE010000546.1:351633-389601 GCA_033628505.1 Tringa tobata | reverse complement strand
CTGGGTCTCATTCCGAATTATGCTTTCACATTGTGGGAGGATTAATTTAGGGGGAAAACAGTCTAATGGTCTGCAGAAACGCTAACAACACTACAAGCTTGTTGGAAAAAATAGAGCTGGATAATTACAGTTGGCTTTCAAAGTAGACTGTCAATACCTGACCCGCTGTAACAGTTAACAAATGAACATAAGTGTTAGGAGCTTATACACAGAACTGAAAGGAGCAAACGTCACCCTGGAGCACAGACAACGGAGCAACAAACAACTTGTCTGTTTGCCTCTGAGCTGGAACAGTGACCCTGAGCGGGCAAGTGGGTGTAAAGCCAGCAGAGGGAAGGCAGAGAAACCAACGCCATGATCAGAGAGCTGAAACCCCTAACCCTTCTCTCAAAGCTGGCCCGTGGGCCGAAAAGAGCTGCGGTGATTTTGCTCCAAAATAACCCCGGTGGCCCGAAAGGAGCTGCTGCAATTTTGCTCCAAAATAACCATGTGCTTCAGTGCAGTAGCATCTTCAATTTCTGAAGATCACCAACGAAGACTAAAAGAAAAAAGAATCATAGAATTGTCTAGGTTGGAAGGCACCTTTAAGATCACCTAGTCCAACCATCAACCTAACTCTGATTAAAAAAAAAATTAAAAAAAAAAGAAAACCATACAAAAAAAACCCCCACATCACTAAACCATGTCTCTAAGCACCATGTCAACCCGTCTTTTCAATACCTCCAGGGATGGTGCCTCAACCCCTTCCCTGGGCAGCCCATTCCAAGGCTTAATAACCCTTTCTATGTAAACATTTTTCCTAATGTCCAATCTGAACCTCCCCTGGCCCAACTTGAGGCCATTTCCTCCTGTCCTATCGCCTGTTCCTTGGGAGAAGAAACCAATACCATACAAATAATAATCAAATGAATTAATTCATTAAGATTTTGCCATTTTTCGGTCCTAGCAAACCCTGCCAGAGCAGTCTTTGCAGGGGAGGGAGCTGACTCAGGTGCCTGAGGCAGGTTGACAGGGGACCCTGCTACCCCAGCCAGCAGGAATCCTGCACTCGCTCCACTCTAGCACCAGAAGAAATCTCCTTTTCCTATTGCTTAAATACAGTTACTCTTTTTCTGACATACAGTCAGAAAAACATACAGTCAGAAAACCAGCAGTGGCTAAAACCATGGTTAGGTAAATCCCAAGCAGAGGTCAGACTGCTTCTGACCATCAGAAATAATTTACCACTTTCAGAGTTTCTCATCTAGGATCATTATCCTTCACACACACACACGCTCCCCCCCCCCCCTTCTTCAGCTTTTCTTGTTGGCTTAGCTTATAATAACAATCTTGCTTATGATAAGTTATATTACTCTGCTTTTATAAGGCCTACCAAAACAAGAGAAATACCTTTTAAATATACAAACCCCACTTTTATTCTCTGGGACCAGTGTGAACAGGGGAAGAAATAGTAACCAGCTGGAGAGCACAGCCTTGAGAGACTGAAGTTTTCAGGTCTGAAGCACTTCAAATACAGATAAAGACAAGTATTTATCAGGAATGATTAACATAAAAGTGTTCTTGCCTTGGGAAAAGACATGATTCAAATCAGTCTGTTCTGTTTTAGTTTTTTGTTTGGTTTATGACTTATATGTTGAAGAAGTACAATCCTTTCCAAGCCCAACATACAGAGGTTTTTTTCCAGCAAAGCTCTACATGGCCAAGCGTTCCACCTGAGGACAATCCATTTCCAGGGCAGTAGGTAGTAAAGGTTGAAGCTGCCGCAGGTTTCCTAGGAATTACCCATAAAGCACAACTTCTGCAGCGTAAGTACAGAAAGGTGGCAGACAGAGACATGGAAATGGGAATATGATTCCACTCGAGTAGTTTCTTTTCACGTGCAAATATTCTTGTTGGCTTTTGGCTAGCAAGAATATTCCAGTGGAGTTTGCCTGTCGTATATAAGTTATCATCTTGCAGTTTTTTATTAAAGAAAAAAAAAAATCAGTTTCTCATGGAAATATTTTAGAGCTTAGTGGCAAGGGTTATCTTTCTTTTCGCAAGTTTCTTTTAATGCCTATATTGCTTGTTGTTTTAACATCTAAACTTTGTTTATATTTTGTCTACATAGTAAATGTTTTATCAGCATGGCCTATAAGTGCTACTGCACTACAAATACCACATTGAGACAAATTAAATAGCTCATTTAGCTTTCTGGCATCTAGCGTAAGATACTCTGTTTGTCCTTGTCTAAGGGATTACATTAATTAGCAGTGATCCTATCTCACGGACACTGGGGTCACGTCTTCTGTGCTACCTGATCAATTAACACAACCAGAAAAACTCTGATTCACTGATTACGAATCACTTCTCAAGCAGTACAATTTGTGTAGAGTAGGTTTTTTTCTGGATTTTACTTTCAGTTCAGCGTATTAGTCTGCTTCCTCCACCCTGTGATACTGTTTCCAATTTAAAGCTGGACCCAGTTTCTCAGATTTATAACTATTCTCCATCACACATTTTTATAGCTTTTGCGTATGACCTAGCTGCTTCTTAATCAAAGTATTACTGATGTGTTGAAAAGTATACTAAAATATTTTTATTTTGCAATCGAAATAGTGAGCAGAGAATTCTGGCTTTGATACTTTTTTTTTTGATACCGTTTGATACTTGGTGCATGCAAGCATACAAAACACTGACAGGATCTAGAAACACACTGAATTTGCCGCGGAAAGCTGATGCTACATTTGGAAAGACAACCCGTGTTCTAAAAACTAGACTTTGGGGCAAAACAGATCCCTACATAAATGTATCTAGGAATTAAAACATACTTTCACAACTTGAGGTGGAATTTTGGAGAGACAACATAAATCAAACACTTGTGTTTTCCCCCAGCAGTTACTGCACGGTGCTAGAGCTGCCGTGATGCTTTCCTATGGCTCGGAAGAAGGGAATGAGGAGCTTTGTAGAACACAGGTCTTGGAGGTTTCACTGTACAAAAAGAGTTTTCCATTACATTTATGTGAGGCTGCTCAGAATACAATCATTTGATGTGCTTTTCGAGGACAATACTTAAATTACTAGCCATGTAAGAAGGAGTGCCGGATACCCCCTCATTTTAATAATTACAAAATTGAGGCAGGATTAAGTGGGAGCTGGTTTAGGTCAAGTCAAGTACCAATGCATCACAACAGCCCCAAACCTCTGGACCAGTTCAGTTATGCAGAACACATGCAGATTTTCTGCAATTTTGCTTGCACAGCTCCAGGTGAGGGTTTTTTTCTGTACAGGCGGTTTCTTCAGAGTCCTCAACTCGCACCCTGCATTCGGGGCTCTGTCAAGTTGCAGCAGGACCATGAACTGATCCGGATCACAAAATCAACTTTGGATAATGCAAAAAACCAAAGACCATCACGAACAAATCCTCTCAGCCCTAGTTTAGTTTACCTATTGTTTTCCCTAGAATATCCCTTTCCTACTTATCTCCTTTGAGAGCCAGGGCAGATAGGCCAGTTTGCCACTCCAGGAGGAATTTACAAGGTGCATGATGAAAATTCTAGTCACAGGCTACCACAGCCTGAAAGAGGTACTCAAAAGGTAGCTAAGGAAAAAACAACCACTTTTCCAGACTTTATCTCAGCAGTTTAGCTCTAAGGACACTACGGGAGACTATATCCAAAGCCTTGACAAAACTGAGCTATACATTTACTCCCTCCGTATCCAAAAAGCACTCACTCCTGGACCTTGCCAGGGACTGCAGGAAGGCCAACCTTTTAAATTAAACATGTCTTTTTAAAATAGCCAATATTTTTCAAGATCATGCTGTCTCAAAATAGCATTTACTTCAGTGAGAATAAATAAGATTTTCATAATCTGGATTTTTATTCACTTCTCCTAATAAAACCGAAGGTATTTTACAGCATTCTGTAAAGGTAGAGCGAGCATAACTGAGCGTACTTGGGATTGTTACAGCTTTTTATGGGTTTTCATATTTAAGTAGAAAACCATCATCTCTAAGCTTTTCCATAGGGCAGTGTGACAAGCTTCCTGCAGACTTGTTGGGGCAAGGGGGTGTATCTCGGAGAGTGCCAGACAGTCTAGGGTAAAAATGGATTCAGGGTGACTGGAGGCCAGCATTATTCACTGCACTGTAGCAGCTGCTCTGTTCCACACCATATTAATATAAATAGTTTAGATTCCGTCTTGCTATTTTAATAAATTACCAAAATATAAATGACCGTGAAGGTCCTCGCGGTCCGCAGGAGGGACCGCAGTATCCCTTACGGAAAGGGAGGATGAACTGCAATTTATGCAAGAGGAGAAACTAAGACAAAGTTCACACAGCAGGTGAACAGAAACAAAACTGCAGGATTTCTGGCAAACACACCAATACTGTCACCACTGGACTGCTCCCTGCCTGGAGTTATTTTGAAAAGGGACCTTTTCCTCCAACTAACAAGAAAAAATTAGTTCATAGGAGTCATCTGCTGTCAACACCCTGGAATCTGCTTGTTTGAAAAAGAGATAGCTCCTGAAGTTTTAAGCATTTTTAGACACACATTTATTTCTGTTGCACATTTACTTTCTTCAAAGTGAAAACAAGCACCAATCTGCAAGTAAAAATGTTTATTTTGGAGCCTAACCAAGAGTGGCCCCATTTTCCGGCACGCTCACAGCTACGGAGCATACTGCCTACAGCTGGAGGCTGGGATCATCATGGTACTGATTAGGACACAGCAAGAAAAAGGGAGGGGATCTCTCAAACTCAGAGTTCCTTGTGAAAGCTGTCACATTATTTTGTCTCACGGGACAAAAATATAGTTCAGCCAAAAGAAAAACAGAAAAGCTCCCGAATTCCAATCTCATGCTTGAGCCATTGGCTCAAGGCTGCTTCAACAGGCTACTTCAAAGCCTACTGAAGTCAGAATAGACAATGAAGGTAATTAATGAGGTTTCATTAGTGTTTTTAAGGATTTAATTTTACCACTCCTGTGCTGCTACCAATGGCTATTATTGATCGTGCCCATTTGCCTAGGTACCTCACAAATCTCTTCATGCCTTTCTCCCTTCCTATTTCACCTCCTTACCTACTGCTTTTACTCTTGTAGCACGGTTCTGCCTTCGACATCCCTTCCGTAACATCAGAGAGTTTCAGTCTGGTCACTGCATAGCTTAACTACAAGTTGAGTATTATTTACTCAACCAGAGTATTATTTACCCAACCAGAAATGTTTTCCACATCCACAGTAAGTGAAGGACGACCAAGGAGCTGTGCTACTGGATGGAAAACAAGAGCGGTGATTCGCTGGAGAGTGCTTGAAAAAGGATCCTAGCAGGTTTTAATCTTCCAAACTGTTGCCAACCTAAGGCCCTTAAGCAACACACTTAACTCATCAGTGGTGAAAAACCAGCACAGACATTTTCTGCAGACTCTCAGAGGATGGCATTTGTCCTTATGCAGATGTTTCAGACCTGACAGATTCCACATCTAATTTCCATCTGAAAACAGGCTGCAGAAAGGAGACTTGGGTGAGCTCTTCTCCTGCTGCTGCAAAAAAACCCCTCCACTAATATTAATTGAATCAAAGGCTTTCTCTCTCATACAGAGAAATAGAACATCCTAGAACATTTTTGGTTTACTCTGAGAAACATCATCTTCTGGTTTAGAAAATCCAGAGGAACTAACTTCCCATTAGCCTCATGGCACAACATGAGTTTGAGCATCCTTCGGCTCTTGACAAAACATCGTGTCCCTGTTCCTTTGAACAAAAAGCCCACCCTCGTGGCCAAGCTGCACAAAAGCCACATTTAAGATTTCATGGTCTTCCTCACCAGTTTGCTGCAATTCTAATTAAAACACCACAGTTGCTCCCCTCAGAAGCATTTGCTAAACAATATCTCAAAGTGCTTGAGATTAAGGGAAGTCTCAACTAAGGCAAGTGAGAGCATTAATTTGACTTTTTCTGTTAAATGAAGAACAGTTCATTAAAATCTTTAACAGGTGGCAGGTTTGACAGCTCTACTATTTGTAGGCTCCAGACAGATTTATCATGCCTTCCATTTAAAAACATTTATACGAACGCATTTGCTGAGATAAATTACCCTGTTCACAAAAGCATCCTGTTCAAGGCTGCCGTTTTAACTGTTGCATCGATCAAACTACGTTGTGAAAACGTTAGCATCAATTTTGCCAATCAGCATCTCGCACGTGTAGCTCTTGAGCTCTCTTCATTAGTTTCCTATTCCAGTTCTGGCCATTTCAAAGCTCTTCACTGTCCTCGGAAATACCTGTCTAAAGGAAAAGGGATTATGCTGCTATACTTTCCCATTTTTTTCTCAGAACCCCATTTTTTTCTGTATGCACCCAGATGCGCGAAAGCCAGGCACAACGCCCACCTCTTCCAATGGGCACCCAAAGGAGAGGTCCCTCCTGTGGGACAGGTCAGGGGAGACTGTGTGCACAAAGTGGTTAAACATTCCCACTGCAGAGGAAGAACACCAGGGCCATCCCAAAGGCAAAGAACCTTTCACAAATGCTATTTAGACTGACAAACATTTAAGTAGGTACACTATGAAAAACTAGCTCAACCCAGTGAGTCACTGAGCGACAGTCTAAATCTAGAAGACAGAAGACTTTGGTTCAAACTCATTTTCTGCCTGCATCAGTGGAGATATCTGAAGAGAGGCTGGGAGCTACACAGAATGAAGCAAGTTATCATTTCTACTGTTAGGATCCACTGTCAGAGCCCCAGTCAGGCAGTGGGACCCTCTGGAATACACTTAGCACAAACAGAACAAGAAAGCTCTCCAGCCTGAGAGTTCCCTTGAATCGCAAGATGATAAACACTATAGTCACTCCAACACAAACAGTGCCAAGTTCATTTGAAGCAACAGTATCCATCTATTTTTAGCAGGGTTTGTGTTTGGAAACAAAAGGCCATTTTCCAAAACTTTGAATTAGAAACCCCCATCTCTAAACCTCCTCCTTTCTCTCTCATAAGAAGTGTTTGTATCCATGATCGCCCCAGGGAAACTCTTCTTTCTTTCTTCTTTCTTTTCCCCTTAAAAGCAGAGAAGATCAACAGATGAGATACTATTCCACTCTAGGGGATTGAGTAGATTTTCATTTTGAAACACAAATTTGTACTACAATTTAATGAACTTCTGAGAATAAGATAAAGACTTGTGTTCCCATTTATGCAAAGATTAAAAAAGCTTCAAGTGCTGAGAAGAAACTTAGGATAAGGAACATTGTTTTTGAACACAAATGGCTTTATCATCTAGGAAAATTAATGCAAGTACCACAGCCTGCAAAAGCTCCCATCTGATATTTGGTACACCGTCCTTGTCGCTGAGTTTCAGAGCATTTTAACAGATACACAGCTGTTTTGTACCATATATTCAAGACTTAAGATATCTCTGGCCAAAAGGCCTTTTAAGTATCACTGCCGGTCAAACAAACAACAGCCACCATCAGCCTTGTG
Source organism: Tringa tobata (assembly GCA_033628505.1). NCBI lineage: Eukaryota > Metazoa > Chordata > Aves > Charadriiformes > Scolopacidae > Tringa > Tringa tobata. The sequence goes on along the minus strand of JAHREE010000546.1, from coordinate 382,138 downwards.
GGATTCTGGTCTCTATTATTAAACTGAGACAGCTACAGCGTCTCTCCAAAGGGTGGGTAGGACACAGCCTCCCATTATAGACACTATAGGCATTTTTGAGCTTCTGTCACTCATTATTATTAATATCATGGTACTGTTGAGAGAGTTGCAGTCTGTCCTGGTCCTGTGCGACGCCTCTGCAACACCCAGACATGGGAAAGTAAGACAGGGGATGTCAGAGCAATAACCACCGAGCCCTTTTCGGCATTTAAACTTTTAAAAACTATTAACTACCCCTTTATCACCTATCCAACATCAACTCCTAGCTTGATATTCAAAAGGATGAGTTCAAAAACTGAACTGTCCTCACTTCCACGGGGGAAAAGGACCCATCTGATAAAGTTGAATAAAGGCACTGCCGTGGACCTGCAGTATTGAAGTTCCTTACACTAATCAGTATGGCACAGTCCCAGTTTCTTGTCCACTGCACTACGTTCTATGTAGTTGTTACAAACTTCAGCTGTTAAAGAGCAAAAAGCAGTTTTACGTGCCTCATTGCTCATAAAGAGTTAAATGTCTTGTTTAAAGGGACTCTGGCAAGACTCCTCGCAACACGCTTTTAAATGGCCCGGTCCATTTTAACAACCTTGGAATGATTCCTGATGGAGACTAGGATCAATGAGTCCATCAAAACCAGGGTTCAACCATTAAAACCACGAAAAGCCCACCACCACCCAAGGCCGCTGTGTTAGTCCACACAGTGTTGGTGCCAAATCCAGGGGGCAGCACCATGAGCATAATTTCCAGCAGTAGCTCAGGACTCCAGGAATTGTGAGTTCTGAGATAGGGCTACACTAAAAAAATTGGCAGAGGTGCTCCAAATTATTTCACTCCCCGCAGTCAATTATTACATGTCTTGCTACTGAACTTCTACCCTTCCCAGGACGCGTTCTCCATTGCTCTTCTGCACTGCAAAGAACTCAGCCCTTTGCTGCAGCAATTAAAGTGGGAAAGACTGCCCATTTAACAGACCATTCTGTCCACATCTCACAGGCTTTCATGAAGCCACGCATGGCTGGGGTCTGGGCACTTCACTTGGCTGAGATGAGCACCCACAGTGAGCGTTTCCCTCGTAGATTTGGCCCCGATAGGCAGGAGGGACTTCTTCTCCCATGTCGCCGACTGCCTGAGGTGGAAAGGGAACGAGAGCAGCCCCAGAAATATTTCACTTAGGGAAATATTTTCAGACTGCCAAGTGAAGAGTAAAGAGGATTTCAAGAATGCAGGTTGAGGTCATTCAGTTTTTATCTACTACACAAGCCACTCTGCGGAGAACTAAGAAAGCCTCTTTCCCTAGCAACAAGTCATGTTGTACACGCTCCTTATTCAGCCGCAAATACACCTTTTATCCCAGCGGTAATGGACTTAGAGAAGGCTATTCTTAAGCACTAATAGGCTAAAAGAACTCAGTTATTTTCATTTAAAGACTAACGAGGCTTTCTTGTAAGCTATTCATTTCGTTACTTCAGGAGCCATGCAGCACTTGCACAAGTGAATAACAGGAAAGGAGATAAAGTCACCTCTTTTAAGGGCCACAGACCTACGGAGCTGAAATTCCCTTTAAACAGCCAAAGAGAAAGATCATCAAAAAGCCCATCACAGTACGTAGAGCAGTGTGCAAGGGGCAACCTGTAGACAAACCCGAATATCACATAGTTGCTTATCATCCCTAATGGTTGGAGAAGTTTTACGGGGACATTTCAGCGTTTAGACTGAGCGTGGGATGGAAGACACTCCTGTGCTGGTTTGCTCAGGCCACTCGGTATCGACCTGCCACCACGATTAGTCTAAGGCACAGGTGCTCCCTTCTGACAAGATCAAGAGATTATGTTCGATTACAAGGAACAGGACCGCTGTTATCAGCTCATCACCTTCACCATTCATCACTGGGGAATGAGTCCTTAGGACAGGGACCCGCTTTATCCTCCTCTGTGGCCAAGGCTGACTGCCACAAGCCTCTAATCATACCTTTAAAAACTTTAAACACATCAGGGGGTTGCTAACCGCTGCAGAACAAAAAGCTTTTTCTGGTGTTTAAGAGCAAGGTGGAAGACAGCCTGTATCTTTCGTGGAGAAGAAAACCCTATTATTTTGTTAAAATCTGTGCACTTTCCCTATTCTACTATCATTCCTTCTATATAACAAATATATTTAATGCTTCTTGGCTAAGTCAGGTAGTGATGAAACAGTCTCTGCTGCTGCTAAAGTTTCTTAACATTTTACTGTGCGATACAGAAACAGAAGAAAAGTAAACAGAAAATTAAGACACCATTACTGAATGCTGCACTTCATGCTATTTCTATCAAAACATAATCTCAATTTCCTGGGTCACTGCTATTTGATTTGTGCCCGCCTAGCTCACTCTGGCTGCTCCTCACACGGTGCTAGCCAAGCACCCAACACAAAGTGTGCCTCTAGGTCCCTCCTCTCTCTGCAGCCATGACAAGATGGCTATCTATTCTTGATATACTCACCTGCTAGCTCAGTCATGACACCTGAAATCTTTCAGTCACTATTTTTTTTCTCCCCATGGCTGTCTACAACCAATGGAGATGAGTCTGTTAGGGGTGCCTGCACAGAGAAGGGAACATAGGTGAGGGCCAGAGCTAGCAATGCACCATTATTCAATCTCATCTCAACTGCTTCCCAACTTCCTTTTCCCACCATTTCTGCTTCACCTCATTCCCACTCCCATAAATTTTCCAGCAAAACAAACTATAATAAAATCCTTTGCAAAAGCTGTTTTATTTCTCCAAGACCAGACCATCCAAAGTTCACTTCCCAGTGCTAGCTGTAACACAGTATTTTTGTTTGAAATGGCTGTTATTTTCTGCTCATTCCCTCTTTGTCATTTCTCATCTGCAACACACCAGTGAACGACAAACATGGCTTTGTCTCATTCCTTCTAATTAGACAGACGTATCCATCTTCTCATTAGGTATCCACAACTCATGAAACAGGTACCATATATCTGTAGAGCAACATGTATTCAAAACAAAAGGCTCTATTACAGTCCTTTAGCTACGTAACCAACGGAAGATGTGAACTACTTGTGATCGGAGTGTTACTCACAATAACCACCTCCAAAGAAACTATTCATGACTAAGAAACCCAGCATCTCAAGCACAAAAAGCTAACCACAAGATGAATTCTGGTTATGTAATAAGGCTCTAGGTACATAACATTTCCTGGAGATTAATGACCAGCCAAAGGAGTTGATATCCAGTTGATATCCAGAAGCAAAGGCATGTGAATTCCTTAGGAAGTGTTGCCTGAGGCCAAGCTCACTGCCTGTTCTTAGGCCTCAGGCACTAAAGTTATTACTATGGTTTCAACACTTTCAGAAATAATCACAGAATCTTCATGGTTAGAAGGGACCTTTGAGATCATCAAGTCCAACCATACACACAAAAAGAAACCACAACAATCTCGGGCACTAGAGCATGCCCTGAAGTGCCACGTCTACACCTTTCTGAAATCCCTCCAGGGATGGTGACTCCACCACCTCCCTGGGCAGGCCCTTCCAGTGCCTGACCACCCTCAAGGGAAAGTCATTCTTCCCAAGAGCTAATCTAAACCTCCCCTGCCCCAACTTCACACCATTTCCTCTGCTCCTGGCATTATTCCCTTGGGAGTAGAGGCCAACCCCCACCTCTCTACACCCTCCTTTCAGGGAGCTGGAGAGGGCAAGGAGGTCTCCCCTCAGCCTCCTCTGCTCCAAACTAAACATGCCCAGTGCATTTTACATAAATGTGCATTTTATTAAGAAAAAGCAAATTCATCATTAATGCCTTATTGATGTATTTTAATTATCTACTGCAGTGTCAGGGCTGTTGATGAAGCAGTGAACTGGGGGATTTTTTAGCCATTCAACTAGTCCCCAAAAGGAGCCTCATTTTTCATATAGACAGTGTATCCAACCGAGCACTGAAAACTCATCAATCATGCCTCCACCTGTTTATCTCGAGTTTTATTTGCACATTCAGGTAAGTAATTTTAAGTAAGCAAAAGGCAATCTGACTCCCAATCTAAATGCACAGGCTACTGAATCAAAGTCTTTCACCAGTCTGTAAATGTGGTAAGAAATGAGTAACAGCTGGTGAGGAAAACATCGGCTTCTGGTGTGCAGTAGAAATGGAAGTAAAACCACAATTGCCTTACAAAACACAGCAGTTACCTGCTGAAATTTATCTGGCAACACCAGTGGTCACCTCTTAGCCTGCAGACTGTGAGCAATGGCTTAAAACTACAGTCTTATCTAAGGCTACCTCACCAAAAGTTATCTGACCTCCTGGACAACTGTCCCTGCTACCTTCACGGAGGGCGGCCGGTCACGCAGAATAACGCTCCCCTCACTTTTAAGACTTTCTTCCCATTGCTGATGTGTTACCTTAGGCATCCGGCCATGAGCCTTATCACCGCAATCGAGGACATCCCTTCTACACCAGCAAGCTCTGTTTTATACTGCAGATGATGAATGGTGATAGTCTTCTCTGATTTACTGGGGCTGTTATTCTCTTGATCCAAAACTGCTGGGAGCCGTCATCCCTGCTCACTCACCTTCTGTGCTTTAGTCATACGGGACACAGAAGACACTTCTGGAAAACTCATGCAGGCATTGGTAAAAAAACCCTGTGGTTTATGCTTTGATGAAATGATTCTGTAGAATTCAATAGGGGATGATATATTCCTTATAGAAATGATACACAAGTGATAAAGAACATTTCCGTAAAGGTTATGAAGAAGTTTAAGGTTGGAATAAACAACTAATAAATTTGAATGTTAATCTCGTTTGTTCCTCTCAAAGAAGAAAACATCTCTCAGTTTCATAATCTGATAAAATAGTGCAGTAGCAGTATTTGCTGACACAAAAGAGGGAAAAATCCTGCGATGAAAAGCACTAAGTGCAACACAGTATTGTTTAAAATTTTCTCATAGTTACCTTAAAAACATATCAAAAATCAAGTTATGAGAAAAACCCTCAATACGTTAACCTCTCAAGAGTGTCTGACTGTAAAACTGGTTCTTGAAAAAGAGGTAGACATTAGCATCGTACGAGAGCGTATAAACAAACACATCCATGTGGTCTGTTTTACAGTGACATCAGAGCAAGAAAGCATGCTGGCCCTTCTCTACATCTGGTGTTTACATTAAAAAAATCAACAAGTAATAAGAGTCATCAGCAGGAAGTATTTATACAGCAAGCAGCAAAATGACACAGTTAAGATATTAATTATCTTTACAAGATCTCTATTTCAATACAAGACACAAGAAAACAAGAAACGGGTGGGTTCCTTCATCAAACAACATCCCAAAGCCACGTCCTTTTTACTTTAGGACCACGTGAAAGACATCTTTATACAATTCTAATTATTCTCTGTACTTGCCTAGCTGGGAATATCTACAGGAACTAAACACCCATCAGCCTCTAACAGCACAGTGCTAATATCTAGAAAAGCACGCACATGCAAAGGGGCCCATTTTCATCTATGACCTAAACTAGGACTAGAAGAATGCATATTTCCAGAGATGACTGGATACATTTGGCAGAGAAAGGGATTTGGCGCTATTCCATCACATAAATGTGATTTTTCCCTGCCCATTCAGCTTCTGTGATACTGGAAGAGTCAGTCACTCACCACCAATAAACCTGAGCAGGCAAAGCCAGAGCAGATGGAGAGGAGCTGCCCGGGTGCGCCCCACGCTAAGTGCCTGCATTAATCCCGGTATCATTATGCAATTCCTACAGATGTCATCTCCTAGGAAAACACTTAACGTAATTGCCCATATGCAAACACTTGATAGACATACTATTTCACTGCATCACCAGCTCCATACGAGTCACGGACAGTGTGTGAGCTCCAAGAGATCCATTAAACTCTGTAGTAATAACGCGCTTCCAGTCTCCTGTTCCACTCCTGAGAAGCCCTTCGTTTCCACCTCGCAGCTGAAGGCACAGGGCCCTTCCTCGTGTTTTCAGGACAGGGCAATTACTGTCTCTTGTAAGAAATTAGAAATGGCAACTTTACAGCAGGTTTTCTTTGCAGTTTACCCCCCACAAAATGTAACGTTCCCTCTGGCAGGTAAGGGAGATGAGCAATGCAGAACAAAGACATGATCATCTGATTACTCTGCTCTGGTGAGCCCTCACCTGGAGTCCTGTGTGCAGGTCTGGGGCCCTCAATATAAGAAGGACATGGACCTGATGGAGAGGGTCCAGAGGAGGGCCACGAAGATGATCAGGGGGATGGAGCACCTCTGCTACGAGGACAGGCTGAGGGAGCTGGGGTTGTTCAGCCTGGAGGAGGCTCCAGGGAGACCTAATAGCGGCCTTCCAGTACCTGAGGGAGGCCTACAGGAAGCCTGGGGAGAGTCTGTTTACAAAGGCCAGCAACAACAGAACAAGGGGTAATGGGTTTAAACTGGAGAAAAGCAGATTTAGATTGGAGATTAGGAGAAGGTTCTTTACAATGAGGGTGGTGGAGCACTGGAACAGGTTGCCCAGGGAGGTGGTTGAGGCCCCTTCCCTGGAGACACTCAAGCTGAGGCTCGACGAGGCCCTGGGCAACCTGGTCTGGTTGGGGGTGTCCCTGCTGACTGCGGGGAGGTCGGACTAGATGGCCTTTGGAGGTCCCTTCCGGCCCAGATGATTCTATGATTCATCGTGCAGAAAAATTTTCTAGCAAAGCACTGCAAGATTTCAAAAGCAGATTTGCGGATTCCTGCCAGCTGCACTTACATTCAATTTACTGTTAACTTAGAATACAAAAGCCTTTTTTTCTCATCCTTAAAACGATTACAACTCTTCTCATAGGTGACTGGAATAGTCCTGTTGCCACAAGCAGCCACCCGACAGCCTCCAGACGCCACGCTGTGTACGATGGGATTGTCCAAAGCACCAGCTCAGGAACTCGTGTTTTATCCCAGGAACTGGTGATTATCCCAGAAACTGGTGATTATCCCAAAGCACCAGCTCGGGAACTGGTGTTTTATCCCAGGAACTGGTGATTATCCCAAAGCACCAGCTAGGGAACTGGTGTTCCCTAGCTCTGGCAGGCTTTCACCAACCAGTTATGAATACACTGAAGGCAGCACCAAGACATCTATGCTCCTCAACCAAGTGCATCCAAGCTCTAAACACATTCAGATCCGTGTGTTCTTAAGCAAGTTTAACAAGGGGATTTCCACCAATGGATCCTGGATAATATGAGCCAGGCTGCAATGAATAGTTGCCGTTTTCATGCAGTCTTTATGTGACACACTGTCCCATTCTCTGCAACCACAGGGAGCTCAGCCCTCTTTGTTCCTTACAAAATATACTCCAAGGGTTTAAAGGAACATGTTTATTGTACGACCTAACTTTGTTGTTTCACCAAGTTCTTTCAGGTGAGCAGAAAATCTCATTCCTCTACTCATTTTCACAGGATTGCTTGGGTTGCTTGTGCATGCAAGCGCTGAATGCATGAAACTTTTCATTCCTCCTTCTGAAGGAATGTTTTCTCCGTTTCCCACAAAAAGGCAGACAACAACAACAGAAAATGTAATTCCTGGAACTCACTATAAAATGCTGGGGGGGAAAAAAGAGGGGTATTTATTTGTCCATCTTGCTGGTGACAGAGCCTAGCATTTGCAATTGCTCCTGCAATGACAATCTCAAGCTAGGTTAAAACTCAGTGTCACCTCAACTATTTTAACACTCATGACTTAATTTACGCTGGCATACATACGTTTGAAAAGGTTAAGATAGTACTAGCGTGCCAGTTCAGGTCCCAGACAGAGTTTGTGGCTTCATCTTAAGACAGAAATCTGCACACATTGTGGACTTAATTCACAGATGAAACTAAATTAATAATCATCTACACGTAAAGTGGCTCATCCCAGAAATTTTGGTTTCTTAGAAAGAGCTCATAGAAAAACATTGGATTCATTTGGAAAGTAATGTGTATGAAGTAATGAGCTTCAAAGATCATGCAGGATCACTTACACTTCAAATATGAAGTCAAAAGACTCATCTCCAGCACTCTTCCATTAAAATACTTTCTTCAAATTTTTCCTTTCAGTCAGTCTTTAACATCTAGCTCTTCTCTTAGAGGGATGCAGCTTCTTGTCTCCTCCCCAGCTCAACTCCACCACTGCCCAAAATCCAGCCAGACCCAGAGCCAGTTTGAGGTCAGCAAGCCTTCCTGAAATCTTCCTTCCCATGTTCTCCTCCACATAGTGCCCTAAGAGGGCAGGCAATAATGGCATTCCTGACTCCTGGTGACACTGCTACTACTTGAAAGATACCCAACAGTGGTGCCCAAAAGAAAAAATTATGTGAGCCTTCCAAAATTTCAGAGATAACCGTATCCCTTAGTAAATCTCCTCCTGAAATGATTTAGGTAGCACAAATCCTACAACATCCTGTGACATCACCTTTTGGGTCAAGTGAGAAGGCCTTCTTCCAGTACTTATTCTTGCAGTAGAATCATAGAATCATTCAGGTTGGAAAAGACCCTTGGGCACATTGAGTCCAACCATCCACCCTATTCTACAAAGTTCTCTCCTACACCATCTCCCCCAACACCACATCTAAACTCCCAGTACTTCTTCATTCTTTCTCTCCCCTCCCAACCTTGACCATAGCATCTCTCCAAGCAGATGATTGCAATTTTCCTCTCTGGAGGGACCCTACCACCTCACTCCTTCTGGGCACACAGTGGCTGAATTGTCAGCTGTTTGTGTAAGCAGTCAACAGAGAAATCTGTCATCCGACCTTCTCACTGACTACACATGCATTAATGAACTCCACAATGTGCAGCAATTCTTTTCTGGGATAGTATCTATTATTCACAGCCCCCCCTACATAAAAATCCTTTATGTTCTTCCTGAATGTTTGCAACACACTGGGGGCGTGCTGGACACAGTTCACAGGATGAGAAGGGGCAGGAATTGCCTTTAGCTGGTTTCATTCTTCAGCAGCCGTTTGTCTCACTGCTGGCATTAGCACCGGTTTGCGAGAAGCACGTGTATTGTTCTAACATCTCAGAAATGCCTTGGCATTTTACTGTCCGCTTCGTTTAACATCATTATTCTATGGCCAGACAATTAAAAAGTGTCTACACGCTGAGACGTAGAGAGCATCCTGTAAAAAAGCCCCTTTGTCCCTGTATCATCCGCAGAGCATACCTTCACGAGCTTTACTGTGAGCTGCCTAAGGTTTTAAAAAAAAAAAAAATAGTGGCTCAAGGGCTTTATAAGAAAGCACTACATGCCAAACGCCAGAGCTAATGGTATTTGCAGATGCACACTGTGGCTCACAAGCTGAGCCAAGCAGAACAATGGAAGCAAATAATTACCCTCTGAAGAAAACTAAGAGAATGTGAAGAATGGTGGTTAACAGATTAAAGAAAGTCTTACCACCTCTTTAGATCTGGAGGTCCAGCCCTTCCTCCCCACATCTGCTGTGAAACCCTGGTCTTGTTCTCCAGCCGCTCATTTAGCATGCTCTTCCCTCCATCCTAGGAGCCTACATTCTTGGAGCCTACACAACACAGTTAAATTTTCTCATGCAGGTCCCTCTGACCACTTCACCCTCCCTCCGAGGTCAAATGCTTACACTCGCATCCAAACTCCCACAGCACCACATTCAAGCCCCCCATCTGAAGAAGACTGCACAGCTCTGCATGCATATATTTAACCTCTCTCCAAAATTCCTCCTGCCTGCACCCGCTCAACCTTGCCAGCTTGAATTACAAACACCAGCTGGACTAGTTCATGTTTGAGCTACCAGGAGCACAAACACTTTCTCACTGGGATCCCAGTACTGGGCAGCATCCATATCCTCTTGTATTTCCACCAGTAACTTCCATTCCAGCAGCAAAGGGATGGCGGGACAGGCGTGATGGAAATCCATTATCCATGCCCTGCAGATGGTCTCAGTCCTGACATGTGAACGCTGCCAGAGGAAGCCAAGTGTGAAAAGTACTTCAGTGCCTTTCGTCCTTCCCTGTCTCCTCCTACTTCCCCAGCTCTGCTGCTCTGCCAAAGCAAAGTGCAACAGGACAGGGAGGGAGAGGAGCAGGAGCTCACTGGACATTAACAGTAGAGAAAAAAATATAAATTAAAACCACACTAAAGAATGGACACTTTCTGGCAGACTCAATCCCAGTTCCTCTTCTCTTCAATGGTAATACTCTCTTTTGGACAACAGGGTAACCTGAAAGCTTATGAAGGAATACCTGCTTAGGCATACAGGTGAATGCAAGCCTTTCAAAATAAGAGAATCATGGAATGGTTTAGGTTGGAAGAGACCTTCAAGATCATTGAATCCCAACCCCCCTGCCCTGGGCAGGGACACCTCCCACCAGACCAGGTTGCTCAAAGCCCCATCCAGCCTGGCTTTGAACACTTGCAGGGATGGGGCATCCACAACTTCCCTGGGCAACCTGTTCCAGTGTCTCACCACCCTCAGAGTGAAAAATGTATTCCTGATATCTAATCTAAAACTACCCTTTTTCAGTTTGAAGCCATTACCCCTCCTCCTGTCACTACACACCCTTGTAAAAAGCCCCTCTCCAGCTTTCTTGTAGGGCCCCTTGACACTGGAAGGCTGCTAGAAGGTCTCTCCAGAGTCTTCTCTTCTCCAGGCTGAACAACCCCAGCTCTCTCAGTCTGTCTTCATAGGAGAGGTGCTCCAGCCCTCTGATCAGCTATGTGGCCATCTACTGGACTCCCTCCAACAGGTCCATGTCTTCCTTGTGCTGGGGGCCCCAGAACTGGACACAGTACTCCAGGTGGGGTCTCATGAGAATCAAGTAGCGGGTCAGAATCACCTCCCTTGACTGCTGGACACGGTTCTTTTGATGCAGCCCCGGATGCAGTTGGCTTTCTGAGCTGCGAATGCACACTGCCAGTTCATGCTGAGCTTCTTATCAACCAACAGCCCCAAGTCCATCTCCTCACAGCTGCTGTCAATCCATTCTCCACCTAGCAGAGAAGTCTGGATGGCATCCCTTCCCTTGAGTGTGTTGACTGCACCACACAGCTTGGTGTCATCAGCAAACTTGCTGAGATTGCATTCAGTCCCTCTGTCCATGTCACCAACAAAGACACTAAATAGTACTGATCCCAGTACCAACCCCTGAAACGCCACTTGTCACTGCTTGCTACTAGGATGTTGAACCACTGAGCGCAACTGCATGAGTGCAACTATCCAGCCAGTTCCTTACCCACCATCAAATCCATGTCTCTTCAATTTAGGGATCAGGATGTCACACGGGACAGTGTCATATGCTTTGCACAAGTCCAGGTAAATGATGTCTTCCTTTCCCTTTTTGGAAATGGGGGCTACTTTCCCCTTTTCCAGTCAGTGGGACCTTCACCAGACTGCCACGACTTCTCAGATATGATGGATAGTGTCTTAGCAACTTCATCTGCCACTTGCCTATGGACCTGCAGATGAATCTCATCAAGTCCCATGGACTTGTGCACATTCAGGTTCCTCAGTTGGTCTTGAACGTGGTCTTCTCTTACAGTTCCTCATTCTCCCAGTCCCCACCTTTGCATTCTGTGACTTGGGTAGTGTGGCCAGAGCCCTTACTGGTGAAGACTGAGGCAAAAAATCATTGAGTACCTCAGCCTTGCCCATGTCCCGAGTGACCAGTTCTCCCATTCCCTTCCTGAGTGAGCACATATTTTCCCTAGTCTTCCTTTTGTCACTGACATACCTTACAAGGCTTTCTTGTTGCCCTTGAGGTCTGGAAGAAGAGGGTTTAGAAAGCATCTTGGATTTGTAGGGTCCTGTAGCATACTGGAGACATACAGCTGTTGATCAGTGCACTGGATGCAAGGCATCTGGCTGCCAATACAGAGAACATCATACAACTGAATTACCATGCACTGCTTCTGAGCGCTGTACTAAATGTCTGATACTTAAACATTCAGGAATGAAAGCATTTGAGAAATATTGGAATATTTGGGGAAAATATTTTTTTTTTTGTAAATACAGTGAATATGCATAATTCAACTAATGAAACCCTTTCAACTTCCAAAACCTGGTGTCTTTTAACAGCAGTACCAGTCCTGCTGGTTTTGTAACCCAGACCTCGTGTTACCTAGGAACATGAGGAGGCAGGAAATTGAGCTGGACCCGCAGCAATGGCAAAGACATTGAGACACACATCTGTAGTACAGACTCCAGCAACGTTGCGTGAGTAAGGACAAAATTGCTCCAACGATTCAAAGAACATCAGCTCACACATACAGCTGCTCTGAACCTTACATCCGTATTTTCAGCAGGACACAAATAACCCTGAGAAGTCCCAACGCTCTCATCTTCTGGGATACCAGGAAAAGCAGCAACAATTTAATCTAGCAGACCTTCCTTATGTTTAATTAAACATGTAATTAGAAATACTACTGTACTTATGGATGAGTCATCATATCAAAAAACTACAAGAATACAGCTGTGTCGTGAATGTAAGCCAGAAATGGGTATCTTGGTTTTACTTAGTGTTCTCCTCATGTCATCTTAAGAGCTTAATTAGCTTTACTCACCATGTTAAATACTCTCAGATTTAGACATTAAATCAGCCTTTTGTGCATTCAGAGCAGTAGATGTGTTTTCTTCAGTCAGTTAATTGGATACTTCTTTCCCATGTAGCAAAGGGACTTCAAAATAATCACTGTGTTTACTAGACTAGCAATTACACTAAAGAGGTTAAAACAAATGTCATCATGTATGCTTGTTTGTTTTTAACATTGGATATAATCTGTTTCTTGCAATCACAAACACATCCATAGGCCATGTGAGAAACACCACCTAAAATCAAGGGTCCTAACGCATTGGTCCTAAAATCCTGATTTCACATTGAGTAAAGGCTGGATTTTCATGCTCCAAAGTCACATGTGCCCTGAAAAATATAACACTCCTGCTTGCAGAGGAGAAGGACAAAAGATTGGGCCTTCTCTTTCCAGGGAAGATTGCTCCACAGCCAACAAGAGCCAGTGATAGCACTGATGCTTGCTAGCCATAGCCTTTTATTGGAAAACGTGCTTTATTAGACCTTGGAGACTATTTTAAGGAAAAAAGCTCACCATTTCCTCTCTAGCATCTCCTCGACATGATATACGTAAATCCTTGCCTGCAACTGGCTGAGAACAGCTTGATTACTCATAAAATGCTAGATTTCACCTTCTCCTTGGTATGGGCCAGAGGGTAGAAACTTATTTTACATATTTCGTCTTACCATCACATTATAAAATACTGAATACTTATTTATTTTTCTCTGCACCCTCCACCTCAGCTCTGGTTAACCTATCCAAAAATGAGGCAATTGGTCAGAAAATCGAAAGCCAAAAACTTCAGTACATCAAAAAGTCTGACACAGAGGCTCTGTATGTTTTATTTTTCAGCTGTGGCTTGTACTTCTTTTTCCCAGATAGTGTTGGTTATATAAATGACATTTTTAAATGCAGAAAGAAAACAAAGAAACACACCTGGAATAACAATCAAACCCAGGAAGCTGAAGGAAAAAGGATCTTCTGTTTATCTGAAGTTAGTTAAACGCAACATATATGTTTTACAGCCTAGACTGTGAATGAAATCTAACACTGGAGTTCTTCGAGACTAGTCTGTGAATTCTCATACCAGTGCCCACTATTACACATACCTTGCTAAGCCTCACCCCCATGTAGCTTTTCGCTCCTTTTCGCAAGATATTTGGGAACAGAAGAGTTTTGACACTGCATGGAATTTAACACACCTTCATTTAAAGGAAATGAAGCGGGTCTGATGCTCATGAGACTGATCTGGACCTTATTAAGAGACACAAAAATGGTGACAGCACAGTAAACTTCACATTGCTACGTCTCCTTTTCTTTCCCAACACCATTGTACGTCTCATCCAAGTTCTACCCATGGCCAATCTCCTTGCTCTTAAATATTTACATAAGGAAATTGTGAAAACAGGTTGACCGTAGTCTGCGTTTTTTCTTTATCCTTTCCAGAGAAGTTCTAACAGGAGACGTAACTATTACCAATCACGCTAGCATTTCTCAGGAGGCGTTTTCTCAAGAAGTTCCTCTAGGCAATCCTTCCCCTGCTGAAAGGGATTACTTCTGTAACATGTAAAAGTTGGTTTATATAGAACATCATCTGTCTCACTTACAGGAAACTAGATCTTTGCGTTGGATTTAAGAGTATGCAGACGAGGAGGTAACACTGCATTCAACAAAAGACATCAAGAAAAGCTGTGAAGCTCGTTCCCAGACTCTCCATGATTAGTGATTCCATCTTAGAGAAGAAAGGTTTTCATAATAAAGTGTACTGAGCAACAACTTCATTTATAAAAATAATTTGCTAAATATACTTTCAGCTTGCAAAAGCTGAACAGAGTTTCAGTAATTGCTGGTACACAATTGGACAGGTATCTCTCTTAAGTCCAGGGAGGAAATCTGGCACCCTACCACTAGGCAGTCTGTGGCACAGACCAAAGTTTTTGACAGTACCCTTTCTCTCCACAAACACTAAACCTCTTCTTCAGATGTGGAGCATTACTTATTGCTCTTCAAGTGAGGAAAAGGCAAAGAAGGAAGAGGAAAAAAAAATTTGCAAGTGTGTCTCATTCTCACTGGGCTCCAAAACATCTAAATAATTCCATGGGTTTTTTTCAAGCTATTCACTTTTTTTTTTTTTCCATCCTGCTAGGGTGTTTGTACTTTTTAAAAATGAATTTTTAGGATACAAAAGCTCTAATTAAACAGACAGAAAAAGGAGTTGGTTCTCACCAAAAACCAAGTGAGTAGCCTAAGGCTTGGCTTCTAAGCTCCTCACAGCATAAGGACAGAACCAACTACTGTAATAGATACAGGATCATGGCACTCAGGCTTTTCATTGCTCCCCATCCTTCACATCTCACGCTATTTCAAGGCTGAAACAGGAACAGGAAAGAAATCTTAAGTTTGAAGGAACAGACATTATGGAAACACAGAGGGAAAAGGGGAAGAGAAGCAGCCCAAAAGCAGAGCTGAAACCTATGGATTAGGCTAGGAAAGCCTATGCTGCTGAGCCACGGTACAAGAAGATGCTTGGGACATCCCCACTGTATTCTGAAAAACGCACATATAGCGGCTTGCTTACAGCAGCTCATTACTTAAATCACAGCCTCGTGTCTGTTTTCCATCACCTGGATCACCAGATCATTACACTAATGCTCAGTTCGTGTCAACAGGCTTCGAAAACACATGCCTGTGTCTTTGAAAGTCCTTAGTACTCTTCAATTGCTTGTGGTCATTATTCAAGAGTTGAAAGCATTTGCTTTGTCTTGGAGACACTGCAATTACTCACTCAGAGCAGGAACTCTTTGCGGGTAGCTGCAGAGGCTTTTAATGGGTTGTGATCTGCAGCCCAACCAGTAACAGAGAAAGCCTTTGTTAGTTCAATTTTTGTGCTGCAAGCCCGCTGAAAAGGATGTCCCTCCAGCATTTAGAAGTTAATTTAGCTGCTTCTGTTACCATTCAGTCCTTGGCCTCTGTTCTGAGGCTGCCAACACAAATACCGCCTGTGCCGGTCATTCTCATGAACTTGTTCCGCACAAAGGGGTTTGAAATGTCTGGCTCAGCTTGTCAGGGAACACGTGGCAACCCAAAGACTCTTAACAACCAAGACTCTGGGGAAGATCACTTTTTGTCCACAGTGTCTACGTCACATAGCACGTCTGCACCCTTTGGCTGTGTTTGAACTCGCATAGGATTCAGGTAGTTCTTCACATGGTGAGCCCAAGCTCGTACAGAAGAGCATTTCTGCAGCCTAGCCAAACAAAGCTGAAAGCAGTGGACTTGCACAAATGCTGCTAAAAAATACTGCTGGAATCGTCCCTCAGTTACTACAGCAACGACATTAAATAAGTCCCTCGGTAGTATGCAAGGAAATAAGCAAACACACCTAGGCCTAGGTGTGCTTTCACTCGGGATGTTAACTATGGCCTACACGAGATAATGCAGCACCTACTGAACTTTTCCACATCTCAAGCGTTCTCTTAATAGCATATGCTAAACAAGAAGCTCCCTGCAGCAGCTCTAGGTCTTGAGTTGATCAAATGTCACCGAATTTGATCGGTCAGGCTCCAAAACACAACATCCTGTATCTAGTCATTATCTCAAATGTTTGCCCTTTACACAAGACAAATTTATCTCATGGCCTCTGCTGCCCAACTTAATGGAGTGCAAAAAAATGAATATTTACTTTTATAATGGCTAAGACTTCACATACACTTGAAAGAGAAAGCATTAAATTCACTCAAAGATTAATTTGGAGATTGAATTCCACAGAATTTCACCTTATACCCTCACATGTGCTGTGTAGCAGTATTCACACTGGTTGCTTTACTCTACTGATCCAATAGCTATTAAGCAAGGAAAGCTAGAGAGAAACATCTAGAGCAGACCACTGCTGTCTGACTGAATATGACCCAAGGCATTGCATTGGGGCTGATAATACAAAACCACTGGCATGATTAGGAGTCTAGATCAGCAGTCTTTCAGACAAGAAGTTGCTACTAAGAAGACAACCCATGACAACTATCACAACGCAACATCAGATAGATTTTTTAACCAGCAGCCGCCTGACACCAACCTTAGAATCATAGAATCATCTAGGTTGGAAGGGACCTTCCAAGATCATCTAGTCCAACCATCAACCTAACTCTGATTAAAAAACAGAAGAAAACCATACACACACACACACACACATCACTAAACCATGCCTCTAAGCTCTATGTCAACCCGTCTTTTGAACACCTCCAGGGATGGTGCCTCAACCACCTCCCTGGGCAGCCCATTCCAAGGTTTAATAACCCTTTCCATGTAAACATTTTTCCTGATATCCAATCTGAACCTCCCCTGGCACAACTTGAGGCCATTTCCTCTTGTCCCATCGCCTGGGACTTGGGAGAAGAGACCAACCCCCCCTGGCTACACCCTCCTTTCAGGGAGCTGGAGAGAGTAAGAAGGTCTCCCCTCAGCCTCCTCTTCTCCAGGCTGAACACCCCCAACTCCCTCAGCCTCTCCTCATAAGACTTGTGCTCCAGACCCCTCACCAGCTCCGTTGCCCTTCTCTGGACCCGCTCCAGCCCCTCAATGTCTTTTTTATGGGAAGGGCCCCAAACTGGACACAGCCCTTGAGGTGGGGCCTCACCAGTGCCCAGTCCAGTGGGACCATCACTGTCCTACTCTTGCTGGCCACACTGTTCCTGACACAGGCCAGGATGCTGGTGGCCTTCTTGGCCACCTGGGCACACTGCTGGCTCCTGTTCAGCCGGCTGTCCACCAACACCCCCAGGGCCTTTTCTGCCGGGCAGCTCCAGCCACTCTGCCCCCAGCCTGTAGCGCTGCAGGGGGTTGGTGTGACCCAAGGGCAGGACCCAGCACTTGGCCTTGTTGAACCTCATCCCAACCTTACTCCTCTCCACACTTCATTAACCCGTTAAATATACATTCATTATCATCCACAAGAAATGCACTTTTGATCTGGCAAGCAACAAAGAAAAGAGTATCTCCCCTCTCCTCCCTGCCCCAGACCCTGTCAAATTGGCATGAGACAGAAATGGAGAGGAAAGGAGGGAGAGAAAAATGCAAGCATAAAAAGAAATGCAAGCCTCGAGACAGTTACAGACTGGGCAGCCCCATCACCAGGTTTTGTACCACGTAGTGGCTTCCTACACCTGGAAGTATTGGTCAACCATGAAATGCAGCAAAGCATACTAAGGGTTTAACTTCACTTCAGAGTTAGCAAGCTATTACAAACAAGCTAGTTCCTTGGTCCCACAAAAAGAACGGTGGGGGCAGTTCTCTGAATATCTGAATTAAGCAGATGCATTGGCCACCAAGAAATTAAGCTGTTGGCTAGTTTACATCTTCTTAGAGCCCCTACCTTTTCCAATCTAACAGCAGCTTTTGGCTGAGTCTAATTATACGTTCAGTTTATACAACACGTGGTAGCATACTCGAGACCTTTAGCTCTCAAGTCAATGGTGGGTCAATAGTGCTAGTACTTTCAAACAATGCCATAAAGCATCTTTGCTTTATTCTATTACAAAAATATTTACTAAAGCTAATTTCCCAGTTTGGATTGATACAAGATACAGAAGTCAGGAAACATGTATTTGTTATTCCCAAATGGCTTTGGAAGAGGTCCTGGGGCTGTACTGCTTGCCACATAAACAGCCTGAGTCTGAGGCAGACCCAGGTGGAATCAACTTTTCTTTACCTTCCTGACTTTCCAAGTTTGCTTATAACAACAAGAAATCCCAGGGAAATACGCCAGTCCAAACACCATGAAAAGTTGACATTTCCCACCTACAAAACTGTCTCAGCTCAGGGAATTTAAACTTGACCAGTTTAAACTGGTCACTGGACCAGTTTTCTGGAGCCTAAAAGGAGATAGACACGTTCTCAAATTTGAACAGCATCTAGCCCTGCTGGGTTTTTTCGTTTTTTTTCTTTGTTTGGGAGCAGGTGGGTGTCAAAATGCATCAATGAGGCTGATTGTGGAAAATACGTACAAACTTTTAGCTACTCAGGCAGCTAGTGGAACTGCTGGGGGCATGGAAAGCAGGAAGGTAACCATTTAATCTGTAATTTTCCAAGTCATCAAATGGGATGGAGATACTGAACCATGTCAGAGAACAACAGCCACACAGCTGGCCTTTTATGAATGCTATAGATACTGGGAGAGGAGAGGGGCAGTTATTTCAATAGCCAATGTATCTGGAGGCAAAGGAAGTTGAGGTCAGAGTTGGATATGAAGAGAGAGAAGAGTAGGACAGACTGCTCCTGAGAGCTGTTTTGAAAAATTCACTCAAGTTCAGGGAGAATGAAAAGCTACAAGCCCTCAGGAATGACGTATGCACAGAGTTAAATGAATTGGTACAGTAGCAGGATAGCAGTTTGTAGATGTTACCCGTAGAGTCACAGACAACGACACGACAGCCACGTGCAAAGCTGACTAAGGGACACACTGAATACTCGTGCATTGCACTGAAATCTAAAAACCATCTTCAAAGAGGAACTGAATTTCCAACAGCATAAGCTGGGGCAAAGCACTAAACAAGAATTACCTGATTTTGGCACAGAATCCATAACCTTGCACAGTGCTTAGCGACACTCCTGTAATTAACGGCAGTTAATGCTGGAGGAGAAACTTTTTTTCTTTCTGTGAAAATTTTTCAGACTCCTTCTGGGCCCAGCCCAAGGCCTCCAAAGTTTTTCAAAGAAGCAAAAGAAAGAATAATTACTGAAAATTCAAGTTCACATTTTTGGTCTCAAAGAAGCAGAAAAGGGGATTAAAGTTGGAATTTGATCACCTCCAAGTTGAGCACCACAGCGACTGACCTTGTGGTTATTCGTCTCAGGCTGAGGACAGAAATTTAGTCCTGTGAATTTGAGAAACCTTTCAAGCAACACAATAAAGGCATTAGAAACACCCCGTTTTCAAATGAACTTAGCCTCATCACACTAACATTTTCTAAAAAATTCCCATGGGTATCTATTGACCAAAGTGTATTATACTTTGAATAGCACTGACGTAAGTCACTGCAGTAACAAAATGTGTCTCTACAAGAAGTTGCTGAAACCTCCATGACTTAAAAACTTACAAAGGCACACAGGTTATTAGAAATAGCAGAACTTTCTGCTGTATGTAAAAGCTAAGACCTATCCTTCAATAACTGTCCCTGTATTCCAGAAATTTCACTGCTTCAGTTGCAAAAGCCTGATGATATTCGTATACTTGAGGAGCCATTCCTTGAAAATCAATAAAAAGGCCCAAAGAAGTTTTGAGGCTTTCACTTCACTTTCTGCACTGAACATCCACCACTGTAGCAGTTCACTATATAAGAGAGACCATGTGCCAGGTCATATCTGCTTCTGTCTCAGACAGAAATAAGGCATGAGATTCTGCTACTCCCATCAGAGAGGATAGAACTCTTCTTGCCTCATCTGAAACTCAGCCAGTGATAGAGTTAAGAAGTTAATTTTCAGTTTAAAACTTGAGAGACCAGTAGATAGAGATCAAGAATGATCAGAAGGGGGGGGGGGGGGGGGAAGCCCTTGTCATAAATAGAAAGGTGTGTTACACGGAGGCTCCTCTTCCTTCAGCTAAGTATTCCAAGAAACAGGAAATTCCATTACACCAGGAACACATGGTTAGCCCAAAATCTGTTTCTAGTTTGCATGACACGTGCAAAACTGCAATGACTGTACCTGACTTCAGTGAGCTTCTGCAAACTCACAAACTCTGAAGGGAAAGAAAATAAAGCAGAGACCACAGTCTAGCCTGCTGAATGGCAATGGGAGAGGAAAAACAACCAGGCTATGACTGTGCCAAGCTCAGTGCAACCCAGCTGCTCCTACACTGCAAGCTTACCCAACAAGAAGCACTCCACGAGCAGAAATTGTGAGAAGGGCTGTACAGTCAGTCACAAGGAGGCTCCATTCAGACATCTGAAAAATGGGGCCACTATTTCTTATCTACTCCCTGTCTTTTTTTTTTTTCCCTTTTAGACAAAGTTTAGGAAGATCAGCTGGAAACCTTTTATCAGGACTGCTCCAGAGCATATTACTGTTTCAGCTGACTGCCTTTCCAGAATACCATGTCATTTGACTTTTTAAAAAACCTTTATCTAAGGCATATTGGACACCCTTCCATTCCATTGCATTCACGTGAACTGTTTAAGGTGTGCTTTCTGATGGATTTGTTTGTGGAGGCTTTTTATTTGTTTGGTTTTTACGTTCCATATTTACCACCCTCAAAAATTGTATCCAACAGCCAATAATAGAAAGTTCTTCTGGTAAATCCTTTCATTGCTGGCAAACATCACCATCAATCTCAAGAAAATCCTATGTGATTTCATCCAGCATATTGAGTTTCCAGTGAAATTCCTGAGAAACATGCTTCCTCTATCAACCCCCAGCCGTTCCTTGTGACAGTTGCATAATTGTATTCGATTAATTTCTCCCTTAGAGTTTGCAATAGGTTTTAGGTAACTCAGTATTTCAAAGCACTACTCCTAAACAGGTGAGGTTTCACCCGGTAGCACATCTCCATCCCAAGACCATTTCTGTTTCCTAGACTAATAGCAAATGTTTTACCTAGAAATGAAAAAAAAATAAATATAACGATATCATCACTAGTGGTCTGGACACTCCTTGCTGGTTTTACATCAAGTCCCAGAATTCACTCCATGAGAGTGAATTTTGAGCAAGGTCCATGAAGCCAAACGTGCAGATAATTAGTGCTTCACATCTTCCCCTATGCAAGACTGAGGGAGCTGCTCTTACAAGTCAAGGCAGCATCTACTGGGAAGCAGCTTCAATCGCTACGCTGCTCTTCCACCAAAGCTGGTTCTTGTGCCTTTCCAAAGACACGGATCAGAGTGAACAATACTCTGATCTCCCTCACTGAAAACCCTCTAGGCAACAAGGAGAGACGTCCATTTCTTGTGATGCAGTTCTAAAGCACACGTACAATTAGGTTTTTTCCCTCCGCTCAGAAATGTCATCCATCCGCTTTTAACTTGTAAAAAAGCATGATGCTCAATTCTTAATCATATTCAATACTAATACTGAAAGATCTCCCCTAGTGACAGGGCTAAGTTTCAAATCATGTAATTATCATATTAATTTCTACTTAACACATTTATAAGAAGCTTTATTTTAATTTAAAAATGCAACTGAAATTTGTCATGTTTCCTATTAACGCCATTAAATGCATTTTTCTGTCAATGAAATTTTTATATGAACTGAACTAAATGGGAAGCACATATTTTACTGGAAAGTAATACACTTCAAAATACATTCTGTTTGTATGTCAGAGACAGTCTTTCCCTTACAAATGGTGACCGGTACTTCAGAACCCTGCGGCACTTACTTAGTTTCAATCAAAGACCAATTCAAATTCCACATTTAAGATTCACACCTCAGCATTCAGATCTGCTGTCCCCTCCCAGGGTTCATCTTAGATCTTGGGAGCCACTGAATACTGTTTAGCATTACTTATGCCAAACAGTCAGGAGCTTAACAAGATGTAGAGGATAAAAACCGCACGCCAGAATGTTCAGGACGGGACAAACAGAAACAAAAAAACTCAAAAAACCACAGAAAAGCATGCTGTCTCACTGAGAAGGCACTGACTTCCTCTCCCCATTTTCAATTAAGACCATGCCAACCCAGACACAGCTGCAGTTAACCATAGGCAGAGGAGAAAGCAAGAAATACATTTGCATGAGCTGCATTTAAACAACAACTGTACCGTAAAATGGAGAATGCTAAATGCTGATTTCTTTCAATATTGGATAGCTGACCTTCAGATCTAGCATAATACTGGCTTTCTAAAGCACAGTGGGCTGTCAGGAACAAGGTGACTTACCAAGACAGTAAAAAGAATGAAAAGGCTAACTACAGTATCACTTCCAAGAAGTAAAAATTACAGAGAACTGTCAGAACTGAGATGTTACGTCTTCATATGGCTTGCTTATTGTTCTTTTTGTCTTCTGGAATTAACTAGATTATTGCTAACCATACCTGCATCTTCAGTAAACAGAAATGCCATCTTTGCCAGATCCCCAGAGACATCTCAACGATATCAGAGCAAAAGACAGCTGCTATTCTTACTGATAAAACATTGCAAAGGAAAGATGCTTATACTTGCTGAGGATAAAGAATCGATGACAATTCACTGATCTGGACTGTAAAACTAACAGCTGGGTACTGCTTTTTCTTCAATTGTTCTTCACCAGCTCTGGGTACCTGTAGGCACCTGACACAGGTTGGCAGAGACAATTCCCCACACTCACACTGATAGTTAATGACTTTTAAATTTAATAGTTTGACACCAAGGAGATGTACACACATTGACTAAAGCATATATGGTAGCTACCTATATTACTAGCAGGAAATGGGCATGCTTCAGGAATTCCAAAGCATTTACTGGCGGTTTAGACACAGACGGTGTTTCTTATCTTTACTCCCATTATACACAGTCACTTGTAGAATAATGTCTGACCAATAATAATATTTTTTTTAAATTCACTTTCATTCACATCTCCATCCCTTTCAAAAACACAAACATCATGGCATAATTTCTGGTACACGCTGGACAGAGCCCAAGCCCAAGTGTTAAGCAGACTGGTGCTCAGGACCAGTCTGAACTGACACCAGAAACTGGATTCTGCTTTTCTCTAATTTGCATTAAGGCTATGAACATAATCCCACTGGCTTGTCTTGTCCTCTCCTGCTATAGTTCTCCCACCTTCTATAAATAAATGTACACAAGGTGTGCAATTAGAGCACATCTCGTGATTAAGTAATCATCACTTTCTGCCTCCTTCCAAACACAACTAACCAGTAAGCAAAACAAAAACTACAATCTGATTTAGAAAACAAACTCATCAACTCTCTTCTATTATATTATTGTCTAAAAGACATATTGTACAATTGTACTTTCTACAGATTGTACAATCCAGTAGTGAATAAACAGGTATTTACCCTAAATACAGATCCAATACTGACTGGCTAAACTGGAAAAGGAAGTTTTAGAAACCAGGTTGCTGGGGAAACCACACTGACTGCCAAGGCCTGACTGAGTTTTGTCTTCACTGTAATCAAAATCCCAAGTTGTGCTGAGTCAATGACAGAGACCGAGAGGTTTGGTTCTTTACACACCAGATAATTCTGCTTGCATTAACTTATTTTCCCTCCTCACCTCCCATCCTATAGCCTTCTGTCACTTACCAAGGGCTTGGTTTCATCTTCATCTTTGAAATAGTAAAGCTGGTCACCCTTGAGAACAAACCAGCGTGTGTGCCAGGTCTTGACGAAGCCTCCTTGCTTCCGCAGCCACCCACACTTCACGGCACTGTGCTGCCCGTGGCTTGGGGGAGTCTCTGCAGAGCCATTATGTTCTTCCATACTGGAACTGGGCAGCTCTCCTGTTGAGAAAACAAGAGGAAAAGATAAAACAATTAGATTATTATCCAGGCAGTAATTTGCTCCTTTCAAGACTGGAAAGGAAACATGTCCCAACTACAAAAGTGTGCTAGAAAAGCATTTACCATCTGCCTGCTCATTTTCATACTAGCACCCCATCAAGCTGAGAGACTATTAGTTGCCTATAAAAGACAATAATAATAATGAACTGAGCTGCTAAAAAACAGACGAGAGGCAAAAGATTTGTTCAAGTACAGTGTAAGATATTTTAACCATCACTGAGGAAGACGTCAGGTGTTTCTGGAGGTGAGTTTCTGCTGGGTTACAGGCAGTAACAAGGAATGAACTTCAGAGTATGTCTTCAGACAAAGGGAAGCAGGATGCTTCTCACTGCTGGACCTCCCCATTTAATATTCCTTGGGGCTTTCCAGGAATATTAAAGAACTTGATATACCACACCAGACAAGCAGGCTTATTGGGGCGTTTGTTTTATTTTACTAAAGTCCATATAATAGAATGGTGTCAGTAAATACAAGAATAGCTGCCTATCCTCTCCTACAAGCAATTCCCTGACTGAAGTGGGTGTGTGTCCAGCCACGCTAATTACAGACACTGCAAATCACACACAATTTTGGCACATCAACTCAAAGCACTAGCTATGTGCCAAAACCAGAGCTGAAGTTTGGAATTAAACTTGACAGAGTTCCACGTGGCTTTTCAGCCTTGTTAAAACTATACTTTTTAACCATCTCTGGACAGTCACAAGTCTTCCCGATGGATTTTGTACCTGCAGTCACAGTGCTTGAACTTTATGGCCAAAAGGCTCTTCCTGATGCCCTATTAAGTCTAGAGCTCAACCTCAGGATTTTGAGTTGAAGGTTCTGATATTTTCAGGGGAAATACAAACCAAACTGAGACCTATATGTGCCATATGTGTGTACCTAAACCGAATAAAATGTGACTATAACCAGAAACACAGCAGTGTGCAAAATTAATGGTGAAATTTCACTGTCTAAGTGCTTGAAGAACAACACGCTTCTTTTCTTTCCAGACTACCACTGCCACTTTCTTGGCTAGTCAGGAGCTTGCACAGATGTTAGGGTCTGGAAAGGATGGTTCCCACAGGTAATGTAGTTATTATTTCTACACATCGGGGTGGGAAAAAAATAAAATATTCTAGACATTGCAGGCAGGAGACTTCTCTCAGAATATCTAGACTAAAGCTTCTTGTTCTGACTTTGGCAAAGTAGATTGGTGAGTCCAAGCCTGGCACTCCTGCTCCGGTCTTCTACACAGCAACAATCCCGACACCAAACACAGACATCAGCATTGCAAAGGTACACGCTCAGCTTCTAAGGTAGATTACCCTCTGCTCTGCACTGGGGAGGCCACAACTGGAATATACTGCGTCCAGTTCTGGGCTCCCCAGCTCAAGAGAGACGGGGAACTGCTGGAGAGAGTCCAGCGTAGGGCAACAGAGATGATGGAGGGATTGGAGCATCTCCCTGATGAGGAAAGGCTGAGAGAGCTGGGACTCTCCAGCCTGGAGAAGAGAAGGCTGAGGGGAGACCTTATCAATGCTTCCAAGTATCTAAAGGGTGGTTTGAGGGAGGATGGAGCCAGACTCTTTCCAGTGGTTCCCAGTGACAGGATGAGGGGCAACGGGCACAAGCTGGAACATAGGAGGTTCCACTTAAATCTGAGGAGAGGATGCTGTCCTGAGTGATGTGCTCTGGGCAACCCTGCTTTGGCAGGGGAGTTGGACTGGATGATCTCTAGAGGTCCCTTCCAACTCTGACAATTCCATAATTCCATGATTAGAAACAGAGATAGACATTCATTTGATAGAGGAGACCATCCCTCTGGTAACTGATACAAGTCCTTTGTCTGTATAATGTTACATCATTGTAAAATAAATTGTAATATAATCAAGCAGGAATCAATAAATAGATAAATAGATTCCAGTCGGGAGTGGTTTTCAGCCCATTTTTCCTTTGGTTCCTTTCTTCCTACTGTTCACAATTATCCTCCTTTCTGATGACTTCTCCAGCTGTCATTTCTGCTGGGTGTTTACACCTTTTGCTTTTAATACCCACCCAGAGTCTGTTGTCACTTCACTTTGGGCTGGATCCTGGAATCCATGATTAAAACTCTCAACTGCCCTGTGCCACCCAGGTTAATGGGCCTCAACACAAGCGTGGAGGTTTCCTTGCAAAGTAGAAATTGCAGGATCAGAACTTAAATTACTTGGTATTCTCAGAAAAAGAAAAATCTTTCTCCTGCCTCTTTAGGGTTCAGCCAGAGTCACCCAGAACACTTGTACCATCAGAGTACACGCTCTGAACGCTGCAGCTCTGGGGCTGCAGAGTACACTAGGTGTTGCAGTGAGCTTCTGAACAGAACCTTGCTTCATTCCAACCCGGAGCTCCAAATGGAGATTCAACTGCCACTAGAAAAATTAATAGCTTCATTTCTCGGTGCCTCCTTCATATATGTCTGCTCACGCTTCAAGGCAGTTTGGGCTCTTGTTGTATTTTTCATTCACTTTGCACTGTAACAACGAACGCAACAAAGCAGTGGCCAAGCAGACTCTAAAACCCCTCCAGTTTTATCCCTGGATGCCCGAGCTTTCTCACTGGTTACCTTAGCTCTTTAGGTGGAGGAAGACAGGTTAAGTGAAATTATTTGCAATAAGCAATGATCAGATAATCTCTAAGAACCCGACCATACACAGCAGGCTTTATTAAACTGACTTGTACCCTACCTCTGCTTGTCAACCTGTGTGGTGAAAACACATCAGGAACGAGGACAGACTTATCTGTGCTATACCAGATCATCCTCTTCAAAAGAAAATGCACCCAAACTCAATAATTTTTTGAAGACAAGCACAAATCTCTCGGATGCTGCTGGTTTTGGCTGGGCCAAAGTTGGCAGCCCTCCAACTCACATCCTTAGAAAGTGAATTAGCAAATATTTTAAGGAAACCATTGTAAACAGCAGGTAAGTTATTGCAACTGAAAAAAGCAAGGAACAAAATCATGACCCACCATGACCCTACATCCGCCTCCTTGCTGCACAACTGCAGAAACTCATGGCGCTCAGCTTCAGCTAACCTTATCAGTTTATCTCAGTTTATCAGGCTCAAGGCAGGAACAAAGGAAGAGTTTAAATGCAGTAATTATGTGTATCACGGCAGTGTTAAAAACACCAGGTCCCTATTACACTTGGACCACTAACAAGAATCTAAATACCAAAGTCAAAAGCAATTAACTACTTGGATGAAAGGCCATTTTTAATTCTGTTCCACAAAGTCACATTTCAGTGGTGTTCACACCAGTGTACAAACTAAGTATTTGGATTTTAGCTAGCCAGGGAAATCGTTAATTGGTCTACACTTCTTTGTCTGGCAAAATGTGTAACTATTTCTGCAGTACTAAAACAAATGAGGTGTAGGGGAGATGACATTCTACTGCTCCCAAGTCCTTGCAGGCAACTGCAAGATCTCCTTTAAAGCAGCAGTATATCCTTGGACACTTTCTGTACAGAACAGATGTACTATTTCATTTTTTAGTGACTTAATTCTCTTTAGCAGTTAAAATTTCAGCCACCTAACTTGTTTTTGTTCAGAGGAGTTATATTTAACTCCTTATGACATTACGTTTATTTGTTGTTTTCCATCTCTTCTTCCCTTTCAGAATCTGCCTACTACAAACCAGACTAGGAATCAGAAATTCCAGCAGCTGGCTCACTTTCACTAGTTGTTTTTACAGCTGTTTCAACACCGAGATCATAAAAATAAATTGCAGAAATATCAGGGCGCTGGCACCGATGCAGAGAACAGCGAGGTGCAAACAGTATGTAAATAACACATGACAAAGTGTGGAATTACATCAACGTACTCCAAGTCCTCTCGCTCTCCTGAGACAAGGCAGAAAGCCACGCATTTTCAAGCGCTGAACGAGCGTATTCCTCAAACCCATCTTCTGAAGGGGAAACACAACTTGTACTTGCTGCCAGAGTCAACTCTACTGATTTGGCCACCCTCCAGTTTAGGTAATGACCAGAACTGAACAAATGCTCCAGCGTCTATTCGTCTGGGGGCTGGCTGCGGGCTAATTCTCCTGGGCTTGTCTGGACACGGGGAACGCCAAGTAAACAAAATAAGACATGTTCCCCGAGGCATGGCCTCTGCATCAACGTCTCCTGGTCCACAGAGCCCATCGCCATCTACCACTGCTGGCCCTGATCCCACTTTTTTCTGCTCCCGTGAGGGTACCTGCTTCTCTCACTTCTCTGTCTCCAAGGCAAATAACTTAACGTTCTCTTCGTCAGCCTGGAAGGGCTGTGCTGGTGCCACGCACAGAAAGCAGGGAAGCGTTTCTCCTCAGCTACCCCTCACTCCACACTTGAAATACGGAATTGGGCAGCTCCTCCAGATCCCAGCACTTTGCCAGGAAATAGTCAGAGAAAGTCATTGAAGCAGAGCAAATCCAGCTACAATGAATAGTCACAGGATTGCGCCAAGATGACCCATTTGGCAAGAAAACCTGTTGGTCTGCAGTATGTTTTTTATTCTCACCGAAATTTCTCATGACCAAAACAGCACATTTCAAGCATGCAGAACATCATCAGTGTTCACTTCCAGCAACCCTTCTTCATCTTTGCTGTTGCTCAGATCCTGTGTCAGGTCCTTGGCAGCCTCATGTCTGCCTGGTATAAAATGGATAAAGATGAGAAGCCACCAAAGCCCTTGCCCTGTACTTCTCCAGCCTGTTGCAAGATCTAATCCTGTTGCAAGATCTAATCCCCTTGCTCTCCCAAGAGGCCAAGCAACAAACACTGCAGGGAGATGACATCTCCACATCAGACACATTAACACATACCCAGTAAAAGGCTGCAAAGTGGCAGGAACAATTGAGTTGGTCACTGATGAACATATATGCCAAATATATACACATACATATCTGTGTGCAAAATTAATATAAACCTGTGTGACACAACAGTTTTATATAAAATTAGATTACTTCAATACTGCAACACTTCCATGACTCGCTTTTCCAAATGATGTCTAATTTTGGGTTTCTTCCTACTTATCTCTCATGAACTATATAGAGCATAAGTGCCTAAATTTAAGGTTATCAGTGTCTTTCGGGTACAGAGTGCTGCCTCTGACCAGCTTCAAATCAGTTGTGTCAATAGGATATTGCATGTGGAAGAAAAAAACACGTGAAAAAGGTAAATAAATACTTAAAAACGGAGTTGACTTTCTGCTAGTGCTTTAGCAACCATTTTTATGAGATGCACATTGCAAGGAGCATGTCTCAAGTTCTGTCACCACAAGGACAGATTTTAAAGCATTTCTGTCTTGTTCTTTATCAAAGGCTGTGGCAGTGCACTTGCATTCTTCCACAAGCCTTTAGAACAGTGTTATACTTTTACTTATACTTTTATCCAGAAGGTTTTCTAAGACATCTCAGAAACCTTTCATCCTCCTGGCAGTAACACTCTTAATCACAGATACATCTGGCTGTCCTGCATCCCCCACTCTCATTTTTGTCCTACTAGGGACAGCCCAAAGATATTTTGCTCGAAATAATTTCACTTCCAAGGCCTAAGTAATTACTATTTAGGCAATAAAAAAAAAATGTTGAGAGGTGTCACCAGCAGCCAGATTGTAGAAGGCCTGATCCACTGCCCAGTGAAGCTAAGGGAAAGACTTCCATTACTTTTCAATGCATTTTGGGATCAGTTCCAAAATCAAGACCGAATAATTTTGCTGGAAAATTGAGGTCTTGGTCAAATATAACTTTTTAGTACATGACTTGCGTATCAACATCAGAACCATGGAACAAATATTCCTAAACCTGCCAAACTTTTACATGCCTATTGTTTGCTTACAGGAATTCAAGCACAGCTGTAAATAGCCCAAATTAAATGGGACTAGAGAATTTACAAATATTAAACTTCTTGTGAATTGCAAAAGAAATTGGTTAACAAATTCGATAAGGCACCTTTGAAAACATTAACTTGTGTGTGTGCATATTTCTCTCTTGTGGTTGTGACTAGTTTCAGTATATATGGGCACAGTTCAAATCCTATAGAAGAGGTCTGGACACTAGTTCACTTTCCCTCACCATCATCCCACAGTCCCACCTGCAGTTGTCCCAGTATGAATCTGTCCAAGATCTAGGGTCACTGATGGGCATCAGGCCTACCTTTTAGGAATCATGTAATGGGCTAGCCTCTCCAAAAACTTCTGCTCTATTATGTTCAAGACAGCACTCAGCACAAGCTGGAAGATAGGAGGCTGAAATGTGCCAGACACTTCGCACTTGCTCGAGTGTTGTGTCCAGTTTTGGGCCCCTTCTCACAAAAAAGACACTGAGATGCTGGAGCGTGTCCAGAGAAGGGCAACGGAGCTGGTGAGGGGTCTGGAGCACAAGTCTTGTGAGGAGAGGCTGAGGGAGCTGGGGGTGTTCAGCCTGGAGAAAAGGAGGCTGAG
>JAHREE010000546.1:316539-337095 GCA_033628505.1 Tringa tobata | reverse complement strand
TAATGAGCTAAGAATATACATTTTTAGCAACCAAAAAAGACCGGTCCGCTGTACCAAGAGGGCATTTTGATTTGCTGGTCCTGTGACAAGACTGACAATATTTACCACAGTCGTGGGTATACAAATCTTTGCAGAAAATGGTGCAACAGAGGTAGGTCTGCATCAGAGCATTTTGTGAAGGCATTTTCACTGAAAGGAGGAGATGACACAAAGCAATAGAGGCATAACCTCTCCATTTCGCTTGGTTTTGCAACCCTGAAGCCTTTACCAACTATTTTGTAGCAGGAGTCTGAAAAAGGCATTCAAGAGAAGCATCGAACTCTCCCAGTGATATTTGCCCCAGGCTGCTAATTCTGAAAGATAAAACCAAAGTATGAGGACAGAAAAGGAACGGAAACCACAACCTGAGTGGTAACTTTAGGGCTTGATTATAATCTTTTCAATCCCAAAGCATCATAAAGCAAGGATAAGCCCACCTCCAAACAATTCTATTTTAGTCAGGGGGACAACTGAACCTAGTGATGCTATACATCCAGGGCCTTCAGCCATTGTGCCATCACACAGAAATTACAAGACTTCAAAGTCTGAAGAAAACGTTGCAACCAGCTCTTTGCATCTAGAAGACATTGAGATGAGATACTGGTAGGACAAAAAAAAAAATAATAGTAGAGTTGTCAGATGGCGGCTCTTTCACAGTATTACAGAGGCACGATTTATACAGAATTTTCAATGAATAACAATATAAGTAAAGAAAACGACATTTATAATGCTGAGCACTTTAAGTTGATATCCAGTAACAAATCTTTGCATGGGATTTACTGCCAAACCCATATATAAGCTCAAGTATGTATAACAGCTCCTGAGAAGATTAATAGATTTTTAAGATTGTTAAAAGTGCAATTATGATCACATTCCTACCAGACAGAACTGAACCTTAGACTTCACAGTCTCAAGAAACTCCCACCCCTTTCTAAATATCTTCTCATCTCAAGCTTGAATCTTAGTCCTACTTTTCATTGAAACTCATCATTTCAGAAACATCCTAATATCTTAAAAGTCAACACACATTATATTATTTGTTATATTAGACTCTAGTTTACAATATGCTCTCAAAATCAAGCAATGCAGTATTTCAATTTAAAAAAAATCATAGAAGTGATAAGCTCCCCTTAATGACTACAATTAATGAGTGAGTGCTTTCTGGTGGGGAAGTGTTTCGGGAAGCTGTTGACCAGCTCTCTTCAATACAATACCCAACTGGAGTGTTGCACAACCCCTAGAAACAGGAATCCAACAGTTTGAAAAGGTGACACGCACACTTAACAATAGCTCTTCTGTGCAGACAGAACACAACTTCAATTCAGAACAGATGCCAAGGGGAACCTGATCACATCCTCACGTCACACTTACATGGAGGACTAAGTCACAGTTTATCCTTCGAATTACTCAACTGTGAAGAACACAAAGTGAAAAGAAAAGAAGAAAACTGAGGTATTGTCACCAAAGTTGGCAGACAAAGGAAGTCTCGACACATCTGGATATTGTGAAAGCAAAATATTTTAAGTATGACTTCCAGTTCTCCTCTCTGGCAAATATGCATTAGATGTGCTAAATTCTAATCCCAAGTTATTTGAATTGCATCTTAGAAATTAAAAAAAAAAAAACAAAACAAAAACACCGATTCAACCAAACAAACAAAACCAGAAAGAGGGGCAAATTTCTACTGGCAAAACCAAAAAGCTCATAATAAGCAGGACAGCATATCATGGAATGAAAAAATCAAAACCAGTTCTAAGAGGAACGGATTTCAACACATTCTTCCAGAACAAAGTTGTTTTACCATCTTTATTAAGGTTCACTGGGGAATTTTACTTCATGTTTGATGTAAGGAAGGACGTCAGCAGCTCTCGCAGCAGCGTGACGTTTCCTGAGAGACTGCTGAGGAATCTGGGGAACCCCAAAAGATATCCCACATCCTGGACTTGGGGAGCACCCTGGCATAATTCACCTCATGGTCCAGGTTTTCATAAGAACCTCCCACTCAAGCAGCCCTGCGACAAACCTTTTCCTGAGGAAGTATTTAAAGTTTGAATCTGCAAATCAAAACCGTAGCAAGCTCTCATACCATTCCTGAGAAAAAGGCTTTGATAGTGGTAATTTGGAAGTGATGGGACAATTTACAAAACTCACAACTTTGTCAAAGCTATTCTGGATTTTGACTTCTTATCCTAAGCTTTGAAGTGGTTGCTCTTGTATAGAAACTTGCCCTTAAGTTTTATAAGACAATTTGATCCTCATGAGAACTACAAGAATGACATTTGATGGACAAAGAACAAATAGAGAAGACACTGTAACTCTGGGCTATTTCTTGCAAGATTCACATTTGAAAAATATAATTTGCCAACTTTGAAAAAAATAGTCTGAAAAGAATACAGAGTACACATAGATCTCTTTCTTCATTACAGTTTCATAACAGCAGTAATACATAACAAATTATTTGCAAACTTGCTTTCCAATTCAATAAGGAAAATAATACATCATATGAACATATCACCAGCTTGTTTACCGAGTCTGACGCTTCTCCACTGGAAACAACAAAGATAACTTGGAATACATTCAGGGCAGAGGAATGAAGATGAGCATTTGGTTGGACTGACACCGTGACAGCCAAGAAAAGCACACAAAACATTCCACAAATGTTTGAAAGATACAAACACCAAGGAGAAAAACAACAACTTAAAGGGGAAGCTGATAAACATCAGCCCTCTAAGGCAAGCAAATCAGTGGCTTGGGAAGTACATCAGCAATATCCACTGGCAACAACTTTAAAAAAAAAAAAAAAAAAAGAGAACAAAAACGAGCACCACCTTTCCACTGCCCAGCTAAAGCCTTCAGGTGTTCAGTGAGGACTACTCCCCTATCAAACTATTTCTTCAAAGAAATGCATGTATAGCGTTTGGCACAAGTTCAGTTTTTCCATGCTCTACACCTTCATCCACATTTGTACTAAAAAAAAAAAATAGATGCTATGGATAGTATTCAAAACATGATCAACATCCTGATTAACGATGATTCCATAAAGCCAAAGCTGTTCACAAGGACCCGATACAAAAACACAAAATGCCTATTCTGAAGACATGCTTATTTTACTGTTTAGCCAAGAAATTTCTCAGCTGTGCTATCGCCAATTGTTTCATATTTTGAGGTTTTAATTATTTCATACCAAGCTCAAAATGTTAAATGAGGCTCTGAATTTATGAAAATACAGCAGTTCAGGAAAACACAGCTTAGTATCCCTCACTGCTAATTATTTCCACTATATGTGAAGAAATCATCCAGTTTTTACAGTGTCTTTTACTAACACAGTATCTACCCTGTACAGATCAAAACCTAGGATTTAAGCATATAAACAAACTTGCAGATGTGTGATAGATGAATCAGCAGTAATGATGAATATTTTTACCTACAAACAATTAAAGTAATTTTTATTCCATGAACTACATGACTTTGCAGTAGTCAAATTTTCCTCTTACAGTTTGTAAGAGGTTGACACAAACAACTAGAATAACCATAAAACTATGTTCAGCATTTTGCAGCTCACTACTGGATTTATGCTTGTTTCTTACACTATGTTCACCTGATTCTTGTTTTATTCATATGTGTTGCATTTTTCTCAGCAATACTTTTTTGGCCCTTTTTATTGGGTTTCAGGAGATACTGAACACAACGTAAATGAAAGCCTCTGTTTGAGGAAAAATTACATTAGCTATCAAAAGCTCACAGCAGATGCATCTCGAGGTCACAACACAGACCCTTCATGCAGACAGAATGCCGAGACACAGCATCACTTAGGGCAACAACAGGACTACCCAAAGGTAACAGCTTTTTTGAAAGAGAAGTGTGTCAAACCGTATTGGTGAAACAGTTCAGACTGTGCAACTGCTGACACCAACCTCTACAGCAGGTTGACATACTGAACACCAGTAAGTCCAAAAAGCATTCAAGCACTTTAGTATCCACACCTAACTGACCCCAGTTTTCTGCACAGCAGTTACTGGTTTTTCTAAGCAATCTGGCAATTTTTAAGAACCCGTCTGAAAGCAAACGACCTACAATTTCACCATATACAGGGAACATATTCACCCTTAACACGCCCACGAAATTCTCAGAGTCCTCCCCTGTGCTAAACACGTGCCATGTACGCTACTTGCATGAATGCACACAGGAATGAAACATTATTCCTTCTTGTCCATTGTACACAGAGGCTACAATTACAACCAGCTCTCAGGTAGGTTAAAAACACAAAGAAATTTGGAAGCTTGTCTTCTGCTTTCTCCAGAGGACCCTTTTTTTTTTTTTTATTTGCCAGACCTATGCACCCATAAAGGGTCCAGTCAAAATCTGGCTGTCAAGAAGAATGATAAAAATTTGCTCTTACTGTAGCATGTTTGTATTCAGCCATCACACAAGCTTACAAGATTTCATTGTCCTTTGATAACTAAAACTTTTCTGATGGACAGCTTCTCCATTTTAGCTGCAAAAAAACCCACAGCAAAATTAGGATAACTATGGAGAAACAGTACAAGTTATTCTGAAGACCTTTGCTCTAAATTAACTATTGAGAAATGACTGAATCATTCATAACATACTTTATAATTTCCTGATGCTTAAGCCTATATATGCAGCTTTTAAAATGTCACAACATAGATCCTAAGTGAGAACATGAAATTATGGATGGCTAACCGAGGGGGGGACGACTCATTTCCATGATTGCTCAAAAAAAGCAGCAGTTTCAAGTTCACCATTACATTTAAGACAATTCTCAAGGCACTAAAACACTTAAGATCAGTTGTAATCACTTAATTTAACTTTTTGTTAAAAGTTACATCTCCTCCACCACAGATGCTCAAACTAATGCAGCATTTTTGTAGAATGCCACCCTGAACTAGTCAAAGTTTTTCTGAATTTTACAGCAAGACAAAATTGAGTATTTTGCTTGGTTTTGATCAATAACACGTATGGTGTCTGTTTCCTAACTGATGGAGAAAATTGATTTTCTTGCAGGAACACTTGCAAAGTGTTCACATTTAATATTTCCTTTTCCCAAATGCCTAAGAAACTTTAACAGCTGCACGGAGGCACACATTCGTGCTACTAAATGACATAAAGCTTGACTTTTAACAAGAAGCAAATACAATGAGTAAGTGCCAGCCTGGGTACTGTGGAGTGGTGCAAAAGCTGAGAGCGCCGTGATAATTATTGATTTTCTACCATGAAGATTCTTTTTCCCCAGCTCTGCCAATAACGTAGTTCCATTTAAATTTTTCATCTGTATGGACAACAAGAATAACAATGTTTAAAACAATGCAAGAGCACTTCTCAAGGAGGCAGCCTGAAGTGTCTTATTTTTCCTGCAATACACTTTCCAGATTCCAGAATCCTTTTTCAGCAGAGAATTTTGTAGATCCTCACTCTACACATCATTTTGCAGGCAACCACATTCACATATCTTCCTGCAAATCATGGTAATTCTACAAGACTTCCTTGAAGTAAACTAGCATAGCTTAAGACAGACCAATGGGTGATAAAAAATAAATCAGTAAAAAGACATTACAACTAGAAAATTAAGCACTTTTAGACAGGCCATAAGGAAATACGTAATGCTAAAGAATAAAGTGACATGGCATCAAGAATCAATCACGTACATCTGAATTTCATTTATTAGCTATTTATTGAAATGTTGCCAAGTCAAACAAAAAAGTTATAATTCACTCACAAGGCCAAAAGCAAGCCTAAATTGCACTGGTAAAAACTGGCAGCAACGTATCTAGGACCATGCTTTCAGGATCTCCAAGATAAAGTTGCTCTGATACATCTACAAAGAAACAAAACATGCAAGAAAATTCACTGCCTCCTTCTCCATGAACTCCTTACCCGAACAACACCAGTTTATCAAGTCAATTCAACCCCCTCCTAAGTGTACAAGTGTTAAGACCAAGGCTTTCTTCTCTATTTCCCAACTTAGGAGACCTTGGTGTTATTGTCCCATCTCTAGAACACCTACCCTTAGAAATTTTTTCAACCTCTGCACCTTCCTTTACTGTTTCACAAAATTCACGGCCAAAACAATCAGCCATTCTAACGTTACAACGAAGCACCAAAGCCTTAATGAGAGAGGCTACTTAATAGTAAAGCATTATTTGGTTTTCATTTCCAACATAATTTAAAACAATGGAACTGACAATTTTATTGTCATAGCATATATATATATATATTAAGCAGGGGCAGTAAAAATCTTGTAATATGAAAAAAAAAACCAAACAAGAAACCAAACATATTCTGGTCACTCCAAGGAAACAGCAATTTTACCCTGTGCTCTTTTGTCCCAGGATGGCAAATGAGTCTCTCTGTCTCACCAACAGCATCTTTGAATTCAGTGACTTTCTGATTACAATTTAGTCAAAACTAATGTATTTTCACATAAGCTTTCAGCTAAAACACCCAGTCTTTCTGCGGAGGTGTTTCACCACCACCACCACAAATATGACAAGTTGCAGCTTTAAAACACTCCCTAAAGAGCTCTGTAAAATTTTAATAGGTTGGTTAAAGGGGGAGAAATTACAGGATCATGTCATGGTTTCCACACTGCTTTCCTTTTCCCTACCTTATTAGCCTCAAAAATACTCCAAATGACAGACTAGCCAAAAAACACAGGTTTTTTTTGTTCCAGTTTCAATGACTCTCAGAACAAACTATTTGCTCGTATCAGTATCCAAGCAATCTGTTTAGGCATCCAAGTTTATAAACTGGAAGAACCATTCAAGTCCTTTTGCTTTTAAACATGCACAAACCGAGAAGCTTGTTTAACAGGCTTATGAGGCTCCATGATTTATTTCTTAACATTGCCAATAAATCCTCTTTTTGTTTTTGCAATAAGACTTCAACCCTTTCCTTGCTAGTCATCTATAGCAGATGCCAAAAGCTGTGCTCCTGTGTGCTTCTGAAAACACACACACACAAAAAAAAATCTACTTTTTCCAGACGTCCAGAGTGCACACAGCTTGTTTCTGAGCTCAAGTTTTCATCCTATTTTTTAAGCGCAGACATTAACTTCACACTAATCCATAAAGGACTTTGCTACAACCAGTTCCACACTTAGTCTTTTCCAGATCAGCATCCATAAGCCTGCATGCATTCAGCTGCACTGTCGTATCACAGCCAATATTCAACACATATTGGCTGAAACTGGGCAATTATCCCCCCCTTGTACAGAGAGATTTTAGACACGCTTGCTATTTGGTTTCCATGCTTCTAGGCAATTCCCTAATACTTTTGGTTACTCTCCAGAGGAACATTACCTCTTTACTGCTTGAAATCATGAAAGGGTGGATCAAAGGCAAGAATAAATCTCATCTTGGGATGTAAAAGAAAAGTACTCTATCTTACTTATTTACTTATTCTCAAAAGCACTGGGGTGGGTAAATACAAGACTTTCAGCATTAGGCACTGCAAGTCACAATTTCTAAACAGCAGAAATTCCACACACATAGAAGACATGGGCAGAAGATCAGTTCTTTCCAGAAATCCCAGACTACCCTACCTTGATGACATTACTAAATATTCCTTCAGCGGAAGATTTGGCAAACAGACCACCTTTTATTTTATGTAAGCATTCCATAACAGTAAAAATGGGCAGACAGGGACAACTCTTTGAGTAAAATAGGTTTCTTTTTTATCTTATGTGCCTTTCCCGCCCAGACTTAAATTAGAGAACTAAAAATGGAAAACAAACAGTGTCTTTCAATACAGAAAGACATAGAGGAGGTGTGCACCACATATATTAAAGAACAGAACTTCAGAAAGCTCAGTGACATGCAAAGCAAAGTTTTCCATGAGAGAAAGGTGTAGATTTAACAGGAAGTTATCACCAACTTTTTTGAGTACTTCAAGACTATTTTGAATAAGCTGCATGCAAACTGTATCTCAAAAGGGCTATCTGACCCCCAGCTAGGGATGAAAGGAGCAGTGAGGCTATGAATCAGTAAGGTACGTGACACTGTACTCACATCAGAGCTTTAGGTATGACAGAGGAAACCGAACAGCCCACTGACTTGTCACACACACAGTAGTCCCTCACGTGGCACCGCCAAGATTCAGAAGAAAACGCTAAACTTTTTCCCCAAGAAGAAAGTACAAAAAGAAGAGAAATGTTGCTGCAGCTCAAAATATTAAACCATTGAGTGAAAAAATAAAATCACGGCTACCATACTCTCTTTCCCCAAAAGAGCCACGTTGTACGGAGATTTGTTGGATGTTTTACGGCATTAGAAAAGAAGTATGACCTAACTTAAAGTGTCTTCATAACTGAGTGACATCACAGGCCCACAGACACTCAGTTTTGGTTGTCCACACACAGACAATCCCACCAGCCTAAGACATTGCAACTATAAAGCAGAGGAGGGTATTCAGCCCCTTAACAACGTATGTCACAGTGCCACAATGGTGAGCAAAGTCACCTAAGCTCATGGGACACCACAGGCTTGCAGCCCAGCTGTGCATTCTAAGCACGGCCACAAAACATTCTAAGCGTCCTACAAAACATCTGTGATGAACTACAAATACTTCCACACACATAGTTCATTTCCCCTCTGTTATGGTTTGAGAAAAACCCATCAGAATCTATTGTTGTTTAGACAATTATTCTATTACCTGATGACCCCTCCCCACCCGGGAAGGGGAATCGGGAAACAGAAGGAAGCACAAGGGTTGAAATAGAAATAGATTTAATAGACTAAGACTAAACAATTAACAATAATACTAAAGAACCAGTATTAATCCCGATACTGATATAAGAAACAGGAATTATACTCAGCCAATTCTCTCAGCAGAAGCTGTGCACTCCCAGCAGGGACAGCAAATGGCGGACACTGCCAGCGCAATGGCTTCAGGAGGAAGGGAAGGCCTCAGGGCTCCGGCACCGGGGCAAGGAGTTGTCTGGACCCACCGCCATCGAGGGAGAGAGAGCTACACAGCAAACTTTTCTAATTTATGTTGAATGTGACGTTCATGGTATGAAATAATCCTGTTGGCCAGCCTGGGTCAAATGCCCAGGCCTTGCTCCTCCTTGTCCCTGCACCTGGCAAGGCCCGAAAACACCAAGACCTTGAATCCCACAGAGCCTGGCTGGCTAGAAAGTAAATATTTTCACAAATTCAGACACTAGAGTCTTCTAGAAGTGCAATTTTCCCCAGTATTAGAAGAAAAGTTAGTCCTGTGTCTCTCAACCCAGGACACCCTCCAACAAGGCTGGAGGTTCAGTGCACAGCCCAGCACCACTGACCTGCCCTTGCCAGAGGAGGCGTAAGCAGCTCTGTATTTTCAAAGCAGAAACCTAAGGATCCTTCTTGTGTCAAGGCAGTAATAACTTATAAGGGAGAGCTAAATGGTAGATGAACACTTTTAATGAACTCCAAGGCAAAAACAGGCAAAAAAAATTTTGACTAATCATTTGAGAAATAATTAGCTCTTCATGCCACATTTCCACCTCTGTTGACACATCCCAATCGTTCTGTCTACAATTTAGCATTCCAGTAGCACTATCAAGATAATCAGTCTGCAAGTGAAATCAGATCTGTTCTACGCCATACTACCTGTCCACAGCAACACCTTGGTGATAACTGCCTGTTTTTCACATCCCTGGAAAAGAAACTGAAATATCACAAAGGCATGTCCCTCTGAAGTCTCAGTAGCACTGCTTGTATCCCATTTTTCCAGTTTTTCCTCTGCCACTGTAGTAGCATAACCTTTTCTTTATTGTTTCATTGACCTGGATTCATTCAGCATTTAGTATAACAGCACAGAGTAGAAATTATTTCCTTTACTCAGTATTTCCACCAGGTATATTACTTACTAGATACTTAAGTAAGATGCAAAATACTTATTGTGTAGTCATATATATCAATAACTAATATGTCCTTCCGGCTAAGATACCATTTTCTAGTAGTCCTCACGAAAGCAAGAAATGGTAAAACTCACGTGTCGCAGCCTTCCTGTTCCTCCCAGGAGTGACACCATCAAATAACGTGCAAATGTCTGAGGGGAGTCTCAGCATTTAGGATATTATTTCTAATGCTAGCAGATGATGACCTCTATGCCGAATGCCTGTTACGCACTTTTCCAGTTGCCAAGGAAAGGTGCCGGGAGCTGCATGAGCCTGCACTGCACAGCAGTGCTGCATGATGGCCTAATCTCGTTACGTGATAAATAGCCTTGACACTGAATGTGCCATGTGGTGCACACTCACTCAACTGCTGCTGTAGTCCTTACCTGGTGTCAGCCGAGAGCACTGCGAGCTTTGTGAGCCCCGGCCTCCTGGAAATTCAGCATATATTAAACAGAAGAGGACTCAACACCCAACCCACAAGATATGTTAAGAGCTGTGCATAAGAAACCATGCCAAGCTCCCAAATTTATGGAGTCATCACCACAGCTGCCCCCTGCTCCTTCCCAGAAGCTTCCTTCTCCCCCTATGCCTGGCAGAAAGCAGCATTTGAAGGGACTAACGTGGCTGCTCCCATACAAAGACCCACAGACCACTGCAAAGGGCAGAGTCAACAACCATTTCTAACTGTGGTAAAGCCTACCAGTAAGAGCTGACCAAATCAGGAGTCGAATCATCATGACAAGTGGCCAGAATTCTTTGGAACATCAATGCTAAAACCTAGTAAATTCTTCAAAATCAGTAAAGTTACCAGAAATGCACTGATAGTCGGCTCATTACAGGACGGAATCATCACAGTGAAAGTAATAAGAGTACTACTCTGAGCATGTTGATTTGCTGTCAATTATATCTTTGCCCTGGCACATCTTATAATACATGTAAAATATTCTGACGGATAGGGACTAGACTACCCTTTTACAACTGTCCACACAGGACAAACAGGCAGGATGGAAAAAGATCTCCCAATTCATTAAGCCCAGCTCCTGAAGCTCCATGGGAGCCAGCCACACAGTTACTTCCAGATATTGAAAAAGCACCATCAAAGAGCCATTTTAGTATTTCCCCTCATCTCATAGCCCGCATTCCCAACTCTACCCAGGAACTCCTTACTCTGTTAGAATTTTCTTTTTCACGCCAGCACATTCACAGACAGTCTAAATCCATATACTCCTGCATTATCATCAGCCAAAACGGTTCTGTTCCCTCCCTGGTGTTGACCCACCGGATATATTTCTGTGCAGAGATTATGGCTCCTCTCTCATTTTAACTAGAATAAACAAAGCCCGGTCTGATTTTCTCTTAAGACAGAGGCCTGAAGTACGGTTGGTTACGCGTACGCAGCAGACATCATACACATACCAGGTTACACGGGAAAAGTACCAGGCCCCTTTTGATTATGAACAGATATAGATTGGTTTTTTGTAAGTTTTCATTACACAAAAACATTACGTACAATGTGCCTCCTTACAGCCTTCAGCCACTTACTTCATTGTGTCCCCCAAGAGACACAAGGTCTCTTTTTTAGGTGTCCCCCCACCTAAAAAAGCCTGTCGGCACAAGGTATAGATCTCTATTTATACAAATGTATGTTTTTTTTAAATATAATTTGTTATAGATTTTTGGAGGATGAAGTTAACTGACTCCAGTTTGAGCCCTGTACTCACCTGTCCTGGTTTGAGGTAAAATAGCACAAACTTTCTCTTCAGTAATTTTACTTCTCAGCTAGGCCTCTTCTAACTGTCTGAAATTAATGGCATATTGTGGAGAAAACTGCTCGTTCTCAGAGTGATCAGACCAATGTTTGTGCTCCATGCCAAGGAACGGTGTGCAGAGAGGCCCTTGCTTATACTTACTGCTGTAACAACCAAGGTCAGCTAATTTTGTTATTTGCCCTGTTGGAGGGTCGGAAACAGAAAAGCGCAGAGGGGTCCCACCTGTGGGGAGGAGGGGACAGGAGAGGTGACCCAAACCTGACCAACAGGGTATTCCATCCCATCTGCCCCATGCTCAGTGTAAAAACTGAGGGATCAAAGGGTCATCTCTCTTTCTTCAATGGCCGACGTCTGAGGAGGACCCTGTCTGTTCATCTGCCTTTGACCCCCATCCCTGTGTTCCTGACTCCACAGCTGGAACCCAGTTCCCATCCATCGCGGAGTCCAGTCTGGGACTGCCCCAGTGCCTGCTGGGGACGTTATCCTGGGAGCCTGACATGATTTTGTATATATTGTATCTATTTCATTATTTCCTTTTTAATTTTATTATTAATATTTCATTAAAGTAGTTTAATAAAGTAGTTTAGTTCCTTCTAAACTCATAAATCTCTTTAAACTTCCTCCTCCTCTCCTTGGAGCAAGAGGGGAGGGGAGAGCATCTGTCACTTGTAATTGGCCAATTCAGCCTAAACCACGACCTCTCCTAAGAGGAGAAGGGGTTTCAGCATCATGCATTGAATGTTAATAATGTTTTACATTCTAATTAATATATTGACTTTTGAAGATTTTTTACTTGAACTCTATTTCAAATGGAACCTTCAAGACTTCCCACTGCCATATAATAGAATTGTATTTGCTTTTTTAAAACAGTGAATGAACCTGCCTTACAATGGATGCTGAATGATATTTTGCAATACGTATGAACAAAATTAGACCCCAATCTTGAAACCAGTTATTGACGGGGGGGAGGAGGAAGGGGATGCCACTATGCTTTCATGATGAAACTTCGTTTTTAGCCATGCCACAGAACTCCGACAGAACAAGCTTTTTGACCAGGATTTTTCCTATTCACTTCTAAACTCAGCAAATTTTA
Organism: Tringa tobata; assembly: GCA_033628505.1. NCBI lineage: Eukaryota > Metazoa > Chordata > Aves > Charadriiformes > Scolopacidae > Tringa > Tringa tobata. The sequence goes on along the minus strand of JAHREE010000546.1, from coordinate 324,290 downwards.
CCCTGAAATTATTGAGATCAAACCAATTTGAGTTCCAGCAATGCTATTAAGATCCCCAATTACTACAGTCAGATTCTGACTCTCAGAGCCTATTCACAAAACTCACATTTTAGCTGTATTTATCCATTTAGGTCTACTGAATACAGAGCCTATTCAGGCTTTGTACTTGCAAACATAAAGTAAGAATTCACTGTCCTTTTAAAACAAGGTACATCACTATCTCCAAACTAAAAGGCACTTTAAGTTTTCTCTTTCTCCAAGGAGGCCCTTTAACATTTCTCCCTTAGTTTGTTTGCTTCTTAGGAGAAATTAAAAAAAAAAGCAGAAAAAAGAAACATCTGTGGGAACAGCTGCACAAATACTGCAACTGACAGAGATAAGATTTCTTTCTAGCATCCAGGATTTCTTGGTTTGTGTTTTGCAAGACCACTCAGCAGTGGATAATCACAGTGACTATCCATGCATCTGACATGCAGTTTTGATCTCAATCACAGAAAAGAGGTAAAAGCTCAATACAAGCCAACCATCAATACAAACAAACACACAGACACAGAAAACAACCAGAAACCCAAACCCTTGAAGAAAGTGTCTAGAGGCTCCACTATATAAAAGCTTACACAGCAAACAGGCTGTTTGCTCTGACTTCTTGTGGACAATCAAAATACTATGGTAGGTAGTTTATAATTATAAGCAGATGTACAGCACAGCCTTTTACTTCACCGTTATCTCATATTTAACAACAACACTAAGACCCTAAATTACTCAGCACACTTTCCAAGACAATACTTTGGTAATTAGGCAATGATATCATTAAATACATAGATTTCCAGAAGTCTGTCTTCATCTCCTAGATCCATATCTGCATTCACATACTCGTCTTAAAATTGCAATAATCTGTTATGCTCCATCTGGAAGAGTTAAAAATGAGTTTTATCATGCTCTGTGCTATATATTGATAACCGCAATTCTTATTTCCCAGTCCAAGCCCAAGCAGGTAAAGTGAATGTGATTAACATTCCATGACAGTAATAATCAGCTAAACTAAAGTAGCCAGTTTTAAACACAGATGGCCATGGTGACAATAAGACCTTGGAGAATGCAGAGCTCCTCAAGGCTTAGGGATTTACTAAACCTTTTTTTCCCCCAAAAATACTGAAAAAAATATTAACCATTTTGGCCACGGGGGGCAGCCGCCACAAAGTAGGATTTGAAGAACAAGAAGCAAAGTTAATTGTCTGCAGCCTCTGCATTATTTTTCTTCTTTCTCAATCAACACAAGAGGGGCCTTAAGCATACTTTAAGTCATCCTTGACTGTAGTGCTTTCCCTTTTGCTAAATAATTATTAAGTACACTGGGATTGTTGGAGTACAGTAGCACTTCAGCTTCTTTTTCCACCTCTACAGTGCCAGCTGTCAAGCACAGTATGTAGAAAAAGACTCCCTGTTTGAGCAAGCTCCAGCAGGCTTCAGGGGGTCTGCTCCACCTGAATTCATGTGATTCATTTTCCAAATGCTCATCCTGTAAGACTGTGCCCACACATCCCCCACAGCACTACTTGGAAACAAGTTTGGGATCTTTAAAAATCAAAAGTACAAAGATTCATCACAACTTGTTTTGCGACACCGGCTCTTATCTTTCCTTACGTCCACATGTTTTCAACAGAAGAAGTCGAGCCTTCACGTATAGCAATGGTCTGCTCTGGTCATTCAGGTCCTTTCCATCAAGCCACAAACAGAATATCAGATAGGCTGGGGTTTTTTCCCCCGGCATATGTAACATCCAAAAAAAGAAGATCAAAAGTGAACAAATGGATGGCTGCAATGGGACGGAAACGGTCCACCCAGCCCTGCATCCCATCTCCATCTGTGACTGAAGTAAAACCTCTGGGACGAGCAGGATGACTAAGACAAGCACACAACAATACTTTCGGCTAGTTAGTCCTTAAAACTGGGTTTTCCCTTTACCAAACACAACTTTTTCTGGCAAGTACTTGTGCATCGTCACTACATTTCATTTGCATCTTCTGCATAGTACTACCTCCTTTCATTTGTTTTGAGCCTGCCACCGTCACTCCTGGATAAATCCTGGCATTCCTGTACTGGAAAATAAGGGAAGAATTGGCCTCTCCTCACCCTTTCCCTGCCACCCATTACTGCAGTTTTCTCAGCCATCTCATATCCAGGCTGAAAAGTTCCTTCCTGCTTTGCTGTTTCTGGGGCAGAAGCTGTGCTGTGTCCGTGACTATTCTTGTCACCCTTGTAAAAACCTTTTCCAGCTTAAGCTGCAAACTAGCCCTTTTGGGCAGCAAGGGACTCCCCTGGTGTCACCACTATCCTTCTTCACATTTTGCTTCTCCCAACAGAGGATGTGGTAGCTATGGGAAGTTAAAGAAACAGCTAGAAAGGAAGCTTCAAAAAAATCCAGGATCCTGCCACCGGAGCTGAGGTTGGGTCATTTGAGTAAGGATAGTCGATCCTACTTTCTCTGGCTACTTTCTCTGCCAACTGAAGGACCACTTTACCTCCTTGAGAAACAGGGAAATAGCCCAAAATAGGGAAACAGCCAACACATTTTGTCCCAGACCACACTAACGTAGGAAAAAAGCATGTTTGGTTCTTCCAATTAGCAACATCTAGAGAGATGTTACTGCCTCCCATATACAGGCAAATTGCTGGGGTTTTGCATTTTAGTTTTTATAACACTTCGGGATTGTTCAAACTGGCAGGCCAAGAACAACAGTCCAGTTAAAATTTAAGCTGCTCTAAAAGCAAAGGCAGATGTGGGAAAAGGAGAGCAGGGACACACCAGGTACTTCTTGGAAGCAGCAGGCATGAAAAAAATCTCTTTGCTAAAGAGCTACTCATCATAATTGCTATTATACAGAATTGCGCAGAACTAAATATAGGAAAATGTGAGGTATTTTATGACAAGAAACGATATAAACATTGCCAAGGCGTTCAACACATGTCGCTCAAGTCTGTGCCATTGAGCCATAGAGCATGAAGGCCCCTCCAAACCACTGCAACAGTAAAATACAGAAGTTTGTTACAGTTAAAAGCACTGAGCTCCTACGCTCCTTCAAGGCCTCCGGCTTGGTGAAATATCACGCTTTCATTCGGAAAGCCCAACGAAACAAGAACTGAGCCAGGCAGACAAAATTAATTCAATTAACAGCTAAGTCAAAACCCATGACCATTGTGGTTTCTAGCCTCAGGGGAAGTATCTATTTGTGCAGTTTAGCCAATGACTTGGAAGAAAAAAGAAGAAAAATAACGATCAGGACTGAAAAACTGCGCAGGTGGACAAATAACCAAGGCAACTGTTAATTACAAAGAGGAAAGGGGGCTGACAGACAGCTGTCTGTGCACCAGCCTGTGTGTCCTTGCTCAGCAGACGCACAAGTTGTGAAGAACCGACAGCACCTGAGAGCATCCCCCTGAAGCAAACCCTGAGGTCCCTTCAGTTTCATTTCTAGTGTCATCACAAGACTATTTAACAAACAAAAAGAAAATATAAAGACCATTGTGTCTCTGGATTTCACAGGACTGCACCTTAAGTATTACCCCCAGCACTGCCATTCAAACATTCAGAAGCATTTTGGAAAACTGGAAACAATTTTAAAAAGGTTGGAACAATTAAAGAATGTAAAGAAGGAACTTTATTTTCCACTTTTACAAAGAGAAGGCAAAGAATAAGACAGTAACTCGAGAGGGAGTAGAAATTTGGGTAAAGAAAGCTATTATACAAAGAGCTAATAAGAACCAGAGCTAACAAAGCTGATAGTTAAAGACAGTCAAATGAAACAAGCAGTAAAGCACATGCTTTAAGATTGATGATAATTACACCAAGTGAATATCTGTGAATACCAAGTGATAGACTCTCAGAGCACTGAGAGTCTATCAAGGGACTTTCTGTTAGCAAAACAGGATATTTCTTGAAAATAAATGATCTAGCTTATAATGGGAACTAATCAAGGACCCTTATGGTTCATTTTGCATTCATAACCAATTGAACACAAAATAAATTTACAGCTTCCCTCCAGCCATTACCACCAACATTTTGATCACCCACATGTAACTGGCAAAATGATGAAGCAGAAGGAAAGGGTCAGGAAACGTACAAAAAGCTGCAGAATAGGAAGAAGTTTCTCAGCATGCAGCTCCTCACACCAAGATCAGCCACTTACAGGCGCAGCTGGCTTGCAGGCACATCCTGGGGGCACCAACTGAAAGTAAAGATGAAAAACCTATGGAGCTTGGGAGACATCAGCTGCTGGCTGTCCTACTGCGGTTGGGACCCCACAGGGACCAAAGTTAGCTGCCTCCTAACACCATCCACCTGCTTCTGGGAGCTCACACACAGGGCCTGGGCAAGGCAGCCTCTCCTGGCTCCCCCAGTACCGCTCCCACCCAAGGCAGCGTGCCCTCCCTGCTGCTATAAGGCTGGGGTTTCAGCATAATTTGATTACATCTCTGCAGGTGAAGAGTCTTTATCTGTCTTGTTGTTACCTGCGATGCTGCTGAAGCTTAAGTACACCACCCATCTTTGAGATGTTTGGTATATTCATACCCCTTCGAGTACTATAGAACTGAGCCACCCCTTCTCCCTCAATTAAAAAAAAAAAAAAAGGCAACCTGATCAAGGTTTTCTAAATAAATGCAGGCAACAACTATAAAAGAATAATTCTAACTAGAAATTCTTGCTTTTAGCACAATAATAGAAACTAACATTAGACCAAATCTTACCACTAGCACTCTCTGCAGTCTTGCATGCAGGAAGAGAATCTAAGCTGAAAATTTGTCCCCCGTTGTCTTTTAAAGTTTCTATTCTTTCCAAGACTGGCAGTGGAGTAACAAGCTTCATTAAAAGTGGTGTGTTTCCTTATCATCCAACAATATCAGCCACTCATCTTACCTGGAGTCCTCAACATTACAGAAAGCCAAGTTCCAGACAGTGAACAAAAAACCTATAGCAGGTGTACTCCTTCAGTGTTTTTCTTGTTTTGGAATGCTGAGAAGACAACATTTTCTTTTTCTTCCTGGCTGAAAGCTAACACACAGTGCATTCACCCACAAGACAGTTTACAACACAAATGCCACCCTAACATAATGAAGTGTTGCACTATGTTCCAGGAGGTTACTTAATAAATAAATAAAAAAAAAATCTTGTCAAGCATTGCCTCTGCCCAATATAGATAAAGCCTGTAAGTAATAGCTCCAGGAATAAACCACACTTCCAAAGGCCATTAGGTCACAATAAACACCAAACAGCCTGCAGAGAAGACAGCTAAAGGTAATAGGATGCAAATCACTTCAAAATACCCACCAGGAATTTCAACTCCCTTTTTTTCTTTTTTCCACCTGGTGTGTTTAAAAAAATTAGATATTGAATCAGGCAGCAAGAGATGAAACGATTCTGAGAGATGCCTGTGTGCTTTAGCTGTACGTGGAGCTCCGCGGGGGTTTTCTATTCTAGTTACTTCTGAAGACATGACCTTATCAGAAGTTCAAACTATTACTTGTGAGGCAATTTCCTTTAAGGGATCTTCATTTCCACCTTTCTAAACTCCTCCTTCAGAAAACTGAACCTAACTATAGGACTACTAGCAAAAGGGATTTTCACGCACCAGCCTGCAAGCACAGAAGAGGGAAATGTCTTAAAGGAATAACCCACAGCCTCCCTCTCACTGGCACCCAAAAGCGCATTGGAAAGAAGCCACTCCTTCCAGACAGAATCATGCTGTTAGCTGAATTTTCTACATGGCTTTACATTTTTTACTTATTGTGGGACTTTTTTTTTTTTTTGGGTGGGCACACTATATTTTTCCAAACTAAGCTGTGTAATTTCATTAAAGAACGAAAGCCAAGTAAAGAAGAAGAAAAAACGCAGCTGAGAGACAGGACAACAATCAATGAAGAGGCAGACAAACAACTTTAGACACTACGCACAAAGAAACACAAGTTCCAAGCACATTTATTTTTAACACAAGTCACTTCATCACGTACTAGAAGATGCCTTTTGCAATAACAAAACCTGCCACAACATGAAAATTTCATGGGACTGGAAACAAGCACTTGACTCTCAGTCCTTCCTTCTCTCTACCTCTGCTTCTAACTCTGCACGCCTTCTGCGAGTATGAGATTCCACTTAATGATTTTTGACCAGGACAAGATGCTCTGCCCCTTGTATTAACTAACCCCCCCCCTCCTTTAATTCTTACCTCACAGGGAATCCTTTTCCCCTGAATGTACAGAAGTTATTGTCACCTTCTAGGTATAGAATTGCTCCGCAACAGAAAAACTGAGCCTAATACCATCTTAATACCTGCTGATCCAGTACGAGTTATCGCCTCTCCCAGCAACCATGCTATTTAACACAAGACAAACAGAATTCAGATTAATATTAGACAAATTCAGTGTTGTGAAGTCACTGTGCTACACAGGGAATTATTTTGGTTTCTTATTTCTACCTATACAGGGCAAGGGGGCTTATTTAAAAAAAAAAAAAAAAAAAAAAAAAAACTACTGTTTATTTCCAGTTAGCTGTTGTAAAAATGTTTCTAACATCAAAACCGAATTATTCACTACTCTCCACTCTGCTGACGGAAGAAAACTCCCAAACTGACAATATACATGCACGTTACTAATAAGAAAGATAGACAGATATTCCATACAAGCCTTACGGAGGGGGAAAAGAGAAGACAATTACTCCATTCTCTGAAGAAGAAATCCACTCAGTAGCTCTAAAAATCCACGGAAGGTTCCGTAACTCTTTGGTGGCTACGATCGAAGCCCTTATTGCAAAGCCTGTCACAGTGAGGACCTTTATCCCTGGAAGCCGGCGACAGGTATTTGGGAAGGAGGAGGAAGCTTTTCAGACACCCCATCACACACCCGGAGATGAGCACTAACATGGAGATTGCCGAAAGCACAAAGGGCTTTTACTTATATTTAAGGCAACAAGTAGTCGGGCGACACAGAGCCTGCTTGCACGCCCAAAACCGACAAAAAGGGATCCCGTTACGAAGTATTTCACACTGTTAACAAACAACAGCACACACCACCCCTCAGAGATGCCCACACACACACACACTCCCGGCAGACAGAACAGCCCTAACACTCACAGGCAGCTGCTGCCACCGCTTCCTGCTCTGCAGCAACCATTTGTCCCGCAAAGAGAATTTTTTTTTTTTGTCCGGTTTTGCTGCCAAGAGAAAAAAAATAAAAATAAAAAAAACCCCACCGATGTCACCTACCCCGGCTCCAGCGGCAGCGCCGAGCTCCGGAACCGCCCCGGCCCGGGGGCTCCTGCCTTCCACCCGCGGGGTCACCGCTTCTCACCCATGAACGGCGCTGGTTCCTCCAGACAAATTCGGAAACGGCGGCTGCCTCTTTCAGCCTGAGCGCGTTTGGAAGTTCCTTCTCCTTCACACCCCTCCTCTCAGCCGCCCAGAGCACCCGTCCCTCCACACAGCGGGGCTGCCCCCCCACCACACACACACACACACACACACACACACACACACACACACGCACTCCCACACGGGAGCTCCGCGCTCCCACCCCACGTCCTCCAGGAATCCCAGCCCGAGGAGTCGGGAAGAGCGACCCTGCGAGCGCGGGTGTGTGGAATATCCAGCAGCAGGCTCTGGAACGGCCTCCCAGGGCCGGCCCTCAGAGGCAGTCCCGGGTTTCGGGTTTCAGGGGCAGCTCCGGAGCCGGGCAGCGGCCTTGCTTCCCCTGAGGGAGCG
>JAHREE010000546.1:297172-316263 GCA_033628505.1 Tringa tobata | reverse complement strand
CAGGGTTCTGCAAACTGTGCACGCTCACAACAAAACCCTGCCCATTTTCAGCTACACATACCCGGCTCGTGGTGTTCCTCTAATGACGGGAGCTGGCAAGTCTGTAGAAGCTGGAAAAGTGTTCCGCATGACCCAGAATCTCAGCATCTGGTGAGCGTGCAGCTTGGACAGACCTAGACACACCCCCATTGACTTCTCTCCCATGACCCATTTCTCACAATTTCTGCAGTTGCTGGTTCCAGCTCCACCCAATGGGGACAGCACTAAAAAATCCCGAGTACTGCAAGAATTAGTGTTTTGAAAGCAATCAGTTTTCTAACAAATTCCTCAGACCTACAAAGTTTTTCCATAGATGAGGTCTGAAGAACTTTTACGTACTCTAACATGTGACACATTATAGCTTGCAGCAGCGATAATGAGATACCACTGTACTGGCTCAGCTTCTGCATTTAACAGAAAAAAAAAAATGCATTCAGCTGCCTGGTTATCTACACAGAATCAAATATCTGTATAATGCAGCAGCCAGCCCAGATATCAGTGCGTGAATGAAGGGGGAATACCCAAGATGTTTTCCTCACTTTCCCAGTGTGTTGTGATATAGTCACTCAGAAATGAGAACTAAGCAAGCTGCTCAGCACGAGGGCTGGTCCCTACTATGGGAAAAGAAGTCCACAGAGAACCAGCAATGTGCCCTTGTGGCCAAGAGGGCCAATGGGATCCTGGGCTGCGTAGGGAAGAGTGTGGCCAGGAGGTGGAGGGAGGTCATTCTCCCCCTCTGCTCTGCACTGGGGAGGCCACAACTGGAATATACTGCGTCCAGTTCTGGGCTCCCCAGTTCAAGAGAGACAGGGAACTGCTGGAGAGAGTCCAGCATAGGGCAACAGAGATGATGGAGGGATTGGAGCATCTCCCTGGTGAGGAAAGGCTGAGAGAGCTGGGACTCTGCAGCCTGGAGAAGAGAAGGCTGAGGGGAGACCTTGTCAATGCTGACAAGTGTCTAAAGGGTGGGTTGAAGGAGGATGGAGCTGGACTCTTTTCAGTGGTTGCCAGTGACAGGACGAGGGGCAACGGGCNGGATCCTGGGCTGCGTAGGGAAGAGTGTGGCCAGGAGGTGGAGGGAGGTCATTCTCCCCCTCTGCTCTGCACTGGGGAGGCCACAACTGGAATATACTGCGTCCAGTTCTGGGCTCCCCAGTTCAAGAGAGACAGGGAACTACTGGAGAGAGTCCAGCGTAGGGCAACTAAGATGGTGGAGGGATTGGAGCATCTCCCTGATGAGGAAAGGCTGAGAGAGCTGGGACTCTGCAGCCTGGAGAAGAGAAGGCTGAGGGGAGACCTTACGTTTACAAGTCTCTAAAGGGTGGGTTGAAGGAGGATGGAGCCTGACTCTTTTCAGGGGTTCCCAGTGACAGGACGAGGGGCAACGGGCACAAGCTGGAACATGGGAAGTTCCACTCAAATGGGAGGAAGAACTTGTTTGGGGTGAGGGTGGCAGAGCCCTGGCAGAGGCTGCCCAGGGAGGGTGTGGAGTCCCCTTCTCTGGAGATCTTCAAGCCCCACCTGGATGCTCCTGAGTGATGTGCTCTGGGCAATCCTGCTTTGGCAGGGGAGTTGGACGGGATGATCCCTAGAGGTCCCTTCCAACTCTGACAATTCCGTGAGATAAAGCAAGGGGCTTGGGGGGAGGTCAGGGAGAATGGGAGGGGAAGGGGAGCGGACCAAAGTGAAAGCCATTCCTGTCATCTCTCTACCAAATTGAGAGATGGGGCTAACAGAGGTCCTCAGCATCAGGGACAGCACGCAGCACCCCACCAACATGCAGCTTGTCTCAACCGTTGTCCGGCAAGCAGAGTCCAATAGCCAGCGTGCAATGAGCCCATTTTACGGACAGAACTGAGCTCTTTGTTTATTTCATACCTGCACAAAGGTGGGAGCCAGCAGTGAAGAGGGTACACAGATAGAGGGCTGCGCAGGAAGAGAAAGTAAACACTCACCAACTTTAGATGGGGAGGAGAAAGGAATTAAACACAGGCACAGCAGGATACCTGTGCTGGCCCTCGGTTTGGTTAGCTGCCAAATGCAGGCTCATAGGGAGAACAGCCAGAATGACATACTAGAAAAAACATTTCTTAATGGGCTGAAAAGCCTTTCCACCATCAAGGATCATGCCTGCTCTGATGAGGTGCTTGTACATATGGGAGCCTTACTTTATGCATCACAGTAATCGACATTATATAAAAACTTAACTCAGGCACTTCTGTAACTTTTGTCTCCGCAGCTCTCTGCCTTTCCTGTTGAACAACAGCCATACTAACACACAAGACCTCTTGTTTAAATTAGAGGAGATTACTATTCTGTTACTGTACTGTGCTCTTCAGAGGGAAGTAACCCCAGGGAAATTTCCAGCTTCCAGAGAGGGAGAGAAGAGCGGCACAATGTACTTCCTAAGCAGGGAGGCTCCCAGGAAGCGAGCTGCGGGCAGCCTGGAGCTGCTGGCTGCAGCAGCGGGGACACACAGACCCCCTGGTCCTGTGCCAGACCTGGTCCCACACGGCAGAAAGCCCACAGCCTTGTGCCTGCAAGGCAGGTGCTTTCAAAAACTGAGCCGCGCATTTGAAGTCTGGCCATTAATACAAAATTACAACAATAACAAGGAGGAGACCCTTTCTGTAGTCAGATTTTCTTCCTTACTTCGCTTATTGGTTGCCCTTTGCTACTGTTCTTTCTCCAGTGGTTACGGTTTGCTAACTGATACTCTTCTACAGCTGAATTTCAGACTGTAAAACAATTCATATATGCAGCTTTATGGGCTCATTAGTAAAATGCATTGAAATCCTTCAACCTAAGTTGTCTTTTCTACATGCATTATCAATATCCAGCATCTATTAGCCACAGTAAGGAAAGGCCACTAGGAACAGGTCTATAACTGGAAACAGTTTATCCAACTCCATGCAATACAGAATTAAGGCTAAGACAAGCCTGGTTTGGTGCTGGTAGCTATCCAGCTAGTTTTCCATGCCAAGAGCTGTCCTATCCAACTCCTTGGATATCAAACCTGAGCAGACTGAGACACTTCAAAGACTTGACCTTTGCATGGCAGGGAACTAAGATTTTTTGAATCTTTCCCTCTGGAAGAAAAACACATTGTTTTTTTTCCAAAACATTTAATGGGACAAACCAGAAACACATTACCAAGCAACCAAAGAACTGGAAGGATGAAATCTACATTTGCACAGGACAGTTTGGGCCTGCTCAGGCATGGAACGCCCGTGGCCAAATGCAGGTAGTTCCAAAGGCAATTGTGGCCCTCTGGGCAAACATACTCTTTTGGCAAGTGAGGTCACTTTGTTGGGAGCCACAGATAATCTTAGTCAAGTTCCCTCTTCCTTGCCCATCTTATGTTGATCTGTAATTATTACCACCACTGAACTACTTACAGTCCACTACTAAGCCTCTTGCCCTTAAAGCCTTTTATACCAGTGGAAGTGGCAAATGGACTTTGTTGCTCTGTGCAGAGCCTCACCTTCTCACTTGGTCACTGCAGAAGGTGTAACAGGTTATTTGTTTTCAATCTACTGCTAAAGGTTAACCACGTGGCTGTTAACAGCTTAAGATACCTGCTGAAGAGTTCTGACCCACAGGAACCCAAACAGCAAATAAGAGAGTGTCATTCAGTAAGTCAGACTTATTTTGCAGGGATTTTCTGAGCTAGCAAGTGTGGGTTTGCACAGTTTGTGGACTTCCATAGGGTATATATAGGAGATATATATAGGTATATATATATAGGAGACTCGCTCTTCCTCTATGTCTTCATATATGTGTATACACACGCAGTCTTTGGAAGAGGGCTTCTCTGCAGGCATCACTGCAGTCTGGTGAGCAAAGTGGGCAAATGTATAAGCAAGCAGGAAAAAGCACCACTTTTTTCCAGTGTAACTAATCCCAGAAGGCGTTTGCTGCCCCCTTAGTTTCTGTTGGCTGACACCGATGGAGGAGGCGGTACTGAATTCACTACACATTTCAGAAAATACCTTCTCAGCCTATTCTCACCGGTTATGTTGTGCAATAGAACAGGCTGGACAGTCATTTCCCATTTTCAGTTTCATGGAAATCAGTTCACCTTATCCTTTACTCACAGATGAAATCTGTCTTAAGTCCCCCATGCCTGGAATATTCTGGAAGATGTAGGATGTTTAACCACTAGCGTTTTAACTTTTGTTGGATATTTTTGAGTACTGGCTTACCACTATTTCCCTCATTCGTCCACTATTACAGCTGTGAATAAGGAAAGAACTGGAATTTAATATAGCAGGTTTCAGCAAAATTTAAGCCACAAGGTAAAAAACCACAACCACAGCTCACCAAATAAGTATTCCTCCGTATCATTAGTCCCCAGCAAGAAAAGGACAAGCCACGCTCAGAATTAATCAATGACACCTTGAAAAGTGGCTTAAATCTTTACTGTTTCCATAGGGACAGATTCTGCAAGATGTTTCACAAATGAGTAAAGCTACTTACTCTAATAGCCCTAAAGCACAGACATACAAGTGCTCAGAGACAGGGCCAGAACTCGACACATCTGAAAATGGATTGAAAAGGTTAAGATCCTCCCTACACATACAGGAAGCTTCTGCTCATAGTCATCGGGAACGTCTGGATCATTTGTGCATCTTCAAATCTACCAAAACCTAGCTGTCCAGCTGGGAATCATCTTCTCTCAAAGAACCCACAGGCATCCAGCCACTTTCACATCCACATCCCTCAACTGCAGCAAGATATTTCTCACCAGTTTGTAGATTTTCTGCTTTCCCTGCCTTATAACATCTTCCAGCCCTCTGCTTGGCAATTGAACCTCACACACAACTTTTAGTTGTACTCAGCAGCATAATTCCTAACTACGTGTTCTGTTTTCCAGTCTAGATAACTGATACTAATATAGGACTCTTAAAATGTGTATGCCATACGTCAAGTCATATGGGAAAACCATAATATTCAATTTTTTAAAGAAGGTTTTACCTCACTTCCCTCTTCCTTTCTGTGCAAAGTGATCAGAATAACCTGGTGTTTAGGTTGGATGTCAGTATTCAGCCGAGAATTTCTCCTCCTCTTATAAGAGCCCAAACAATTTTATCTGGTCTACTTCCTTCAAGTCCAAATTGTTGAGTCTAGAGTTGTACTAAAAACATTATGAAAAAAAAAACGAGGTTATCCAGGACAAACAGAAGGAAGCTGATTCAACTGTGTTCTGACTGAGGAAAAGATGGCCACCCATGTAATACATGCTTCCAATTATACTAATTCCTTAGAACTGAAAAAGGGTCAGAAGACATAGAATATGAATATCTTCAACAGATATAGTGATGATTTATGGTGACAGATCAATGCAGAAATGTAGAAACAAGACAACCAAGATCAGGTACATCAACAGAAAGCTTTAAAACTAATGCTTTTGTTTAAGGACTCGATAACTACAAGATTTGACTCTTTCACAAGGCTGTTGCCAAGATCTCAGATTAGATCTGATTTTACGCCATTTGGCTTTGATTTCCTAAACATCTTCCAATATTGCTCCAAGATTACTTTGGAATTAGCCCATACATAAACATACTCTTCTTTCCCAGGCATAAACCAAATTCCATTTGGATTCACAGGACAGACAGAAGGTAACTGACCTTGTGTCTTTGGTCAGAAGCACAGGACACAAGTTTATGTATCCCTACAAGGGATGGCAGCAGGTAGGAAGGAATAAAAATAAAAATTTCCTTTCTAATGTAGATATTCCAACAGGGAATCTTGATTTACAAGTCAAAGCTCAAACCAGCAAATTCTGGATCCTGTTTGCACAGGACAGTTTAGAACAAAACATTTTACTTCTGTTCCTAAAGAGTAAAAACTTCAAATATACAGAGAGCATGAGTTTTCTTCGCAATTTGACAGTGGACATTTAGAATAGTCCTTGGTGCCATGGAAAAATAATGTCGGGTTTTTTAAAATACATTTTAAGAAAAGGGGATCTTCCTAGCAGCTGATACGCATATGGGGAAAAAAGCTTTTTAGCCTGCCCCTCTTGGGAATGTTGACATTGCAAAAGAAGATTTCTTCCCCTCAGATATTAACATCTACACTTACATTCTACAACATATTACACAAAACTCCTCAGTTGTCCATTTAGCAGCTGCAGCAGCCTAGCTGAAATTAGCAAACCCAAAAATATCACATCAGGATTTATGTTGGTGATACACTTAAAATGTATATACACAAGAATGCAAACAAAACTTAACAGTATAGTTGTGCACCTGCTAGCTGGTGCTTAAATGCAGTCTCACCTTCTTCTCCTAGGTGCACACTGTGAGCAGTGCCATTTTCATAAGCAATGGACCAGCTTAAGTAGTAGAAAAAACCTAAACCATAAGAGGATCTCATCATTGGCCAAGCAACTTTCTCAAGTCACTAGGAAGCGAATGTTATTCATCAACAGTAAACAAGAGCTCCAGTTTATAATGAATCTCAATAGACTGGATGGAAAAACAGAAATATCCGTCCCCTACAGCAGCAGTAAATTTACAAGGAAAAAAACAGCACCCCACAGTGAACCTGGCTGCAGGAATAAATGCATTAGGTGTGATGAATTTAACGTAGTTAAGTCAACAGGTAAAGCATTCAGAAAACCCTCAACAATGAAGTTATGTAAGTGTCCCTGTGTCTGTATTTCACAATCCTCCTGACTTCTACTAATCTGTCTGCATACCCTGTCCAGAGGGCACTCATTCACTTAACTGTCAGGGCTCTTCTCTGAGTATAGATATGAAAACACCACACAGAACATCCTCCCAGTGTGATATTGTACTCCTTCCCATGCTTTCTTGTAACAAAAAGCTTTTACATCAGGTGTACAGGTACAGTTTGCATGAGGCACAATTTGTGTCCATTTAAAAAAAAAAACAAAACCAAAGTCTAAATCTATCCCAGCAATGACTTCTGCAGCAAAACATCACCCTCTGAGTCAGTTGCTGTTACGTTACATCAGTAAAGAACAAGCGTAGAGGGGGAGGAAGTTTGTCTCAAACAACTTTCATGAGAAAATGAACACAACTGTTCCTAGTGGAACAGGAAAATGAGGAGTCTAACAGAACCGACGTTTAACATTGGCACAGATTCCCCAAGGGCAGTGCCAACCTGTTGGACTGCAGCTCTGAAGGGTGATGAGCCTCATCGTGTGGACCACATCATTTAAGATGCAAAGGGAAACAGAGGGAAGACAAACATGACCACATCACAACAAAAAACAAGAGAGCAAAGACTGAACAAATTGTTACACAGTTTGTCCACAAAATACTCTCTTTGCCAGCAGGGACAAATCAGAAATTTTCATTTTGAAGACTTGAATAAGGCAGTAAAAACCCACATACAGAATTTCTTGGTCAGCTTTCATTAGTGAGCAAGAATAAGCAAGCGTGATGGAAACAAACAACTCTCTCCCATATCACTGAAGGATTATTTTAAGGAATGCATTAGAGGATTGCTAAAATGCGTTGAATTCATCCAGTAAAGTTACTGTGTCAAGACTGCTACTATCATGACTTGCATAATGCCTTTACAAACTGAGCACACCATTTCCCAGATCCTCCCATCTCATCTTTTCACAGCCATTCTTCCAGGTGCAAGTATCCTTTCTAGTGTTTTCTAGATGTAATCATCATCGTGATAGCAATTGTCATAGGTAAGGTGCTGTGAATGTATAATACTTGCAGGAAACCTGGACCTACTATCACCAACATATTGTATGCCAGGGAACCACAGTCATTTTCAAAGAGCTTTGGTAAAGCCACAGATGATCTACTTGCAGGACGTTGCGTGCAAAATCCCTACTGCAATAATTTAATTGCATTCCTAGAATATCCATCCCCAGTTCCTTCAATGACAGATGCACATAGGCTACATCAGGGGCTGATAACATCCACTATCTTACTACTGCAACAAATATTTCCAGATACGTTATCATTTCCTATCCCTCTGAATAGCTTACATCATCAGTGTGCCCTTGATTAATATATCAAGGTGTATTAATAGTATTGATTTGCATCTACAGTGAACAATGTTTGTTCACTTCCTCAAAATCCTCCTAGGAGACCCACTGGCTTTTTGTTAATGTTACGAATGCATTCTTGTTACCCTAGCACTGAAAATGCTTTTATTAAGGCTGCTGTTGCTTTCTTTCATTTTTCTTTTTAAAATTTGATTTTATTGGTGATATCACTAAATGTCCAGGCTTCTTTCAACCACGTATTAAGCCATATCTCTTCAGTTAATCTATTTAGACACCCAGGTCAAAAATGGTTAAGAACCTTTCAGTGCCTCACCAATATTATGGATCACTTGGACTTGGTTATCTGCTGCTGCCCTTCTACTGTGGTCCTGACTAGATGAAATTGAAATAAAAGTGCAAACTGTTAAAGCTCAGATGCCTTTTGCTAGTGGAATGTTTGCCTTCTATCAAGTCTCACTAACTCTTGCTGCACTTCAGCTTTAATGCGTGGCACGTTATTTCTCAGTACTGTAAATCAGGTCTTACTGTGTCCATCATGTGATACAGATTTAAACTAGCAGAATAAAGCCAAAAAAGAAAATCAGGAAAGACGACATGCAATCCCATTCATATTTGCCGATTGCGAATCCCGACTACTTACATCACATCTTCATTTTAATCTTGGTTACACCTTGAGCGTACACCTAAGACCCCGAGCGTTCAAAGCTGCAGCGTTTGCCATTCTCCACCACACATTTCACATGAACTGGGCACAAGGAAAACCTGAGTGATATTTCAGTACAGCTATCTCCATGGCTCATTGTAAAGCTCTGCCTAACTCTGAGAGAAAAGCCTTCTCATGTTTGGACACTACAAAGGCAGACAGTTAAGTCATCGGTTCCCAAACTCCTTAGCGTAGCCTCTTTCTACAATACTTTCTTCAGTTGTGTTTGCCCTCCTATGTTTGTCCCCCTTTTCTCTGAAAACAGCACTCAGAAAGCCATCAAGAACAAATAGTGAAATCACATGGATTTAAAAAAGACAGATTGTACACAGTCCTCGCTATCGCTCTACAGTTAAGTCAGCTATCAGCTCTTAAAGCATGAGCAGAGATTTTGGGGGTAAGCACTATTTGCTGCACCGTGGCACAGAGCTGAGAGCTAGAACAAACACAGCTACAGCTCCCTGTTTCATCTGGAAAACCTGTTGAATTTTTAAGCACTGACAGCTGCTTAACATTTACTCTGCTCCACTATTTGCTTTGGGAGCTTTCAGGATCTCCCAATTACGCTCTTCAAATTCCAACAGGGGATTCAAGTGACAGATAGTTCTAGCAACAGATTCAATACTAAAAGAAAACACAGCAGTCCAAATCCTTTCTCTTCTGTTCTTTTGGATGCATTCTGAGGCACGACAGACAGACAATCCTCCATCTCAAATAGTGGCACTTACTTCAAAATACTAGAGAGCTCTTAAGCCATTTAATTTTAACAGTACAGCAAAATAAGGCTTTTATCTTCATAGTCCAAAAGCCCCATTTGCCACTCTGCATACGTCCTTTTGATCACGTATAAATAGGGACCTCTTTCGGCTGTCCCATACATGAATGCCAGTCTAGCATCTGGCTATTCTACTCCCACATACAATCTGTTTTCAAGGCCGTTGCATTGACTCAGAGTACTTCCGCTGTGTATTTTATGCCTTCCAGGTGCTTAGTAAAATCTTTTTGACTGAAAAACACTTCAGCTAGCTCTCGGCTTTCTCTCCTGCAATGTCACTGACATCTGTTCTTCCTCTGTGGATGCTCCCCTCTTCATCAAGACCCTTTGCACCCAAGAAGAACCCTGCCCACAGGAGCAGGATTTTTACATCTGAATATTTTAAAGCGTCTGTATTATTGCTCACCACTGAGGTCTGTCTTAAGCTCCTGTTACAGTTTCCCCAACATTACACACAGCAAACGGAGTCAGTGGAGGTGATGCCACGAGTGGAGGCTGCATGGGATCAGATATTTAAATGAAGCAACACAACTGGATACCTAATCATAGCAACAAAGGCTGCTGCACTCATCTCACACGCCTTCCCCTGCTCCTTTTCCCCTGAGGATGGCATGGTGTTGCAAATGGCCCTTAGTCTTTCTACTTCCTCCTTAAGCTCAGCCACAAGGCCGAGCAGATCGTGGGCCTGCTCACAGCGCGCTGTCCTGTAGGAGCAACGGACATTCCGTGCAGCCCACCGCCCAGGCGGCCACACGTTGCTGTGGCGGGTCAGTTTTCCTTTTGAATGTGGCTGTAGAACGAGCGGTGACCATCTCAGATGTTTCCATTCCCTTCAGCCCGGTCCACCCACACTCACCTGCGGCACCGCACTCCACAGGGGCTGCCGCCACCTCACACACAGGCCGAGGGCCTGCTCGGGCGGCCTTTAAATCCCCGTGCGGCTCCTGGCCACGCCCCCCTCCGCGCCTGATTGGTTGTTGCGGACTTCCGTCTTGCCGCTGGGGCTGCTGGGGCCTCGAGCTGGGAAACCCCTCAGAGCGGCGCCATCACACCTTCTCCCCGGAATCACCTCAGAGCTTGTCGCCGGCGTTGCCGCCGCCTCGGCGACCGTATCGCTAAGGAGATGTATATAACCTGACAACATATCCGTAACACCAGTGCTCCTTATTTTCTGAATCCAGCCGTTCTTTGCTCACAGCAATAGCCTAAATGCGGCAACTAACAGCTAACCTCCAGCGTTTACTCAGCCAGTTCAGACAACGGGTCTGAGGTACTCGTGCTGGTGCAATTTCTTGCTTGTTTTAAAAAACACTGGTACAAGTACCAGTACCCGACCGAGCAAAGCGAGTATGTCTGACCAGACCCACGCTGACTGTAATTGTCTTCGCAGCAACCAAAGTGCTAATCTTCCAAAGAGTTCATCTGTAGCCACCGCGCTGTAATGTTTTCCTCTGTGGAAATACCTAGAAAAATAATAAATCCTGTAAGGTTGCTGTCAGATATTTTTCACTAACAACTTGTTCAGGAGCATTATAACCACTTATTTCTTCAGCTGGGTGAACTGAGCCACAAGAGCTGAGATGTTCCAAGTCCACAAAAAAAAAAAAAAAATCCAAACATTTTGTGATTCAAAAAAACCAAATGTGGTTCTTTGTTATACCTCCTAGTCATTAGTCTACCTGATCCCATTAATTATTGGGTATTTTATTGTCTAAGCCTTTTGAAGAAGCTAAGCTAGATATAGCAGACTTAATTAAAGCTGGGCTTCAGCATTTGGCTTTTTTCTATCTGGAAATTGTTAGAATCTTGTTGGCCAAACCAATGCAAATATCCTAATGAACTAAGACACGCCCCTCTCATTAAAGCTGCAACCATCCCACTTAGCATTTTAGGAGACCGAAATTATTTGGGGGAAAATTGCCTTCATGCTGGAAAGAGACCGCATCCTGAAAGAGGAGCCCTAGATTAATAGTGACAAACTAGAAGCTTATACTTTAAGTGTTGAAAGAAGGTGTAAAAATATTAGATGATTATAATGATTACACTTAAAACAGTGTAAGACTCTCAAGGCCAACTGTTGTAAGACATTACTCATTTATATAATATAGCAGCTTAGAATTCCTCCAGAATGCTATAGCCACCTCGTCAACAGAGGTGATGCTTTTTTTTTTTTTGCTAGAGATACGCAGAAAAGTCAACTTCAAAACCCAACAGAAAAGTGACCATGATTTTTCAGTAAAGACTATTTCAGTTTACTGCTTTTTGGATTTTTTGAAATAGGAAACATTTCAAAATTGTTTAAAATTAGGTAGAAGCCATGTCTTAACAGTTGTTTTGCTCAAACACTCCGCAAGTCCATCTTGCCTGCTGAACAGTGGGCAACCTGGCTTAAAAGTTAACTGTTTTTCACTAGAGTGGAAATATCTTAGCAAGAGAAAACGGGTTGGTTGTCAGCCATTTGCATCTCACTGGGGAAGGGGCTGACATGCCAAAGAACATGCTGCTTTGGAAGCTTACTGGAGCAGTCTCTTTTGATGTACCACCATCAAGCACAGGATAGCTAGCTGGTCAAGGGAGGTGATTGTCCCATTCTGCCCTGGTGGGGCCCTACCTTGTACAGTTTTGAGTGCCTCAATATAAGAAGGATATTCACACTCTTAGAGTGTGTCCAGAGGAGGGCGACCAAGATGGTGAAAGGTCTCCAGGGAAAGACTTAAAAGGAATGGATGAGGTTACTTGGTTTGCTCAGCTTGGAGAAGAGAAGGCTGAGGGGTGACCTCATCACTGTCTACAACTTCCTCAAGGAGGGCGGTGGAGAGAAAGGTGCTGAACTCTGGTGATCAGTGACAGAACATGAGGAAATGGAATGAAGCTGCATCAGGAGAAGTTCAGATTGGATATTAGGAAAAGGTTCTGAGAGAGTAGTTGGTCAATGGAACAAGGTCCTCAGGGAAGTGGTTCTGGCACCAAGCCTGTCAAGAGGTCAGGAAGTGTCCAGATGATGCTCTTAGTCATGTGGTTTAGTTTTAGGTAGTCTTGTGAGGAGCAGGGAGCTGGACTCAGTGATGCTTATGGGTGCCTTTCAACTTGAGATACGCTATGATTCTATTACAGGTCTGATCTGGCACTGTTTGTCCTTCATCCCAAAAGTGTACAGAAAAAAGCAGCAACTTCACTGGTCAACAAGGTTATTCTCAAATTATTCTTTCTCAGCCTTTTCTAGATTAGTAGTCTGACTTTCTTAATCTTATGTAAGCATATACACAGACAATGCTTGCCACTTTAGATTTAATGAGGGCCACAGTACCGGTGTGAGTACAAAACATAAGACGAAGTATATAAAGCACTGGTTCTTTAGGTGAGGAAAAATGAGCATTGCAAGCACAGGCTCTCAGATTTTCACTGATTTTTAGTACCTGCAGCTTTAATGGATTTCACAAGACCAGAGAGGTGTCCAGTATTTCTTGAAAAACAGTCATGAAGTGAGCATTCAAACAGAGACATCTGTATGCATTACAGCTGTATTTAGGAAACATCCTCTCTCCAAGTGAACTATGAGAAGACCAGCTGTTGGCCAAATAAGAGGGATTGTGGTGGGTGCTCCGTGCTGTAAGGCCAAGGGGGACACGGCAACGCACCCACGCTCCCACCAACTCTCCCCCTTTGCTGCTGCACACAAGAGGGAATCTACCAGACCGTCTGGCTTCGTAATGAGGAACAGTATCAGGGCACCAGGGCAGACTTTAGCCCCGCCATCTGTTTCACCACCTACTACCCTCAGAGGGTTTTTTTTTTTCTTTTCTTGAGATGCTGCTTTGCCAAGGCCTCAGTATGTGCAGCAGGTCAGCTACACCTGGGCACGTTGCTCGTGCTTCAGTCCCACAAACCCAGCTCTATGCTACAGGCACAAAGTGTCGAAAAGATACTTGACTTTCTACTTCACCATTGCAAAACCCATGCTGTTTGTTTCATCTTCCTCCCAAAAGGTAGTCATCTGAGCAAGACCAAGCCCAGGAACTGGGAAGCCCACACCTTGTTTGGGTTTCTGACCAAACTTCTTGAAACATTGACAGGAATAACCTGATGTTTATTACTTCCCGAGTTACCACAGAAGAAATAGTATTTAAAGCAATATAACCATATAATGCTTTGAGAGCCTGGTCTGCAAGGAGTTTGGTTCTTACAGAACCATAAGCAGGCACATTCTTGACACAGGGGAAACACAGACCTCAGCAGTGAGCTCCTTCTCATGTCCTGCACTGCTGCTCAGCCAGACCCTCGCGAGAGGCTAGTTTTGACCCTGCCACATTTATTGGTCTCCTCTATTAATATTGACTTGCCTCTCCTGCTCTGCTTATCCCCTGCACAGAAGATTGTCTCCACCTACAGTCAATGTAAATGTGTAATAAACAAGCAAAACTGAATCAGTACAGCCACTTAACTGGAGTATTTTAGCAGACGTGAGGCTGCACTCCAGTGGGCTGATTACAAAACCTCCAGGGCAATAGTAATTCAACTATGATAGCCAGAACATCGCTGGAATTACAGCAGTATTTCATCTCTGAAAGGAGTTGTTCATTATTTTGCTCAATGATCTCATCTCGGGATCCATCATTCGCTTGTTCGGTTGTTTTTCTTTTTACTGCAGTTATCTGGAGCTTAGATCATGAGCTGTTATAGAAAGGGCAGTCTCGACTTAGCCGAACTCGCAGGATGCGTATGAGTAAGATGCAAGGGTTAACTGAAGTTCAGTGAGAGCAACTTCAGTTTATCAGACTGGGAAGACAGCAAAAAAAGACACTAACTGCAGAGCAGGCTCCCCCTGGCTAGTTCTTGTACTCCCAAATGTGTGACAGCTCACCTAACTCCGGCATAAATTCAAGCAGCCTCTCCTTAACCTCTTTTCTCAGTCAAACTCTTCTACAAAATTGACTTTCAGACATGAAACGTCTGCACCAAATGAGACGTCCAGGTCAGCACAGACAAACAGAGTACAAGTGAAAGAGGCAGAAGACAAAGGATCACAAGTCAAGCTGTCAACAGGCACAAAGTTGGCATTTTTATTTCTAAAAATGTTCTTCTGCACCTCCTCACCAATCCACCCTCAGACACTGAAGCACCCAACTTAGGAACGTTCTCGGAGTATGCCAAGACTATACTTTGATGAGGTACTAATTTACACCCTGAGTTATACTGTGATCCCAGAGCCCTCTCGGTTTCTGAAACAACTTGGAAAGGATATCAAGAGGTCTACACTCCGTTATTTCTAAGAGACTTTATGCAGACTTTGCAAGTATACATCACTGTCATCAAATAAAGCTGGGTTTTAAATACTTAAGCTGTCCATTTGGACTCATCACAAGCTAGGTAGAATATTTATTTCCTGTTTTCCAACTACTTGAGTCACTTTACCTTTACAAAGGAAATTTATCAAGCTTTTTCCTTAGACTTTTGATATAGTAATTTTACCTGCTACGAATAGAACTGAAGAAAATGTAGACTAGGCCTGACCAAAACAGGCCAGAGGTGTAAGTCCTTTTAAAAATGAAAAGTGATATTTAACATCCTAACTGCAATTTTTAGATTTTAAAATTGCACATTATTTTGAAATAAACAAAATTACACTGTCCAGTGTAAGCAAAATTCTGATGAGGTTATACAAGCCATCTGAAATCCCATTAAACCTCTACAGCCTAAATTCCAGCAACGTTCAACACAAGAGAATTAATTAATTAATTAACAGCAGTGTAATCTCTGTGTCAGTGGAATAGAATAGGTTTGTGTATAAAACACATGCAACTATGCAATTGTCCTTTACTAAAGAAACATACAATTCCTTTTGGAGCAAACAGGTGGCAGTCTGGTGAAGTTCACACTGACTGTAAATGGTAACCTTCATTTTTAAAAACGAAAAAAAGGAAGACCTGGGGAACTACAGGCTGGTCAGTCTCACCTCTGTGCCTGGCAAGACCATGGAGCAGATGCTCCTGACAACTAAGGCACATGGAAAATGAGGAGGTGATTGGTGACAGCCAACATGGCTTCACCAAGGGCAAGTCATGCCTGACAAATTTGGTGGCCTTTTATGATGGGATTACAGTGTTGATGGATAAGGGGAGAGCAACAGACATCATCTACCTGGATTTATGCAAAGCGTTTGACACAGTCTCACACGGCATCCTGGTCTCTAAATTGGAAAGACATGGATTTGACAGATGGACCATTTGGTGGATCAGGAACTGGCTGGATGGCTGCACTCAAAGGGTTGCGGTCAATGGCTCAATGTCCAAGTGGAAACCAGTGATGAGTGGCATTCCTCAGGGGTCAGTGCTGGGACCAGTGCTGTTCAACATCTTTGTCAGAGACATGGACAGTGGGATTGAGTGCACCCTCAGCAAGTTTGCTGACAATACCAAGCTGTGTGGCGCGGTCAACACGCTGGAGGGAAGGGATGTGCCATCCAGGGGGACCTGGACAGGCTGGAGAGGTGGCCCTGTGCAAATCTCATGAAGTTCAACAAGACCAAGTGCAAGGTCCAGCACCTGGGTCGCAGCAATCCCAATCACAAATACAGGCTGGGCAGAGAATAGATTGAGAGCAGCCCTGAGGAGAAGAACTTGGGGGTGTTGGTGGATGAGAAGCTCAACATGAGCCAGCAGTGTGTGCTGGCAGCCCGGGAAGCCAACCACATCCTGGGCTACATCAAAAGAAGTGTGGCCAGCAGTCAAGGGAGGTGATTCTGTCCCTCTACTCAACTCTTGTGAGTCCCCACCTGGAGCACTGTGTCCAGCTCTGGAGTCCTTAGCACAGGAAGGACATGGACCTACTGAACGGGTCCAGAAGAGGACCACAAAACTGATCTGAGGGCTGGAGCACCTCTCCTATGAAGACAGGCTGGGAGAGTTGGGGTTGTTCAGCCTGGAGAAGAGAAGGCTCTGGGGAGACCTCATAGTGGCCTTCCAGTACCTGAAGGGGGCCTAGAAGAAAGCTGGAGAGAGACTTTTTACGTGGGCATATAGTGATAGAATGAGGGATAATAGCTTTAAACTGGAAGAGGGTAGATTTAGATTAGATATTAAGAAGAAATTCTTTACTCTGAGAGTGGTGAGGCACTGGAACAGAAGCTGTGGCTGCCCCATCCCTGGAGGGGTTCAAGGCCAGGCTGGAGGGGGCTTTGAGCAACCTGCTGTAGTGGGAGGTGTCCCTGCCCAGGGCAGGGAGGTTGGAACTAGATGATCTTGAAGGTCCCTTCCAACCCAAACCATTCTATGCTTCTACGAACAACAAAATACTATCAGCTCTGTATAGTAAAGGGAAGAAAACATGATGACTGTTTCATTCAAAGTAATCAGATACGTTACTGAAAAGTACAATCGAGAAACTGACTGCAGAGGAAAATTAATTTGAGAATTTCTTCAAAGAGCAACTATTGCTAAATACCATTAATAGCTGCTGTGCATTTCCTAGAGCAATTTGCAAAGGTGCTAAGGTTTAAACACACATTTACTTAATAAAAGACTGACAGTGCTCTTCCTTACTAGCAGTTCGGCAGGCCTTACTGCCCCGCATCTCTTTTTTGTGGGAAGAGTTAATCTGAGCCCTCTTGCCACACTCAAGAGGACAGCATCTTCAGCTCAGGCACAGGACTTCAGTACAGACCAGCTACGGAGCACCCACAGATTCCCTCTCATTGGCACTCACAAGGGGGGTCAGTAAGTCCTGGTCCAAACCTTCACTAGCTCCTTTTCCTTAGTACTAAAGCACTTTTCCCTCATCCTGCAGTTCAAGTGGGAAGAGGGGGCACCCACCCTAGAAAACTATTTTTCATCAAGTTGCAATTCTTAAAATCTAGGAGGGTTGTCTGGTATTTTCTCATTCTGATGACTGAATAACCTTCTAGGTTTTTGGAGACACAGCAATAGCGTCGGTTAATTAAAATGCCTGACTTTTCCAAAAGCTTCTACACTGGAGACTTTTTTGACTACAGGAAGAAACCTTGAACAAATAGCAAAACAAATCAGATGTTTAGAAATGGGAAATAACTGAAGGCTATAGGGGCTATATAATCTCTCAGCTGTGAAGAAATTACCTCTTGTTCTTGAATTATCTACAAAAAGTTCAGGCAGAACAGTAACAGAGTGTGTACATGTTCTTTGTTGTGGTGCCTATAACTCTTAATTAGGTTATTATTCCCGTTTGCTATGCCAAACGGGCTAAAGAAGGAGCCAGATGTTCCTATCCAGGTATTAAATAGCACCACGTCCTTCAGCAAATGACTATTTGACAATCTCTCCTCTTCCTCAGTGAGATGCTTAGAAAGAGAAGTCTTTAAGATATATTCAATCAAATTTATTTCAGGGTTAAGGTATTACAAAAAAACAATTCGTAAGACTTCTGTGTAACAAAGAGTCTACGGTGCTATTTCTCATTTAATGTATGATTTTTTGAATGGATTTGACTTGCAGATTGTCAAATATGAATTACTGACTTTTTAACCTTTGAAAAATACTTTTGTCTGAAGTATAACATGAAAAATAAATAAAAATAGATGACAGAACTAGTAAGGAATCTGTCCTTTCAGTTATATAAAGAAACAGCTTCCCACAAAACAACCTGATACTCTAATTATAAGCTTCTGAAAGAGACAGTCTTGTACAGCTTTGTATCCACTGGTACTATAAATCAGAAGCTTCTAAGTTACACAGAATCACAGAATCGCCTAGGTTGGAAGGGACTTTTAAGATCATCTAGTTCAACCATCAACCTAACTCTAACAAAAAAAACCCCAACAAAATAAAAACCAAAAAACAACACAACACTAAACCATCTTCCTGAGCACCATGTCAACTGGTCTTTTGAATATCTCCAGGGATGGTGCCTCAACCAAAGACCTCCTTGGAGGAATGCCACAGGCTACGGCTCTAGAAGGAAGGGGAAGTTCCCTCACAAGAGAGCTGAAGATGGGTGCATGCCTAGTAGAAAGAAATGAGGCAGAAGAGGCAGAATTTTCACCCTGGGGCTATGCAGACATCAGACCTCCTACCCTAACTGCTTGGTGAACCAACTCCAGCCCTTATTTGGCTGTCCAAGGGCCAGCTGGACACCGGGATATCCCAGGCTATATGGAAGAACATGCTGGAGCAGAACCTACATGCTACAAGTATGGAAGATATCTCTCATGTCTCTCTCATGCACAAGGAAGCCATCATCAGGTGTGCTGGCAAGTAGGGATTTCACACTGATTATTCTTCCCTGACTACGTATGAATATTTTATTTCAGTTTTGTGGTTATACTTGATACTTCAGGAGTAGAGGAAATGGTCTGAAGTTGGGGAGGTTTAGATTAGATCTTGGGAAGAATGACTTTCCTGAGAGGGTGGTCAGGCACTGGAAGGGCCTGCCCAGGGAGGTGGTGGAGTCACCATCCCTGGAGGTATTTAAGAAGTGTGTAGATGTGGCACTTCAGGGCATGCTCTAGTGTCCGAGATTGTGGGGGTCTTTTGTGTGTATGGTTGGATTTGGTGATCTCAAAGGTCTCTTCCAACCACGAAGGTTCTGTGATTGAT